>CM031240.1:247057924-247437924 GCA_018340775.1 Taxus wallichiana var. yunnanensis | reverse complement strand
GATCTAATGGAAATGATGTAAGAAAATTATGAAATCCAATGATGAATTCAATGATGAAAGATCCGGTTGACAAAAACTTGGGATTGATTGAGAGAAAATTTGAGGTGATAGAAAGGGTAGAATGATGGGATCTGAGGCATAAATGGATGTGTAATTAGAGAGATGATTACTAGGGCCATGATTGAAAGAGGGGAAAACAAAATTGAAGTTGGGTTGATGGCAACTTGATAGGGCTAATGGAGACCGAGGTTTATCTAAGGTTGGATGAAAATGGATGGAAAAGAATGAGGACTTGCACATAAAAAATGAAGGCTTGGGAAGGTAGAGATAGGCTCTTGATGATAGTTGAACTGCTCAAGATCCGATGGTGATAGTTATAAGGAATATCAAAACATGCAATGATGAAAGTGTAATGCCTCACCTTGGGACACCGGAAACCACACCAAAGTGTAATTAAAATTTGGGTAATTTTTTTAAAGTGAACAATTAATCCTAACACTTTGCTTAACCAATTCTCACTAATAATTATTTTATATTAATTTAATTTACCCAAATAAAGTAATCACTAGCCTAATACCAACTTAATTGTTTATTCCTACTAAAAATTTACTAGGGTCACAATTAATAAGTCTACACCTCTTTTATTTTAATTAGTTTTTCCCCCTTTAATTAATTTTCCCACACACCCTCCTTTAATTTATTTCCCATTCCCATGACTTACTTAAAGTTATGTAGGGTTTAATATGAGCCCTAGGATTAATCAAATCTTGGCCCTAGATCTTCAACTTGCCCTAAAGTTTCCCTAACTCACTTTTGATTTCTTTTCCTTTCTTTTCCTCTTCTCATTTGGATTTCATTTTGTCATTTGCATGTGCAAGTTGTGGAGGAGCTATGGAAGCTTGCTTCCATGGAGTTTTTGATGGAAAGTCTCATTATTATATTATATATTTTTATTTGTATATTTCCACCAGATGCATTCTCTGGTTGGGTATGTGGAATACCCATTTGATTTTTTAGAATGAAAATATGCATGAAGCCCATATATATATTAGTGGTTGTATTACTCAAAACAATATATTATTTGAAAACCGGATGAAAATAAAATTCTAGTAGGTTTTGTATTAAGTGAGGGGTAGCGGTTCGAAGAAGAGATTATGGGGTTGGGGGTTGGGGTGCGTGCGGTGTGTGGGGGAAGATGGGTGTGGGGAAAGGAGTGGTGGATGGTGGAGTGGGGACGTGGCCGAGGGGGGTAATGGTGCGAAGGGTTGGATAGGGGTTCGGCCCTCCCCACCATTCCACTTTGATTTTCCTTAAAACATTAAAATCTTTCCATCGAACTTTGCATTTGTAAAAAAAATTTGATTGGATTTATTTTTATTAATTAATAAATATAAATGATGTATAAATTTATATTATTTATTATATTATATATAATAATATATCAATTTATATTAATTATTAATTATTATATTATATATGTATGTATATATATATATATATAATATAATAATATATGATATAATTTGTTTAAGAACATTACAATTAAATATTTACTATAATAATATATATTAAATAATGAATAACTTCTTAAGAACACATTATAGTTATATTTTAAAATATAACTATCTGAATATATTTTAATATATTTATATCATATCTTATAAGAAGCAAATTGTTACAAGTTGTGAAAGAATAAAAATTGGGATTGTTACCTACATGAACTATGCAACTTCATAAGTTTTTTTAAAAACAAATCTAGATTTAAATGATTTACTTCTTTATGTGAAAAGAAAGGATGTAGCAAGGTATTTCAAATAAGAAAAGAGGCTTGAAGTATGTCTAAAAATTAGCAAGGAAGAACACCTATTCAAATCTGATTTCCTAATAAGAACAAATCATTAAATTTCACATGGGAAAGAAACAAAACTAATCTCATTCCATTCAATAATGTTTCCAAAAATTTACAAGAAGAGATACATTGCAAGAAAGCTAATATTTCCATTTAATGTTAATCCTAATACTCCATGTTACACTATCTTTCCTTTCAAATGCAATACTAAATACATACTACAGATTTCTACAAGAGGGAGATCTAACAAGGAAGAAATCACATTTTTCTTTTGGTGTTCTTAACATCACATTTTGCATTTTTTTGTGTTAAAAAAACAACATATTTCTAATAAACCATTTTCTTTTCAAAATGGATTTCCAACAATCCATATTAGAGGAAATAACTCTTTTGCAAAATTTCTTTTCCAAGGAGCACAAGCTCAAAATACAAACATGTTTCCAAATACTTAAGATATAAAAAGGAAAACATTAAAAGACTTCACTTCAAGATTGAAGGAGTCTACATAACAAATGTGACACTAATTTATAAGAAATCCCATATCATACAATGGGAAATTAACAAGACAAATAAAACATTCCATAAGGATAAATCCATAAGGTTACAAAGAGAGTAATATTCACAAAAATGGAGAAAACAATGAGAAGCCAAGATGACAAGAGACTCCAACTATCTTCCAAACTTGAGCTCCAACTTTGAGTGTTTTTCCAAGAATTGAACACAAGAGAAAGGATTGTTTTACCACCCAACTTATAGGCATCATTACATGTCTTTCTAAAGGTTGGAAGACATGCTAGCCTCCCCAAGCCCATGGGAGAGAGAGCTAGATTCCACAAATGTGCACAATATTTAGGGAGACATAAACAAAAAACACATTCACATACAAGGCAAACCATACATTAAGAAAATCACATTTACCAACAAAAAAAAAGAAGGAAAAAACCATATTCATCCTCAAAATGGGGAGGAGTGGATGAGACATCCAAAAGTTCCAAAAGTGTGGTCCAACCATAGGATGCACTAAAAAAAATTCTTCAATAACCTCCTTTCTTCCTCTAAGACAAAAACCCTCCTTATTTCTCCACCCATTCGCCTAAATCCTTCTTGAGAGGATTTTCAAACCCATTGGGTTTCCTCTCCAAGAATGGAGGAAGGGGTTCAAACCATATGAACCACCTTCCCCACCTCAAACCATATGAGGGGAGTGAAAAGAACCTACATGGCTTTCCCATCAAACCATGAGGTTTAAGAGGGAAAATCCGTCCCTCTTCCCCCATAAAATCCAAAATCCATCAAGCCATATGATGGATGGAGAAAATAGTACAAATAAACATACACAAGCAATATGCAACACAAGAAACAAAACACAACATACAACTATAAGAAAATTTAAAATTTAACATGACATAAAACATATAATGAGATCAAAATCCTACCTCCAAAATATCTCTAACACTCTAATCTTTTCCCACTTCCTTATCCAAGAAAACTCTAGCTCTAAAAATTCTCCAAGCACCAAGCCAAAGCTAAAAAAAAATTATCTTTCTCCCCCATGAGGGAGTATTTGAATAAAAGAAAATAAATTTCCTCACCAATGAGGGGGTGACATGTGTCACCCCTCTCTTCCCTCCAAGTCAAAGATTCCCAAAATAAAATGGAGAAAAGATAAACTCACTTTTAACACTCTTCTCCCAAATTCCCCAAAAAGAAAATAAAACGAGTTTTTGCAACTTTAAACACACACATATTCCAATCCATCTTACATGGATGGTGACAAGAAAGAGTGAAAATGGGAGGAAAACTCCCTCTATGCCTTGAAATTAAGCCCCTACCTAATAGGTAGGGTTCAATGGTTTATTTTCATGTTAAGTGAACTCCCAAAACTAAAAGGGGTAACTTAAAATGTCATAAGTAGCCCAATTTCGGGTTTGGCACATTTGGGCACAAGTGTAGAGGATGTGGGGCCCACTCAAGGGTACACATATGACCCTTATCCTCTCTAATTAACACACACTTACCCAAATACAAAACTTAATGCAAGTGGGGACCATTAAGTCCCCAAACCTAGTTTACTTAACAAAATAATACAACCTAAACACAATTAATTTTACATGACATTCAACAACTAAGGGGTCACTCATGGTGCCCAAATAATACAAGCAAACAATAAGGTCTCATACAAGATAACATAGTTAGGACTTAGCTCATGTGGCAGCTTTGCACAATTTGTGTAGCCACCCTGAAACCCACATTCTCCTGTGACCTGTCACCTACACACTCAATGCACACATTAAACACATATGTCCAATACAAGTGTAAATCAACTACTCAATAAATGATCAAGTCTAAACATGAAAATTTATGATATCACAACATCAACATGGAATCGTAAATGTGAAACATGCACAATCTCACACAATTCATCATATGTTAGCCATTGCAATACATATAAATGTCATATAACCATGCCATCATGTGTCCTCATCAATAATTAAATATTTATATCATCAAGACATGTGACTAAACTATGTATCCATCATATATCAATCAAGCCCAAACATCATAGCAATAAGTTAGTATCTCCAACATCAAATAAAATGTGCCAACATACTAATCAAGTCAAATTGGTGCTACGCACCCAAATCACCATACATGTCCATGAAGATCAAATAACATAACATAATGTCAAAAATATATCAAATCCCTGTCAAATCATATCTATGAATAAAGAAGTCAGCAATCTTGAGGCTATGAAAATGTGGGCACTACATCCCCCTCTCCTAAAATTAGACTTCCTCCTGGAAGTCATTGAAAGAGATAGGGATATCTATCCCTCAATGGTGTAGCATCCTCCCAGGTAGCTGTTGTCTCATCATATATGTCCCACTGCACTCTAACTCTGGTCCAAGTCTCAACCCCGAAGGGCAACCTCCAGTGCTCTAGTATATGTATGGGCTCTAGCCTCCACTTTCCTCCATCCTCTACCTGTAATGCCGACCAATCCAAAACATGAGAAACATCAGGTACATATCTACGTAGTACATAAACATGAAAACATCATGGGCCCATGTAAGGCGTGGTGGCAAAGCTAGGAGATAGGAAACTGGACCAATGACCTCCAAAATATCAAAAGGCCCCACAAAATGAGGTGATAACTTAGAACCCTTTCCATAGCGATTGGGATCTTATGTGGAAGAACCCTCAAGAAGACTTTGTCATCCACTGAGAAGTGATAATCAATCCTCTTGGTGTCTACATATGCCTTCTACGCGTGCTCTATCTTGCTCTAGACATGTCTAATCGAACAACCCACTACTCTAAGTCTTGTAGGGTAAGGTGGTCCCAGAATAATCTTGTCATCTAGTCTGTCCCAACTCAGAGGTGTCCTGAAGGTTAACCATACAAATCATATAGTAGGATCCATACAAATGGAACTTGATAGTTGTTATTATAGGAAAACTCAACTAAATAAAGATAATCTTCCCACTTCTTCTATTGGTCCATCACATACATCCTCAACATGTCCTCAAGTACCTGATTAACCTCTTTTTCTATCCATCTGTCTCTAGATGGTATGCTAAGCTGAAATTAATCTGTGTACCCAAAGCACCCTAAAGGAAGTCCAAAAAAACTAATGTGTAAATGGTATCCTTGTCATTGATGATGGTCTTCGAATCATGTGTAATCTAACAATGTCCTCCATAAATACTTTGGTGATGGCATGTGCATTATAGGTGACCTTGGTTGGTGAGAAATGTGCAACCTTAGTCAACTTATCCACAGTGACCATAATGGCATCATGATTATAAGAAGACATAGGGAGTCCTACTATGAAATCCATGGAGATCACATCCCATTTCCACTTGGGAATATCATGAGGATGTAAGAGTCTGCTAAGATGAGAATTCTCTTCCTTGACCCTCTAGACACTCAAGGCAACGTGTAACAAAATATGCTATGTCCCATTAAAACCAGGCCAATAATATAACTCCCTCGAGATCAGCATGCATTTTATTCACTCCTGGATGTGTTGCATATGGGGCTCGATGAGCCTCTATAAGGATGAAGCTACGTAGATCACCAAACTTAGGCACATAGATGCACCTATGGAACTGAAGTAAACCATCTGCCTCTAAAATGCACCCTAAATATCTTCCCTCTAATGAACCTTGTGACTCAAACATCTATTTAACACCCTCATAAAACATGTCCTCTAGAAGATGTTGAAGAATCCTGCCTCTCAAGTCTTACTGCAATGTCAATGATGCAAGCACATGTCATCATCTACTAAGTGCATTTGCAATGAAAATTTCCTTTCCTTTGATATACTACACCTCCATGTCATACTCATAATGGAACTCCATCCAATGTCATTAGTGAGCATTGAGGTTTGGCTATGAGAAGATATGTTGTAAGCTACGATGATATGTCCTCAAAATGAAAGGCCTACCCAAAAGGAAATGACGCCAATGCACAAGAGCATGAACAATCTGTTGCAAGCTCTAAGTCATGGGTAGGATAGTTAAGCTCATAGTATTTTATCTTACGTGACTCAAAGGTAATAACCTGATGCTCTTGCATAAGAACTACTCCCAGACCCTCTAGTGATGCATCAATACAAACAAAAAAATCCTTTGTTGGGTCCGAAACTGCTAAGATAGGTGTTCCATGGTTAACCTTTCCTTAAGCAACTAGAAGGCCTACTCACACTTCTCTGACCAATCAAACTTCTTCCCTTTTCTCTAAAGGGAAGTAATAGGGTGAGAATCCTAGAAAATTCCTATACAAATATGTGGTAATAACCTGCTAAACCCATAAAACTCCTCACCTCGTGACTAATGTGGGTGCTTTCCAATCAATAATAGCCTATATCTTAGAGGGATCTACTTGAGATACCCTCTCCTGATATGATGTGTCCCAAGTACTGAATATCTATCTGAAAGAAGCTATATTTTTCCAAGTTCCCAAACAACTTCTACTCTCTCAAAACCTATAGTACATGTCTCAAATGTTCCTCGTGTTCCTCCTCAAAATGAGAATATATCAATATATCATCTAAGAACACTAAGAAAAAGTGATCCAAAAAGGTCCTAGATACTCTATTCATGAGGATCATGAAGACAATTGGGGCATTGGTCAAACCAAAAGGAACAACTGTGAACTCATAATGCCCATAATGTGTGCAAAAATTTGTCTTATGAATGTTTGCATCTGATATGCACAACTAATGATACCCTGACTTGAGATCGATTTTGGAGAACACTCTCGCTCCCATATGATCAAACAAGTCATCAATCCTAGGGAGTGGATAACGGTTCTTTATTGTGACTTTGTTGAGCTATCTGAAGTCTACACAAATCCGAGAGAACCATCCTTATTCTTCACAAATATGACTAGATGCTCCCCAAGGAGATACACTAGGGAAAATGAGACCCTTCTCCAACAACTCCTCTAACTGTATCTTGAGCTCATGAAGCTCTGGAGTCATCATCCGATAGGGTGCCCTAGAAACTGGTGGATCTTGGCACTAAATCAATGGTGAAATCCACCTCTCTGCGGGGTGGTAACCCTGGAAGCTCACCTAGAAACACATCTGCATACTCCCTCAAAACTGCATGATCATCTAAGGGTGAATGCTCTAGAGTGCTCTCTGATCGATCATTGATGGTGATAACAAAATAATTGACAAACCTTTATCGCATGATACTCTTGAGTTGAGTTTCTTAGCTGAGATCATACGTAAAGAGATAGGCCTCTGCATCCCTAAAATCACAACTGCACTCCCAAGATCATCCTAACACTCAATGACCTTATTCCTACAATCCACCTTGGCCCGATGAGCCTCGAGCCAATCCATACCCAAAAAAACCTTGATAGGATCCTAGAGGTATAACTCGGAGGTCAAGTGTAGTGGAGAAGACTCCTAAATCAAGTACGTAACTCTCCACATACGAGTCCATGATGAGTTTGGCCCCAGAGGCCAACTCAACTCTCCCAATTTCTTGCTTCCTAGCCACCACTAGCCCACACTGGTCCACTACATAAGGATATATAAAAGAATCAAAGCACTTTGAATCAAAGAGTATTGAGACAAAAATACCCCTGATAGTACCTATCATCTCAATAACTATGGCCTGATGCTCGGCATGGTGGTTGTCATCCCACTGCATATACATGATGGGCACGTCCTACGTCACCCACTATCTACTCGGATCTAAGAGATCTCTTCATATCCATGGTAGTGGGTTTGTGCGGACACATACACACATAGTGATCGGAGACCCATAAATAAAACATCCTCATGTACCCTCTCGAGATGGGGTCCCTCCTTTACATTAGTGAACTGATCTTGCCAGCCCAACCCTATCGACTACTTCATGTGAGCTGAATGTACCTATGCCTTCTAAGTACCTTGTCTCCTATCCCTAGCTCCACCAAAACCTCTTATAGTACCACCTCTCTGTAAGCTTTGAGTTTGTCTATCTAGCCCTCTGATGCTGGTGGCCTTGATGTTGTGTCTTCTACTGTGGATGTTTTAGAGTCCTCAATACTATTGGAGGAGGCTAAAATCCTCCTCTAGGGGGTGGTGTTGTACCTCGTGACCTCTGACTCTGAAAGGCCTGCATCTTCTCCTAAAATTTCTCTTGTTCCTATCTCGGTGTTCTTGCCCTAGTCATGTTCTCCTCAAGCTAAGTAGGCCTTCTCAATGACCTTCTCAAGTGTGGGAGGAGATAACATCCTAATTTCTCTTGCTATGTCTACATTCAGGCCCCGAATAAACCTACTAACTTATAATTTTTCATCTTGGAGGTAGTCCACATACTTTGCAAAATATCTAGAACCTACTCTCATACTTGTGCATTGTGCTAAAGCCCTATCGTAAGTCATGAAACTCATCAATCCTCTTCATACAAAATGATTTGACATATATAACGAGCCCTAAACATGTTCCTCAAATAACTCTAGGTCACTGTATCTCGAGTCAAATGGAGCTTCCACTCCTCATTCCTCCACCAAATACTTTTTGCATCTTGGAGGAGGTGTATGGTGAACTTGGCTTTGACATTTCTCTCGTAAGAGTGCAAGCCAAAAAAACTATCAAGGATAAGGAGCCATGACTTGGCCCCAAATCCATCTGTAGTCCCGGTGTACATGTAGGTGGCTCAAGCAAGTGAAAAGATCCCTAATTACACTTCATGTATCATGATCCCGACACTGTGGTCCAACAGGTGAATGGGGTTGTGTATCCCAAATGGTCCCTCAAGACTGTGTGAATGAATACGATGGTATGAGGCCACCCTCTCATGGTGAATGGAAGGGCTACGTGACCTCTCCTACCTCGGGGTATCATGCTCTCGGTGGCTCGAGTGTGCGTCCTCACCTATCGGCTCCTCGTCTCCTGACTGGAGCTCCTCCCTTTTCATATCCTGCGGTGGTGGAAGGCATTGTTGTAAAACACCTATCAACTATTAAAGCCTCTAAGATCTAAGGTCCGAACTCGGGTTCCTGTGGCTCACACATAAGCTAGGTGACACTATCCCAAGTCTCTAACCAATCGACATCTCACGGGTGTCATCCTATGTACGAGGTAAGAAAATGGATTATTAAATTATAAACAATTGCAAAAACATTTTTATTTTTTTCGTTAATGTTATTAAAACATTATTAACTAATTAATTATTTACCCAGAGTGTTGTGTGAACCATCGCTCTGATACCAAATGTAATGCCCCGCCTCGGGACATCGTAAACCACACCAAAATGTAATTAAAATTTGGGTAATTTTTTTTTAAAGTGAACAATTAATCCTAATGCTTTTCTTAACCGATTCCCATTAATAATTATTTTATATTAATTTAATTTACCCAAATAAATTAATCACTAGCCCAATACCAACTTAATTATTTATTCCTACTAAAAGTTTACTAGGGTCACAATTAATAAGTCTACACCCCTTTTAATTTAATTAGTTTCCCCCTTTTTTAATTAAATTTCCCACACACCCTTTTTTATTTTATTTCCCATTCCCATTAAATTCCCATGACTTAAAAGTGTGTAGGGTTTAATGTGAGCCCTAGGATTAATCAAATCTTGGCCCTAGATCTTAAACTTGCCCTAAAGTTGCCTCAACTCACTTTTGATTTTTTTTCCTTTCTTTTCCTCTTCTCATTTGGATTTCATTTTGTCATTTGCATGTGCAGGTTGTGGAGGAGCTATAGAAGTTTCTTCCATGGATTTTTTTTGGAAAGTATCATTATTATATCATGTATTATTTTTTGTAAATTTGCACTGATGCATTCTCTGGTTGGGTATATCTCTTATACCCATTTTTTTTTTTAGAAAGAAAAATTTCTTCGAAGCCCATACACACACACACACACACACACACACACACACACATATGTATGATTGTATTATTTTAAAAAATATGTTATTTGAAAAACCAGATGAAAATAAATGTTGCAGTATGAGACCGTGGGGTTTTGTAGAATGGGGGTGGCGGTTTGGAGAAGGGAGTATGGTGAAGGGGAATTTGGGTGGTGGATGTGTGTGGGGAGAGGGGTGGGGATGGGTAAGGAGTGGTGGTGGACAATGGAGTGGGGACGTGGCCGGGGGTAATGGTGTGTGGAGTGGAGGGTTGGGTAGGGGTTCGGCCCCCTCCCACCATTCCAATTTGATTTTCTTTAAAACATTAAAGTCTTTCCACCAAACTTTGCATTTGTAAAAAAATTGTTTGGATTTACTTTTATTGATAAATATATTATAATATATATATATATATAATATATATCAATTTATATTATTTATTATATATATATATAATATATCACTCTATATTAATTATTAA
Source organism: Taxus wallichiana var. yunnanensis (assembly GCA_018340775.1). NCBI lineage: Eukaryota > Viridiplantae > Streptophyta > Pinopsida > Cupressales > Taxaceae > Taxus > Taxus wallichiana. The sequence continues at coordinate 247,427,228 of CM031240.1, read as the reverse complement.
TTATATATATATATATATATATATATATATATATATATATTATATGATATAATTTTTTAGAATATTACAATAAAATATTTACATAATAATATATATATATTAAATAATGAATAACCTCTTAAGAACATATTATAGTTATATTTTAAAATATAACTACATGGAATATATTTTAATATATTTATATCATATTTTATGAGAAGGAAATTGTTACAAGTTGTGAAATAATAAAAATTTGGGTTTTTTCCTACATGAACTATGTAACTTAATAAAAAAAATTTTTTTGAACAAATCTAGATTTAAATGATTTACTTCTTTATGTGAAAAGAAAGGATGTAGCAAAGATATTTCAAATAAGAAAAGAGGCTTGAAATATGTCTAAAAATTAGCAAGGAAGAAAACCTATTCAAATCTGATTTCCTAATAAGAACAAATCATTAAGTTTCACATGGAAAGAAAAAAACTAATCTCATTCCATTCAATAATGTTACCAAAAATTTACAAGAAAGAGATACATTGCAAGAAAGATAATATTTCCATTCAATGTTAATCCTAAAGCTCCATGTTACACTAACTTTCCTTTCAAATGCAATACTAAATAAATACTGCAGATTTCTACAAGAGGGAGATCCAACAAGGAAGAAATCACATTTTCTTTTAGTGTTATTAACATCACATTTTGCTTTTTTTTTTTTGGAAAAACATATTTCCAATAAACAAAATTTCTTTTCAAAATGGATTTCCAACAATTCATATTAGAGGAAATAACTATTTTACAAGATTTCTTTTCCAAGGAGCTTAAGCTCACAAATACAACATGTTTCCAAATACTTAAGATATACAAAGGAAAACATTAAGATACTTCACTTCAAGATTGAAGGAGTTTACATAAACAAATGTGACACTAATTTACAAGCAATCCCAAATCACAAAATGGGAACTTTACAAGACAAATAAAACCTTCCCACATAGCCATATCCATAAGGTTACAATGAGAGTAATATTCAAAAAAATGGAGAAAAAACAATGAGAAGCCATGATGACAAGAAACTCCAACCATCTTCCAAACTTGAGCTCCAAATTTGAGTGTTTTTCCAAGAAACAACACCAAGAGAAAAGGCTTGTTTTACCACCCAACCTATAGGCATCATTACATGCCTTTCCAAAGGTTGGAAGACATGCTATCCTCCCCCAAGCCCATGGGAGAGAGCTAGCTTCCAAAAATGTGCACAAGATTTAGGGAGACATAAACAACAAACACATTCACATACAAGAAAACCATAAATTAAGAAAACACAACATTTCCTAAAAGAAAAGAGGAGAAAACCATATTCATCCTCAAAATGGGGAAGAGTGGATGAGACATCCAAAAGTGCCAAAAGTGTGGTCCAACCATAGGATGCACACTAAAAAAAACCTCCTTATTCCAAGATAATAAACCTCCTTATTGCTCCACCCATTCGCCTAAATCCTTCTTGGGAGGATTTTCAAACCCATTGGGTTTCCTCTCCAAGAATGGGGAAGGGGGTTCAAACCATATGAACCACCTTCCCCACCTCAAACCATATGAGGGGAGTGAAAAGAACCTACATGGCTTTCCCATCAAGCCATGAGGTTTAAGAGGAAAATCCCTCCCTCTTCCCCCATAAACTCCAAAATCCATCAAGCCATATGATGGATGGAGAAAATAACAAAAAACATACACAAGCAATATGCAACACAAGAAACAAAAAACAACATACAACTATAAGAAAATCTAATATTTAACATGACATAAAACATATAATGAGAAAAAAATCCTACCTCCAAAATCTCTCCAACACTCTAAGATTTTCCCACTTCCTTATCCAAGCAAACTCTAGCTCCAAAAGTCTCCAAGTACCAAGAAAAAGCTAAAAAAATGTTTCTTCTCCCCATGAGGGAGTATTTGAATAAAAGAAAATAAATTTCCTCACTAATGAGGGGGTGACATGTGTCACCCCTCTCTTCCCTCCAAGTCAAATATTCCCAAAATAAAATGGAGAAAAGATAAACTCACTTTTAACACTCTTCTCCCAAATTTCCCAAAAATAAAATAAAACAAGTTTGTGAAACTTTTAACAACACACACATTCGAATCCATCTTACATGGATGGTGACAAAGAGAGAGGAAAATGGGAGGGAAACTCCTTCTATGCCTTGAAATTAAGCCCCCTACCTAATAGGTAGGGTCCAAGGGCTTATTTTCATGCTAAGTGAACTCCCAAAACTAAAAGGGGTCACTTAAAATGCCATAAATAGCCCAATTTCGGGTTTGGCACATTTGGACACAAGTGTAGAGGATGTGGGGCCCACTCAAGGGTACACATGTGACCCTAATCCTCTCTAATTAACACACACTTACCCAAATACAAAACTTAATGCAAGTGGGGACCATTAAGTCCCCAAACCTAGTTTACTTAACAAAATAATACAACCTAAACATAATTAATTTTACATGACATTCAACATTACAACTAAGGGGTCACTCATGGTGCCCAAATAATACAAGAAAATAATAAGGCCTCATACAACTAACATGGTTAGGACTTAGCCCGTGGGCCACTTGTGCACAATTTGTGTAGCTGCCTTGAAACCCATGTTCTCCTGTGACCTGTCACCTGCACACTCAATGCACACATTAAACACATCTGTCCAATACAAGTGTAAATCAACTACTCAATAAATGATCAAGTCTAAACATGCAAATTTATGATATCACAACATCAACATGGAATCATAAATGAGAAACATGCACAATTTCACACAATTCATCATATGTTAGCCATTGCAATACATATAAATGCCATATAACGATGTCATCATGTGTCCTCATCAATAATCGAATACTATATATCATCAAGACATGTGAATAAATTATGTATCCATCAGGTATCAATCAAGCCCAAAACATCATAGCAATAATGTTAGTATCTCAAAATCAAATAAAATGTGCCAAAATACTAATCAATTGAAATTGGCAATACACGCCCAAATCACCATACATGTCCATGAAGATCAAATAACATAACATAATGTCCAAAATATATCAAATCCATTTTAAATCATATCTATGAATAAATAAATCAATAGATACTTAGGCTATGAAAATGTGGGCACTACAAAAGAATACTTGAAATATTTGAGAGTGGGCACAAGATCTCCAAGATGATGATGAGAGTTACAAGAGAAAACATGGAATGAAGGAAAGATCACAAGAAAGCCCGAGAATCTCCAAAACTAGATCTTGAGAAAGAGAGGGGTATGGGAAGATTTATAGAGTCAACAATGACCTAGATGGGTCACCACTAATCACGGGATCCATCCATTTAGATGGTGGAAAGGTGATGAGCTTGAGACAATGAGCCCATAAGAGGCGGGATTAGGGTTTTGAAGGGTTATGATGAATTAGGGTTTCTTACGTTGACTAAATGAGTAGATGGAGGGTGAAAATATTAAATAAAGGCCATGGAGAGATGAAATCATTAAATGATGGCCTAGAAAGGATAAAATAAAATATTTAAGAAGAGGAAATAAATTAAATGGGTGTTTAGAATTAACTAAACATGATTAGGGATGACTAATGGATGAATAATGATGGGAAATAATGATAAGTGGGATAAATTAAATTTAGGAGGGAAGAAGGGAATTCAAAATTAGAAGAGATGTATGAAAAATATGACAGAGAGTGAGCACGGGGTGAGGGGTAGTGATACAAAAATTGGTGTCTACATTTTCCCCTTTTGTAGAGGTGTTTGTGTTAAATTAGCAAGCTCGAGACAAAAATGAAAAGAGAATAAAAGATGATTGATGAGGATGCTCCTCTCAAACTAGGGGTCGACGACACAAAGGGAAGTTTAAAATAAGTTTGAAGAGATAGATTAAGAAATCATGGAAAGGATGAGAAAAATAAGATGATTAGATAAGATATCCTAGATGAGGATAAAAATAACTAAGAAGTAAAATAAATATATGGTAGTGATTTTGGAATCACTTTGGTAGGAAAAAAATTAAGACCTTAATAGAGATGAAGGCAATGTCCTAGGGACCTGTGAGTCAGAAAAAATCATTGCAAAATGGAGGGAATCTAATGGGAATCTACTCAAATGGAGTGCAAGTTGTGGGACAAACATGTCAAAGGAAGACATAAAAAATGCACAAAAAATTTGAAAATGGCAGAGACAAGGGTCGCAAAAAAAAAAGGATAGGGGTATAAAAGTGAATGTGATTTCCTTCAGATAGTAGGAATAAAAATATGTGTCTCGTAGTGGGAAAAAGGGGTAAAATAATGGTGCCCCAAAAGGGAACATGAAGATGGCCACAAAAGTGAGATGATTCAAAATAAAGGTGAAATAGATAACGAAGACCAGGGAGACAAATAATGATGTGATATAAAGACCACACAAGGAAAAATTGGAAGAAAAATAATTTGAAAGGAAGGATTGATAAAAAATGAGACAAGAGGAAGATTGATCAAAATTCATGGCCGGATTGACGATGACCAAGTAGGGTCCACGGCGATCGAGGATGAAGTGACGTAAACCCAAAGGGGTTGATGGCAACCAGGGTTAGTTGGCTATATATGCCCCTAGGTTTTCTCGACTAAACTTATTTGCACCGTGCAAATGATGATCAAAAGCACAAAGAAAAAGGAAGAGTTAATATTGTGAGTGAAATGGTGGTTGGTGGAGAAACAAGGAAGTGTCGAGAGACCCAATGGATGGTAAGTGCTTAAACATTAGCATTTCTTTTAATCATTTTTGTTTTTTTAATTTATTTTTACACATTTTTCAAAATTTTGGGGTTAGCACAATGGGCGTTCACCGATGAATGGGTATGATAGCCATCGACTAGGCCTAAAAAGGTGTTGACCAAGCTAGGAGTGTCGACTAGGGCTAGGATGGTTATTTTTAGATTTTTGGATGAGTTATTAATGTTTGTATGTATGATTGATTTTATAGGCATGATAAAATTTATATATGCAAGACAAAGTTCCAACATTGTATGATCGATTAGAGGAAATGTCATAGATGTTGAGTGGGACAACTTGGTTACAATAGGATTGGGTGGATTATGCCATTACGAGAGGATTCCATGAGATGTGGGGCTGATGATTACATTGGTGGATAGGTAGGATGTGTGTACATGCAAATTTTGGTTCTAGATAGGTGAGATGACTATGACTCTCAGGATGTATACCGCATCATGAGGCTACCTATACAGGGGGGATCCTATATAGCCCATCACAAAAAATAGCAGATAGGGGGTATTGACACAACTATTTAGAGTCGATGCCCATGGATTATTTTACATCTAGGAATTTCACATAGAAACACAAAATGAGTGTGGTGTGGCTAGGAGATATTTATATTTTAGTTTTGATGGTCATTTATAGCTATATATTACCATATTTAGAGGGTGTGAGATTTCCATGGGTTCTAGCAAGGGTGATTACGAAATTTTTGATCACAAGACAATGTTTTACTTTGGCACAACATTGTTGGCCCAAGTATACCATGAGATATGCATGTATTGTGAGAGGAGGAGGGCTAGGATGGATGTAGGATTCTTGCTACATTATTGGGAATATGAGAATATTGCAGTGATCAAGCCACTAGGACTCCCATGGGTCACAGGAAATCAAATTGAGTTATTTATTAGGTTCTTGAGATGGTGAGCCAATCAGGCTCATGGAAACATGAGGGAGAGAGGGGAAAAGTGGTATACTGATAGACTGGAAGAGATATATGTGGACCAAGTTAAGTAGCAGATACACCATGATTACCCTACATGGCCTAGGGTATATGTAGAGTTTATTGGGATGAGGAAGACCAGGTGGGTGTAAGGGAGGACACCTGTAATAAGAGAGGCCATTTGGTTTGATTGAGTTAGGAAATAATTTGGAGTGGTTCAGATAGTGTCAGGTGAGCCTATTAGATATAGGTGAGACGAGACAAAGAGGGACCTTCAATTCTGAGATGGTTGACCCATTGAGGATGGGGGAACGTGGGATGATGATGATGATGTGGGATTCAGAGCTTGTTTTCAGATTGGATGATGACTACATGAGAAACTTGGATGACACCGAGGGATCCGAGGGAGGTGATGAGGATGAGGTGCCAAGTGATGAGGTTGCAGGCTCCAAGGGATGATGAGGGTGATGATGGAGGTGCTACCACATAGGTATCTTGTTTATGGGTAGAGCATGATTCAACTCATTAAGAGAGTGATGTGGCACTCTAGGAGACATAAGAAGCATGTAAGAGGCCACATTCTATGCTAGAAGAGGGACCAAGAAATCCAATAGAGAGATTAGTACAAGAGACAATGAGATGCCTATAGAGCTATATTTTAAGACCTCACACCTATATTAGAAGCAATGTTGGGGAGTGGTGCACTAGAAGCATGACACGAGGTTTTATAGATGGGACCACTAGGTATTTTTTCCTATATTTTTATAAGGCACTAATAGCTAAGGCACAAAACTATGAGGGGATCTTGACATCTAGGTTTCCATAAACTCCGAGATATACAACATATCTAGCTAAACAATGGGGAGAAAGGGGTACATCTCCATCTTGGGAGTACATCGAGTGTGGCATTACCATGAAAAGATGCAAGCCATGATGGAGGATATGAGGCCCAGAGAGAGATATAAGCACCTACGCCAGGGGAAGATTTGATACTTTATGATGTATAATTTATGATTTTGATGATGTAATGGTTATATTAAAAGAATGTATTAAGAATGTGTTATAAGTGAACGAAAGGATTTGAATTCGATGGAAGGTGACCAAAAGGAGATAAATTACACTCAATCGTAGTAAGAAGGGCATGAATAAATGATTCTTTAATCTATATTGAAGGTAAACAAGAAAGGGAACCAATCGAGGCAATCTACTTGCATCCAATAGAAGGTGTTAACACATAATCACCGATAGCTAGCAATCCCAAGGATCACGAGGGAAGTATGGAAAATAATCTTATAGACCTAATGTCAACAAAGATAAGGGGTTTGAATGACATTTGTACATGGGAACATAGGCTCTTAAGAGGTGGGTGTCAAGGTCTATGCACCATCTTTGAGCAACATTATGAAAAACTATCAATCTGGGAAGTTTTTCGTGGACGAGAAAGTTCATCAATGTGAGAATATTTCTTAGGATGTTTTATTTGTATGATTTTATTTTAAGTATATGGAAGGCTTATCAATGTAGGAAGCCTTCACTACCATGATATGAGATGGTATCCATCCTTCAAGGGAGTGGTCTACATTTTTCTTTTGATTTTTTCTTTTATAAATGGCAAGATAAGATATGCATGATAGCTTTCCTTTGAGGGATCGGTCTATTAATTTTGATATTCTAACTTTTATGAACAACTTTCCTTCGAGGGAGAAGTCTATTTTATTTTTTAGTAAGATATATTTTAGGTGAGCATCTGGATTTTTTATTTTTATATGGAAGAGTTGAGGATATCCATTTAGACCACTTAGGGGGATTAAGAATGTAGAAGTGACACCTATAGACCCTTAGTGTGTTTCTAGTAGGTAAATAAGAAGGAAGTAGATGCAATGATTGTGGGATTCCCAACTAAATGGAAGAACTTTCTATAAGGAATATGTTATGAGTAGAGCCATGGTTCCCATATTCAAGGTCATAGATAGGAAAGTGACGATAGAACACATAATTCCAAATCATTACAATGAAAGATGGAAGAGGTTAATGATGGATGGATGACCACTAGGATGACTAAATTCACATTGGTAGATATGTTAACAGTAGAAATGTTGTAAGTGCAATGCATTAAGAGGTTCCATTTATATTTTACCATCAAGGGAAGCCAAACAATAGGATCCATACCCATACTTATACTGATAATATAAGGTACAATCAGTTAGGAGAAACTTTTCCACATTGACTCCTTTCTAGAGTAGTGAATTTCTTAATTTTTTAAGAACAAGGTCATCGATGTTAAATTTATTTTATTTGAGATGTTTTTATAAGCATGTTTGATACACTCTTGATAGACATGATGATGTTCAAGAGCAAGAACATGGCATTTGTCTAATAACTCAAGTTGTGTTAAACTCTTGGATATAATCTTCATCGAGACAAAGTCATGAAGGGACACACACAAATAAGGGATTTGGAATTCAACAGAAGGAAGGCCTTGACACTATAAATGAGAGATAAATTTGTAGCACCTATGTAGAGGTGTGAATGCTAGTCGATAAGCCCAAAGAGTGAAGGGGCTAGGAAGGATCCAATTACGAACGATTTATAAATAGTCTTTCCAAGGATATTGCAAAAGAGTTTTGTCATGGATTCAACTTGAATGTTAGATTGAGGATAGTATGGAGATGAGAAACTAATCTTAATATTGAAATATTCGCAAAGCTTCTTGAGTTATTTTTTTTTGAAGGATATTTTGTTTATCCGTAATGATTTTGTGAGGGATGCCAAAGTGGAAAATGATATGTTGATAGATGAAATTAACTATTTGTTTGGATTTAGTTGATTCCAGTTGAACTACTTCCACCCATTTGGGGAAATACTCAGTAGTAGTGATGATATAATGATGACATTGGGAAGAATGTGGATTGATAAGGCCAATGAGGTCAAGCCCCCAATGTGAAAAGGACCAAAGGTCTTGAGCTAGTTGTAAGGTCCGACTACAAATGCAGATAAGATAGAATGTTGCTAACATTTGTGACATATTTATTAACATACTCAAAATATTCTTGATTTAGAGAGGGCCAATAATAAACCATGTAAATGACACATTTAGCGATAACCAAACCACTAAAATGGCCACCAAGGATACCATCATAAACTTCTTGGATAGCTTGAGTGGATTCATGAAAATTAAGACAATGAAGAAAGACACCATCAAAGTCATCCTTATAGAGAATGTCGCAAGGATAACATATAGTGGTTAACATGTTGAAGAAAGGACCTCCTACCATTTTTAGATACGTTAGAGGGGATCCTTGATTAAGAAATATAGTCAAATATTTGAGAATACTAAAGATCATGAGGATTAGTGTCAACGTGGTTTACACAAGGAAGATCATGAACATGAGATGATTGATCCGATGTTGAATAATAATGGAGAGTTTCATTCCTCAATTTTCCATGGGATGAGGGATGTAAGAGATGCCATAGTGTCGCAAAGCAATTAGATGAATGAGGAACGATTTGAATGATCTAGATATCAAATGCTCTAAGAAGGAAGTCTAGAATTTTCTTATACTTTTGAAGGATCTCATTTTTACATTGATGGATTTATTTGACTTGATTAATGATAAGTTTAGAATCCTTGTAAATGTCAAAAATTTGGATGCCAAGTAAGGTAGCGGTTTTGAGACCAAAGATGAGAGATTCGTACTTCACCATATTATTTTTACATTAGAAATTTTATAAGTGATAAGAATAGGGGTATCCTAAGGAGGAATGATAATGATGCCAATGCCTCCCCTTGATTACACATAGAAAAATCAAATAAGATTTTCATTTTGAGAGGAGAATACTCATGGTTAAAGTGGAAGATGGACTTGTCAGGAAACTTCTCGTGATGAGGATGACTATCACAAAGAGGGGCGTCACCTAATTGATCTATGATATCTTGTCCCTAATCAATTTCTAAGAGATAAACTCTAGGTCAAAATCTTTCATGAGCATGAGGCATCAAGTGATATGATCACTATGATATGGATTAGAATGCATGGTTTTAAGGATATGAAAACTAGTGATGAAATAAGTCTTATGATTGAGAAGATAATGGCGAATATTAGAGGTAGCGAAGAAAAAGTGCAACACAAATTTTCATCTTTAGTGCAAAGTGAGTATCATACTCATGAAGGGTGCGACTAATGTAATATATGACCTTCTCCCTTCCTTGTTCATCACAATGGGCCAACATGGATCCTAGAGCATGATCAAGGTAGATACATAGATATATAAGGGCTCCCACTCACGTGGAGGTGTGAGTATAGGAGGGGATAAAATATACTGCTTGAGATCCTCAAAGACTTTTGGAAATTATGGTTCTAGTTAAAGTCAATATCTTTGTGAAGGAGATGGTGAAAAGGTTGGAAACGGTCAAAAGTAAAAATATCAAATGAAAAATTGATTTTAGGTGGCTTTTAAGTTTGTAAAGTTTATTTAAGTTAGAAGGAGGAGGCATCTTGAGGATAACCTTGATCTTTGCAGGGTTAACTTCAATACCCTAATAGAGATGATAAAGCCAAGGAGTTTATCGACTAACACTCCAAACACACACTTGGTGGATTGAGATGAAGGAAAAAGTGAATAATGCACTCAAAAATGACTTTAAGGAAGGTAAGATGGTTGTGTCGATGTCTAGATTTTTCCAAGAGATCATAAAAGTAGTCCTCTATATCTTATGGATGATGTCATGAAAGATGTAAGTCATAGCTCTATAATAGGTGGCTCGATGTTTTTCAAGCCAAAGGCCATGCCAAAATAGTATAAAGTCCCCCAATTAGTGATGAAGGAAGTCTTATGTTGGTATTCTAGTGTGATGAGGATCTCATTATACCAAGAAAGAATTTCCATAAAATAAATAATCTCATGGCCTACGTGGTGAGGTATATAAGTTAATCGATGTTAGGAAGAGGAAAATCATCTTTAGTGAAAGTGAGGTTAAGATCTTGAAATTCAATATAGATATGAAGCTTTCTATAAGCTTTGGAGATGAGTACAATGTTGAAAACCCATTATGGAAAATCGATGGGGATGATTAAGTTAGATGAAAGAAGGAATTGCATCTCCTCTTTGACAAGGAGTGTAACTTGAGGGTGAATACAAGGAAGCTTTTGCTTAGCTGACCTAGCATTAGGAAAGGTAACGATATTGATGAGAAAAAATGGAAGGATCAAGACCTAACACATTAGTGTAGGACCATGCAAAAAATTTCTATGTCTAGAAAAAAGGTGGTGAAGGATTCAAGCTCATGAGGATCAAGGGATTGACCCACTTTAAGGATGCAAGGCTTGTGTGGAGTCCCTATGTTGATGTCAATGGTGGATTCCTTTATAAGGGTGGATGTTTCTAGTGGTAAGGTCTTATGAAGATAGGAATATTATACCCCCATGTAAGAGAGGATGGAATCATCATCGGTGCATTGAAGAATGTCAATGGTAGGGAATATTCCTCTATCATTTTCAGAAATTGAAGAGGGAGGGACTTAGTTTCACCTTCACACTAATAAGTAATCGGTCCCAAGGTAATGATGGAGATTAAAAAAATACCGAGGATATGGACTCATTTTTGTCCATATCCATAACCTCATGGGATGGAGAATATGGAGGATTGATATCCATCAGAGCTAAGTATGGAGGAGTAGATTCGGCATATTTTTCTTTATGGCCAAACCCAAATTTTTCGTGGGGTTTGTGAGATTGATTGATGATGAGGTCATGAATTCCTTGTTCATAACACCCCATTACAAATCCTTTCTAGGAGCAAAGATGAAGATATGTGTAGGAAAAGGATTTCTTGTAGAGAAATTCAAAACCACTAGTATATGGTTTGGTGTGAGGTTGAATTTCAATGTGAGAGGAAGGGTTATCGATGTCACCATAGATGAGGTTGGTATGAATATGAGGTTGACCAAAGGAAAAATATCCTTAACATCAGGTTGGTTTATTAGATTTTGTCGGGTCTAGTGAGTCGATCGGCATGGGAAGAGCGTTAAGCGTGAGAAGATGATAACCCTAAGCTAGAGCTGATCCATTACTTTTCTAAAGATTTGTCATTAAGAAGTTTAGACATGGAAAAAATGAGATATTGGATGCTTTAGAGTAACCTTGCATGGTAATGAACACATAATTAAGGACGATAGGTCATGGGACATGTTTTGAATGGAGGAGTGTCTCGCAAGGAGAGTTAGGATCTACCCTCATGTTCATATTTTATGCATCAATATAGGGTGGAAGGAACACAATGTATGGCATAAATCCATGGTCATTTAAGGAGGATATTATATTTTAACTCCCCTTCTACGATATAGAAGATATCATTGAGGAATGTTTTAATAACATGGATGGGAAGAATAATTGTGCCTAAAGTGCAAGCAATAACATCATTGAATTCATGAAGGACCATGGGTGATTGGGTAGATAATGGAATTAAGGAGCTTACACTCGATCAAAAGTATGAGTTGAGATGATGTTTATGTTAGCTCCAATTTTCTATCACATAATGATGGATGAAAGTTTCATTGATATGCACAATGATGAAAATGGGAAGATCATGTTCTTCGTGTGATATGTCCAAATTTCAGTATTGTTGAAGGATATGGAAGTGGAAGTAGCAAGTGCTCCAAAAGAGATGTAAAGGGTTGAGCCTCATCATTAGGAGTAGGGATGCACTTAAGAGCTTTAATGAGATCTTACCTATGGTCCAGAGAGCTTTGGATGAGCTCAAAAGTGACATCTCGAACCCGGGCTTGATGGAATTTTTTCATAACACTCACTCAATAACCACATGCCAAGGAGAAGCTAAGATAAATACCTTATAATTTGGTGAAGAAGGTGGTTGAGTAGGCTCATTGGAGGGAGAGATGAAAGCAAATTTTGATTTTGACTGAGTAGGTGGTTGAAAATCATAGGGGTGAGAATGGTTTGGTGATTCGAATGACATTGATAAAAAGAGGAGGACCTTCTTTGGGAGAGGTTTGAGTTAGGGAGGGATGGAAATGAAATTATTCGATGAATAAGGATATATAGCTATTTTTGTGGATGCAGATTGAGATGAGGAAGTGAGATTGGTGGATGGAGGAGGGTGATATCCTTTAACAAGAAGGTCATCCTTATTTATAAGGTTATAAATGATAATTTGGAGGGCCCTACAATGTTCACTGTCATGTCCAGTGCATGATGGTATGCACATATGATATTAGAATCAAACCACGAAGGTATTGGACCACGTGGATCAAATTTTTTGATAGGTGGGAGAGTGATTGTATATGCTTGAAGTAGGCATTGAAATATTTCTGTATAAGATCCAATGTATAAGATCCAATGGGGTTGTTTAGAGAAGAATTTATAGATGAGATTTTTGTGGATGAGGGTAAGAGGTAAGGTTTACTTTGATGGGAATTTTTGGGAGCCTTTGGTTCTATCTTGGTCTTAGAAGAAGAGTAAGGTGTTTATGTCTTGGTTTTGGTGTTTATTGGTGGTGACTTAGATGGTTTGAAAAAAAGTTCCAAATGGCCATAAATTTATGACTTCTTTAAGTTATCACCTACCACCATGGTTGGGATAGATGTTTCCCTCTCTCATTCTTCCTATAAATTATAAGGAGGGAGCTGATTTATAGGAAGGGCTAGATTCTAAAGCATTGACTTGTTTATGTTATGTCAAAATCACAACTCCCTCTCTATGAATTCTTCATGAAGTTAATGGTAGAGGAAGTTAATGTGTGATTCATCAAACATGGAGTTATCCCAAAGTGTGGGAATTAGCAATTAGGATAACCCTTTGCATTTTATGTGTGCATGAAGGATGGTTCCTATTCCTCTATTCTGGTGTTTGTGATTCGATGCACACATCCAAATTATAGAGGATCTACTCCAAAATCTACTCTAACTTTAGAGGATATACGAAGGAGACAAGGATAAGATGATTATAAGAAATTAAACCTAAAATAACAGAGGTGATGCACAAAAAGGAATGTTGAACACCTTTTTTGCATGGAGATGGAAACCATGACCGAGATTAAGAAGGATGAAAATACACCATAGATGAATGTAATGATGAGAATCCATTAACCATTAAACATGTAATGCAATAACCATGCATAGATAACCAATAGTTCAATGAGAGATCATAAGAAAACAATGCACACGATAGAGGGTTGAAATTCATCCAAAGACTTGAATTATTACTCTAAATATTTGATGCAAATTCATCCTGGACTTGAATTATAATGGAAAAGAGGCACAAAATTACATTACAACTTGAATGGGAGGTTTGAACTCCATGAATTTAGTTACAGACAAGAGAAGGGAGGTGGTAAAGAAAAATTATCCAACATTAGAACAATGACCCTCCTTACAATATATAGGAAGAATGAGAGAAGGGAGAGAGGGAAGAAACTAGAAATATTGCTTCAACCAACCTAAAATGCATTGAATTCATGTGCAACAATGATGGGTGCCACTGAAAACCCGTACCTCCATGTACTATGCCTTGCTAGGAAAGAAAGGAAGCCCATACCTTCATCATTTGGGTAGGTGAGAAATCTAGAAATAACCCTAAAATGATGGAATGTATTTCTTCATTTTTAATTACTTAGTCTCACTTAAATTAAGATAACCAGTCATAGTTGTGTAGAGGATGTTTCCAAAAAATATAATTTTGTGCCAATCCAAGCTCCCAATCAAAATTTATGGCTATCTAAAGATTAGGGTGCCATATTGCATCAAATACAAGTGGTTGGATATTTTTCTTTGGACTCCGAAATGCATAGCAACCTCTAAAATCTGAAATTTTGTACTTTCAGGCATTTTGACTTTGGAGGTTGATGTTAATATTCATTCTTTCTCAAGCGGTGAAACCTCCTAAAATCTAAAACCCAAAGTCTAAAATTTGGACTTTGGGTTTTAGACCTTGTGCCTTACAGACTCAAGACACTATTTATCTTATTGACCCGCTAAAACCTTCGAACCTTCAAAACCCCAAAGTCCAAAATTCAAAATTCACATTTCAGACCTTTCTCCTTTTGGGCTTATCGCTGCCTCAAGCCCAAAACAAACCCCCAAAACTGGGACCTCCGAAAGACCAAAATTCCTACCATGTTGACCATGAATTCAAGTTTTACCTGAAACACCCAGCCCATTTGGAATTCGGGTTTTAATATTTCAAGCATTAGTTCTAACTTTTGTATTTGTTCGGTGAAGGACCCCAACCTCCGAACCTCCGAAGTCCAAAATTCGAGTTCGAGTTTGGACTCTAAAATCCCAATCCATGGCGCTTTTGACCATGAATGGGGGTTAACTATGAAAAATCTCAAGCATTTTGGAATTTGGAGTTTCGGGCTTTCGGGATTTTTTCTTTTTTTTTCCTTCTTGGTTGCCAAAACTATGAAATCTAAAACCTTCAAGTCCGAAAATTGACTTCCTTGAGTCCCCATTTTTTTTAACTTAGCTCAACTCCAAGCTTCCTTCAAGTTCCCTACCTCCAAAATTATTTCCATTCTTGAGCCCACCTGCAACTTGTTTGGATAATTTTAAAATGAAAGATCTTATGATTGAATCAATACCTCCATTTTCTCTATGTGCAAGGTCATTTTTGTTTATTTTTCCCAAGGGGAAAAATTGGATAACAGTTTATAATGGGAGTCTTGGATGAAACAGATGACCTTAAAAAGGATGGTGATTCTCCTAAGAGTGATGATGTGACACTATATTTATTAGGAGGGTTAGTCTTGGGAGGAGGATGCTCCAATGTTTTATGTGGGTGCATGAGGGATTGTTGGATGAGCATGCAAAGGTTCTTTGAATTAGGTTTCCAGGGTTTACCTTTGGTAGGGATGATGAAAATTTTGACTTGAGATTCATGTGGAGGCACAAATTAGTAATGTAGATTGCGTTGTAGAGGTGGATATTGAAGGTGGAAGTGGATTTTGTATGATGCATTTAACAAGATCTAAAGGGGTTGTAGATTGTGTAGGTTTAGGATTGGTGGATGTAGGGATGATTGGAGTTGTAGATGGGGTGAGAGTGTCTTTTGTAGATGTATTGATTATGGGTGTTTGCATGGTGAATGATTTAAGAGGTGATCTAGATTAGGATGTTGATGTGGGTATAGTCATAGTAGTGGATGTAATTGATGTGGAAGTAGGTGTAGGGGTATGAGATGAAGATTTTAAATTAGGTGTTGAGGTAATTATTTGTGAAGGAATAGATGTGATAGATGTAGATGTAGATGATGTGTATGGAGAAGTGAGTGTGGTCAAGGTTGATGAGGATGTAGTGGTTTTAGTTATAGTTGATTTCGATATGATATGCATAGAATTTGATGAAGTTGAGATTGTAGGGGAAGAGTCCAAAATAGGGGCATATGTAATGAGCGATGAGATGATGGGTGAAGGTGATGGGGTTGGATTTTGGTCTATAGTATTAATTAAATGGGCATTAGGTTCCTATGATGTGGAGGTGGAGGTTGATTGTTTGGCGATGGTTAAAAAATGGTTGTTTAAAGACATCAATTAGTTATTTAGGTGGTACATTAAGATTATCCAGTTTGAGGTGACCAAAGTTTATGATTTTTTGGATGAAATCTTTAAGATTTTGACACTTCTTAATGTCATGAGCATGAAATTGATGATATTTGTAGTAATTTTCGTCACAATACCATGCAAGTTTGGGTTATGATTCATCAAAGGGTTAGAAGGGAGGAAGATGAATAAGATGGACCTCTATTAACTTGTCAAATATTGTGCTATAAGATTCCCATGAGGTGTATAGTTGGGAGGCGGTCTAGGAGCTCATTGTGAAGGCTCCGTATGAGAAGTGGATGTGGAAGAATATTTAACCATGATAGCATTAGCGGCATTCTTAGGTTTGTCACCATGCATGGACTAATTAGTGAATTCAAACTTGGGTTTATTTGATCAAATTTACGATGGCATTTCTCAATCAGGTGTGGAGTTAAGGTTTGTGAGATATGGTGAATGCCTCTTCAAAGGTTTGGAATGATTGGTTTTGAAGAGTGGAAGATATATGCTTCACATAAGACCCGAGAAAAGTTAAATTAATTCATTGTGGAAGGGAGTATGATAGTTGGGTGATTATGCCATGCCATCATGCAATGAATTCTACGATATATTCTTCATCATAATGTCTAATGGTTTATAGGTATGTGATAGTAATATTATGGGAAATATTGATCTTGAAATGTTTTAGGAATATTTGTGTGAGTTAAGTGAAGGAGAACAATGAATGTTTTTGATGTGCTTATATCGAGATAACGAGGGTTTGGCTAATGACGTGGGAAATATGTGAAACATAAGATATTAATCATGAATGATGAGGTAACATGCGTGCCTAAAAGTGTGAAGATGTTTTTGTGGTCCTCCTTGCTATTGAATTTAATTTTTTTTAATTCCTAATGAGGAAGATAAGGCTTCACGGGAAACAAAAATTGATAGGTTCATTACAAGTTTTTTCATATGAGAATGTGGTTTTGTATCCCAAGGTAGTGACCTCAATATTATCCATTCTACTCAATAACACTTTCATGGGGTCATTAGATGGATAGGGTTGCGATGTTGAAGGATGTGATTATGATGCATATGAATTAGATGGGTTAGGTTGTTGATAAGTTTGATATATTTGAGGATGAGTAGGTGTTGGTGGAAGTAGTTGATAAGAGGGGATGTAATTGAAAGGTTTTGATAGAATGGATTTAGATAAAGTTTTTATTGAGAAATGAGGATGTGATAAGATTGGTGAGATTGTGTTGGATGTTGAGAGATGGGGATATTTGATTGGTTTGGTATGGGATGAGTTGGGATGTAAGTAATAGGTGGTTGGGATACTTGAGTTGATTGATTGGGAAGTATGTAGCGATAAGCACCTCAAGGAGGAGGTTGATGGGTTTGAGTTGATTCAGAAGGATGGGGTTGTGAAGTGATCACATTTGCATGGACATGGGAAGTGGAAATAAGGGCTGAAATTGAATTATTCTCCTCGGGTGGATAAGGGAGCGAGTGAGACTCTTGAGATGATTAGATAGGATCACAAGTGGTAGTGGTAGATGATGAGGTGATGGGGATAGAAGAAGTGATAGTAGTGTTAATGCGAGGAAAATTAGGGGAATAGGACCACCAATTGAGTGGTTTGGTGATTTTTATGGATTGAGGAATAAGGTTGATGGGGATCAAGCTCATGTTGGGCCGTAGAAAGCTCATTCATAGTTCTAGGAAAGAATACAACAAGTTGTGATGTGAGAACTTTCATAGATTTAGGATTTGAATGGTAAGCGTATTATGAAGGAGATAGTCATGGAGAGAAACCATATTAACATCAATGAGCTCTTGAATTCAACAAAACCACAAGGGATGATAGGAGGCCCAAATTTTTGATAGAGGTGGTAGAAGGGGGTGTTTCTGGTCTATATGGGATGAAGTGATGATGAAGAAAAGGATTTGTTTTAACATAAGTGTTAGGTTGGACCAATTGAATCTCTTCAAGAGGGGGAATGTAAACCATGGGATGGGTAATTATGGAAGAGATGACCAAAGGGGTAGAGGTAAGGATAGAAAGTGAATTTTGTTTTTTTTGGGAGGTAATAGTGGGTATAGGAATGTTTATGGATGACATGTTTTATTCCATTTGTCTTGATTGGGATCGTGTAATTACTAACATGAAACAAACAATAAAACAAAACTATGCTGATTTAAATAAATTCAAGCAAGTCACACATTAGAATTTAGATTATCTTGATTATTAGAGATGTTAAAACAAATAAAAAATTGGGATTGGAGGAACCTACGAAATGGCCAATCTATGCATGGTTTCAAGTAGTTTTGGTTAGAGTCCTCAATATACCCAAAGGCACGTGAGGCATGAATATGTGATGGCTATTGGTACAAAGTTTGGTATTGGGGCCTACCCCCTCACTTCATGGTCCTGAAACGATAAGGTAGTTGAGTGCTTAGCCAATATACCAATAGAAAAAATAAATTGTAATATGGATAAAACACCGTGGTGGCTTTCCTCTTGGTTGTTGAAATCCCAATAGTTCCACCTAGTAGGAGATCTATAAATGTGTATGTTTCATGTGTTGTTTGGATGTGTGTGATGAAAATGTATGTAGAGATTTGACCCCCTAATTAGACTAGATTGCCAAGTAGATATGAAGGTTCTTTTTAGATCCCAAAATAAAATGTTATGTTTGATCGAGCGGAAATCAAAAAATAAAGTAAAATACAATGTAAAAGGTGAAACTAAGAAAAAGAGGAATACCTAGATAACTCTTTCCTTTTTATTATTTTAAATTTTATTTTTCAGCAAGAAAGAAAATCCAAGCAATGTAACTCCCGTACGTAATAATGAAATCAAATCTCCTTCTTGTGAGGTTAGTAGAAGATGGATAAAATAAATATGGAAATGAAAGACAAATGAAACACTAAGAGAGGATGGTCCCATCGGGCATGCTAGAATGTTGTACAAGTTTCCTTGCTACTTGTTTCAGATTTGTGAAATCCCAACAAGAGAACAAACAACTCCAAGTATGAGAGGATCTATGGTACCTATAGATGGGATAAATGTGTGTACGAGAAAAAACAAGAGATCCTCCTCCACAATGGGATAGATAAGCTACAAATCAAGTGAAATCAACAAACAAATGGATTAGTAGATAGATAGGTGGGTTTCCTGAAATGTCAATGCCTAGAAGTGAAAACTTCCTAGCATGAATGTCAACCCACGTTTTGATAAAGATAAGATTAAATATTGATAAATTGATGTAATAGAATGTGATATAAAATAGAAACTAAAAGGGAATAAGAAGTGATAAGATGCATATCTGATCTAAAAAAATTAAACCAAACCTATGCAGGTTGACGATGACCCAAGATTGTAGGGTGTAGTTGATGGTCAATGGAGGAGATGAACTAAAACTATGGTGGAAAATGTAGATTTGGAGTCCTTTGGGGAAGATATGGAACCGATGGAGAACTATGATGGAATGAAAGGAACCTACAAGAGATCTAAAACTAGATCTAACAGAAAGGATGCAAGAAAATTATGAAATCTAATGATGAATGCAATGACAAAAGATTTGGAAATAGTGAATGGGGATTGGGAGAAGAGATCCAAGGTGATATAAAGGGCATAATAACAATATCTGAGGAATAAGTGGTTGTGGAATAAGAGAGATGGGGACTATAGACCTAATTGACATAGGGGAAAAATAGAAGTTGGTTCGATGGAAACTTGAGAGGGTTGATGGGGACCGAGGCTGATCTAAGGTTGGATGAAAATGGATGGATGAGAATTAGGACCTATAGATGAAAAATGAACTCCTACGAAGAAAGAGACATTGCTCCCGATGATAGCTAAACTAACAAGATCTTACGGTGATATTTGCAAAGGAAGATCCAAATATGGAATGATGAAAGAATACTTCAAATCTCCAAGAGTAGGAACAAGATATCTAATATGATGATGGAAACTACAATATAACACATGAAATGAAGGAAATATCACAAGAAATACCAAAATCTCCAAAATTACATCATGAGAAAGGGAGGGGTAAGGGAAAAATTATAGGTTCGATGGTGACCCGGATGGGTTACCGCCGATCATGGGGATCCATCCATTTGGGTGGTGTAAAATGTGATGAGCTCAAGAAAATGAGCCCATCGGAGACAACATTAGGATTTCTAAAGGTTAGGATGAATTAGGATTTCTTAGGATGATTAAATGAGTAGGTGGAGGGTGAAAATATTAAATAAAGGTCATGGAGAGGTGAAATCATTAAATGATGGCCTAGAAAGGATAAAATAGAAGATTTAAAATAGAAATTTAATGGTGTTTAGAATTAATTAAACATTATTAGGGATGACTAAAGGATAAATTTTGATGGGAAATAATGATAAATGGGATAAATTAATTTTATGAAGGAAGAAGGTAATTCCAAAGTAGAAGAGAGGTATGTGTGAAAAAGGTGACATAGAGTGAATGCGGGGTGACGGAGTAGTGTTACCAAAAATTGGTGTCTACACAAAAATATGCTTAAGAATGGGAATAAGGATCCTTGTGACTTGACCAAAATATGTAAATCCAAGAATTATTTGAGACAATGTGATTAGTTTTTAAATTTCCTTTATAAAAACTTCATCTTATATATCTTTATTAATACATTGAAGCCATATCCTTGTATTTCCTAGTTATATTTCTTAACATTATCATCATAACTTGAACTTATGGGATGAATATTGATTAATATAGTTATGACTAGTTATATTTATTTTGTGGTATTTTGAGTATGCATTTATTCTTATGATTGTAATAAGTTGTTTGAATGATGATATGTGTGATGCCACTCTTGTTTGTAAGCAACTTGCTATATACAACAACTTGTATGCAACATAAATACTTGTCCGTAGTAACTTGTCTACATCAGAAGGGGATCACCTAAAACAAAAAAACCCACATTATGAATATTTCTTGGAGCGTGAATCACAACATTCATGTCTATTCATGTCGTTGAAGAGGTAGTTACAATTGGAACATGAGAACTAGAAGATAACTCAACTATGGATTTGATTATTCATTACAACTCACTAAAGAATTGATCGATTAGTTAACACGTGATTTAAGGAACTTGTTGGTTACTTGAGTTATGTGTTTGATATCTAGACACATATTAATTAGTTCTATTGCATGTGTTGAAACTCTTGTTGATCTGTTTGAGATCTTCCACTTGTTCCATCGAAGATATTTTACTTAGTCTGTTTAAACTCCTAGTTGAACTCTTCTTCTCACATTTTGTTGTAATTGAGAAGTATAAAAGAAAAGGGTTAATGCTGGAAATATATCTAGATGGATAATATAGATAATAGAGGATACACAAATACAAAAGTTTCTTTGTTCCTATATGTAATATTCATGTCAATTCAATAAAGAATCAAAGTTTTGTTCAGTATCTTTTAGTTACAAGACTTAGGAGGCATTATCACCCATGGAAGGGCCCACTTGTGGTTTTATAAACCATTCCATAATGTTTTTACACTATTTCATTACATGATTATACTAGGAAGCAATTTATCTCCTTATCTGCATTCTAAATTTACAAGCTTTGTTTTAGACATAGTGTTTAGAATCCATTTGCTTTCAGTTCTAAGTTTTATTTCAATAATTTTTATTTCAAGCATTTTTAGTTTTAGTATCATACTAAAACCTATTTCTTTCCATACCTCATAAATTACCTATAATTATGCATACAAACTGACATTATCGAAATTTTACATCCCCTAGTTTGATGATTAAATGACTGTTATTTAATGAAAAACATATTAATTTCTATAATTTAATTTTCACCACCATTTTTCACATCATTTATAGTGATATGTTCAAGTTATAAGGTTTTTGAGAGGGTTTTCATTTATTAGAATCAATTTAGGTTTAGAAATTCCACGTCTAAATCCCTCCCACCAATGTGTGTTGATTTAGTTGAGTTAATTTGATACATACGCACACCCAACAGATGCTCATGGTATATTCTTAACCAATCCTTGAATAACACGATGTCTTCATATGATTCTGAAGATTCTTAAGAAGACATACTTTCCTTTGTACAATGATTATTGTTAGATGATCCCCACCAAGTGAAAGTTCTAAAGATGATCCTGATCAGCCAAACATAGTAGAAGAAGCAAACCAAAATGTTGAAGACAAGGAAACTACATTTGAGTTCCCAATCTCCAAAAAAAACCAGCCTATTGTAATGAAGAACATTTCTCCCTCAAAATGTTGAAGATAGGAAACTAATTTTAGTTCCCAATAAACAACAAAAACCATCCTATTGTAATGAATAACATTTCGCCGTCATCCCTTTCTAACTTTTTTGGATCCATATCAAGACCCGAAAATTTATTGCTTGAGTTTGACATTTTATGCAGGAGTTATGACTACACCACAGATGCACATAAGCTTAATATGTTCCCTTCTACACTCAAGGATGCATCCTTGAGATGGTTCATGGGTTTATAAAGAGATGTTGTGACAACCTTGTTGTAGATGAAGAAATGTTTCTAGTAAAATAACTAGATTATTATAAGAAAAACAAAGGAGGTGATGAACTCTTCAAGATGGCACAAAAGGAAGATGAGCCACTAGAATATTACCTAGAAATATTCTTATTCAATATTCAAAATTCAAAACACACAAGGTTACCTAATGAGTCCCTTAAGCTACTTTTCTTAATAGGACTCAGTGAGGAGGATATGGATGCTTTGGACTTGATAGGAGTTGGAGATATCTCAAAATATACCTTTGCAGAAATTTGTGAAGCATGTAAAAATTACTCTAGAGAAACTATGAAGAGAATAAGAAGTGCTAGATCAAAGGGTGGATCAGCTACCAAATGAATTCATGAGATATCCAAATTAGAGATTGTGAACATGTTCAAGAACATAAACAAGAGATATTCAATGACATGACTTCCCATCTTGTGATGCTTTACATGATAAGAAGAAAAGAGAAGATGTAGAGGCAACACACACAAATTTCTTCCATGCATGTAAAAGAAAGAAAGATGATTACAAATGTAGGGGATTGGTCAACATTGTAGAAAAAAAATGATGTTTCACCGAGAATTCAAAATGATAGAAACAAAGGATGGACAAGTCTTCTATGTTTCTCAAATAAATCCATGGCCATCAATACAACAAGTTATGTCACAAGATCCTATGAAATCTTTTCAAAATTGGGCTAGTAATCCATATATGCAACCCCCACCTTGGGCTAATACTCAACAAGGCTGGGCTCCATACCCTATCAAATACCAACATAAGTGGAAGCCTCATTTTTCAGGACAAAATAATGGAAACAACCCCTAAATCATGGTAGCAGCCTTGGAGAGGAGGATAACAATGGAATAACCTACCTCCTAAATATTAGAAATCTTATTAACAACATCTTTATCCACAGTAATAAGATTTATGCCAAACCCCCAATCTAGTTCTCAACCAAAAGTAACTAAGATACAAACTCAACCAACACCTAACCCCAATAATAAATCTTCTCAAAAATCCTATACCATTGATTTAGCTCAATAACCCACTTATTTAGTTGATGTTAATAATTATTCAATTTTACCCAAGTACATAGATACATTAATTTCCTTAGTGAACATTACAATCAATAGAAAAATAATAAATAATACTCTGATTGACTTAGGGAAGCCATTAACATCATGACCAAGAAAATTATGGATGACTTGAAATTGGAAGGACTAAGGCAAACAACTACAGTCTTATAACTTGCAGATAGATCAATAGTGAGACCTGAAGGATTCCTTGAGGACATAGTTGTGGTGGTAGACTCTTGGGAATACCCTATTGACTTTATTGTCCTTTAACCAAAATCAAGTTTAGGAGGTTATCCTATTATTCTAGGAAGGCCATGGTTGGCCACTGTAGATGCATTCATAGGTTATAGGTCTAGAAACATGATTATTTCCAATGGAAGTGGTACCAAGAATCTCATGCTCTATCCTCCTACCCAACCATTGAATGATGAAGATCAGAAAATTTGGGTTGAAGAACTAGAGTCATATCAAAGCTTTATAAAACATCTCATGATGTTGGATAAGTCTTGTATAATTGAAGGACAAGAAGAAGATGTTGTTCTATCCAATGTCTTGTAAAATAATTATGGAAGAAATGAAGAAGTGGATGAAATATTAAGGTGTTTAAACTACCCCTTGAACCAATTTCTACCATATAAAAGCACCATGAATATTCTAAGTAAGAATTGTATTATTCATCAACTTCTTCCCCATGACTGCATATTAAATTATGTTAAGCAACAATATATATTCAATGATTGATCTCTCCAAGAAAGTGGAAAAACTTCAAGAAGGCCACTTAATGTAAACAAGATGTTGAGTATGCAACAAGAGAAATTGCTGATTTCTCCTTTGTAAAAACATAAAGAAACATTTATGTCGGACTCATCCTAATATTTTTACTCATAAGATTTATATCAAGGAAAATTGTAAACCAATCAAGTAACCATAGAGGATAATGAACCCAACAGTAAGAGAGATTGTAAAAGGAGAATTGAATAAGTTATTGGATGTTGGATTTATATATCCCATATCAGATAGTCAATGGGTGTCACCCCTTTTCATTGTGCCAAAGAAGAATGGAAAATGGAGGATATGCGTAGATTACAAGGAGCTAAATGCAACAACAAAGAAATATCACTTCCCATTGCCTTTCATAGATCCGGTGATTGACACTTTAGTTGCTAAAAGTATTTATATTTTCATGATGGATATAGTGGTTGTAATCAAATTCATATTGCACTAGAGGATCAAGACAAAAATATTTTCATATGCTTTGACGGGGAACATTTTCTTATTCATTTCTTCCATTTATCTTGTGTAATGCACTTGCTACATTATAGGGGTAGTCTTGAGCATATTTTCAGATTTGAAAAATGACTGCATGGAAGTCTATATGGATGAATTCACTGTACATGGCAGAAATTTTGAAGAATCTATGCAAAATATAGAATTTTTTTTATAATATATGCAAAGAGCACAATATGTCCTTAAGCAATGAAAAATGCTACATGATGATGTATGAAGGTATAGTTTTGGGACACTATATTTCTTCTGATGGAATTCAAGTTGATCCAACTGTTGGACATTGTATCACTATGTTTTCCTTGATATGAACCCCAATTTATGGAAAAAGGTGTCATGGCATGCTATAATTCCCTATCAGTGTCAATCGATGTCAAACATGAAGTTTGATTGGTAGTGTCAACATTTGGAGTGTTTTAGAGGTCATGGTGCTTGGTTTACTAGGAAGAATCAACATATGAGCATTCTTGATTTTTTTGAGTATGTTATGAGTCCAAAATTGGTTCATATGATCTTTCATGAGTTTTCATGGGTCTTTATGTGGTCAGCATGGTCTATTCATGGTTGAGTCAGGTCTTTTAGGACTTGTTTCTAGCCCTGTAACATGAAGAATAGTAAGGAGGTGTCATATTTGGCCTAATAAGTAATTTTGAAGCATGGTAGTAGTTTTTTGACTATGTAATTGAGGAATATGGTAATTTTTAGGTTTGTATTCAATGATTCAAAGGCATATTTGAGGTCCTTTGGGAAGCTAGAATTGAGAAACATGCAGTTTGACATAGGTAAGTCATTGTGGCTAGATCATTTCAGGAATACATGAGATATGTGGTGATCATGGAAGGTAGAGGATTTTTTTATAGTGCTTCATGCCAAGTTTTAGGTCATTCTGAAGAAGGAATTTCAAGTTATGCAAGTTTTGGCAAAATCGGGTAAGTTGTAGTGTGTTTTTCAAGCAAAGTTGGACCTTTTGATGCTCATGTTAATTGTATGCTTTGCATGGGGACATGAGATCTGAGTAATATATTATATGGTTAATTATAAATATTTCAAAAAAATATTGAGGTTTTTTTATTGTTACATTTTTATGAACGATCGTTAAGAAGCTAAAGTGATCTAAAACCCTAATTAAACCCTAGTTAGGAGCAAATTTGTAGAAAAGTGCTTGTACTGTCAGCCCAAGTTTGATTGATATTGAAAAATTAATGACTATATTAATTATACGACTCTTCCATATTTCCATAAAGGTATGTTTGAGCATGTAGCCATATGTGGGCTCCACCTAAAAATTCATGTTTATGAAGAGTTTTAGTTGGAGGCAAAGTTATCCAAAGAAGGTGATGGAAAAATTGGCATTGTGTGATATATGTGAGTTTTTATTAATTTACATGGAGGTTTCAGGGCATGTTCATGTAGGTTCATAATGTTTTGAAGTCCAAACAGGTTGAATGGTCAAAGGGTAGTTTTGGGATCTTAAATAGATTGATCCAATAAAATGACCATAACTTGAGCTACAAGTGGATTTTTGAGATGATTCAAGTTGAGTTGGAAAGAATAGTCCGATATATTTCTAGTGGTTTATGAATTGCCTCATGATGAGGTAATTTGATAGGTTTTCTAGGTAATTATTTGAGAAAAATATTTTGGAAAGTTTAAGCCAAGATATGTTCTAGTGAAATTATGGTGTTATTTGGAGAACAAGATTTATTGGGTGATGCTTCCTATCATCTGGAAAGAGAATAAGGATGAATTTTGAATCCAATTAATCAATTTTTATATCTTTAATGCATGTATAAATTATTTTATGAGCTAACCTTTGGAAACAACCTTTTTGGCATGTTGATTTGGTGAAGGAAAATGTTGTTGTGGTTTGAATGAAGGATGTTTCATGACTTATAACTTGCTTAGAATTGTTTTACAGGTTCTTCAATTTCTTTTGAGTGGTAGAATAACATGTTTTTGTTGAGTAGAAGTGATTTAGTGATTAGATGAAGTTTCTAGGGTGTTGAAGGGTGCAAGAAACAACTATTTTGAGAATTGCAAAAGGAACTAGCCCATTAAATGAAATAATTTGATTGGTTAACAAAAATTTTGACCATTTTAAATTTTTAAATGATGTATTACTCATGTTTTATGAATATGGGAGCTTGAATAAGCATGGTTTTGGAATGAGGAGAATTTTGGCATCCCAATGCATGTGTTTTAGTGATTTTTGGATCATGAAATGAAGGGTTTTTGTTAGGCCGACCTACTTGGGTCACTTGTAGATATTTTAGAAAAGTTATGGGATGTTTTTAATGATGTATGAGTTGAATTTTTCATGAGTTACTGACCTCCTTTGGGTTATAAAGAATATTTGCATATAAAATTGATGTTATGGCTCATTTTGAGAGCTAGTCTTGCATGGGTGAAGAGTGCACCCATGGGAGAGTGAATAGAATGTATAGGGAAAATTTTTGAGAGCTGATAAGATGTGATACATGTTTAATAATTTTTTAGACATGTTTGCAAGTTTTTAGAGGCACAACAAGTCTAAGAAAAAAAAAAAAGAAAGAGCAAGATTGAAGATCTAGGGTTTGAGAAAAGTTGTGTGAGTTGAATAAGTGATCTCTATCGATGTGGCATAACTATTATTAGAGATCAATAATATTCATATGTACTAATTAGTTATTAGTCATCCTAGGGGTTGTAGCCTCTTTTAGGAGTGGGTGCTTCACTAAATTAGGGGTTAGTGCTCCTTGTAGGGTTTATGCTTTACTAAACTAGGGGTTAATGCTCCTTGTGGGGTTGGCACCTCAAGAAATTAGGGGTTGAGGCCTCACTAAATTAGGGTTTCGTGCTCCTTGTGAATTTATTCTTCACTAAATTTCTTTGTTGTGTGTAATATCAACAAAATTTTAATGGGTTTTCTTCCCCTTGATGGTTTCCCACATATATTTGGTGTTCTTGTGTACTCTCTTGCTCTTGATCTTGTGAATGGTTGTTAATGTGCTTAAAAAACACACATATGGTTTAAGGTTAAATGAATGCTAATGAATAATGGATGAAAAATGAAATGAATTTTATGTATGCCCGATTCACCCTCCCTCTCGAGTCATTGTGCTTCTAACTTTAACAAAGGTATATATTATAATCAACTTATAAACACCAAAGAAACAAAAGGATGTCGGGATATTTCTAGGCCATACTTGGATATTACAAAATATTGATTTAATATTTTAGAAATTGCGTGCTAATTTTTGTATTATTAGGAAAGGATGCTACTTTTGAGTGGAGTGAAAGATGTGAAACTGCATTCAAAATTTGAAATAGATGTTAACTATTGCTCCTATCTTAAGAGGACCTAATTGGAACCTACCTTTCCATATCCACACTAATGCATCAGACCATGCTATTGGAGCTGTCTTAGGACAAAAAGATGGAGTTCTGAATTATGCAATTTATTATGTTAGCAAGAACTTGTAACATGCAAAATTAAACTACACAGTAACAAAGAAGGAGTTCTTGGAAGTTGTGTATGCTATCAATAAATTTAGACACTACATCACATGTTATCCAGTGTTCATTCACACTGATCATGCTGCAATAAAATATTTGATAAACAAACTAGTAGTAAGCAACAAAATCATAAGGTGGTTGCTCCTTTTACAAGAGTTTTATGTCACCATATTGGAAAATCCTTGCAAGGACAACATGGTAGCAAATTTCCTTTCAAGGATGGAGACTAATGATGAAGAATAGGTAGTTGATGATTTATTTCCAGATGAACACTTATTTTATATTTCTACCAAAACACATCGGTAGACGGATAAAGTTGTTATCCAAAATTTACCCCTCAAGGTAAATTTTTGATAACATGAATCAGATTCTTGAGTCCCAAGCATGTAGATTGATTCAATGCCCAAAATCATGTTTTTTGAGGCCCCTTTGGCTTCTCTCTAACTCTCCCATCCAAGAAAAATCCCAACGAGTTAGAAAAAATTGAAAAAATGCAAAAAATGAAGTCACAGGCTTGTTTTAATGCATTACGGGTCTAAAGGCTATGGGTCATACCAGTGCATGGGTCATACTGAGGTTTTTCGTACCAAGTTTGGGGCCAAAATACAAAGAAAATTGGCTAAATCAGACATTTTTGTCCCAGGCGGTCCCACGGGACATCCAGACAAAAGTACGCGCGGGGACATGCAAAGGCAAAAGGCCGCAAAAGGGGACAAGGAAGCCCAAATCAGCCAATACGAAGTATGTGTCTCGGGACAGCCAGACACGCTAACTACGATTTTGTTGAAATAGCCGCAGAAAGAAGAGGAAAATCAACGCGTTTGACCCGTGAACTTCAAACGGCCATAACTTTTGACTCGAGCTCCGATTTTCACAAAATTGGACTTTTTGAATGAGCACGATGTCTTATGCCTCAAAAAATTGGATTTATTAATTTTAATGATGATTGATATATTTAAATAAAATAAACATATTCGGCTCAGCCGCTTAATGCTCATTCCCGTCCAAATGACGAAAACACCTGCAGACCCAAAATAGCTTCCCGCACTCAGAAGGCCATAAATTTTGCATTTTTCAATGAAATCACAAAAATTAGTACTGTTGAATCATGGCTTCAAGCCCGATGCAAAAAAATCAATAAATTCTATATTTGATAAGAAATAGATGGGTATTTTTATAAAATGTGGCCGGGTTCGTGATGTTGTTTTATTTCGTAGTTGGGAGTGCAATTAAGAGGCATGGTCTTCATTCCTTCTCTCACGCAGCACCAAGGATAGTATGGGAAGCCTTTTCCAAGTAATATAAAATCATTTTTACTCCATTTAATTCCTCTTACAAGTGGTTGAGAGATAGATTTTGGGATTTCCATTTTCCCTTCTCTCTCTCTTCTCATTTTCCTATAAATTGGAGTGTTGAGCTCATTGTAAGGGGAGTAGTTTTGTAGCAAAGCTCTACCAATATTTCTTTGTGAAGCCAATGTGCTGCAGATCTTGTTGTATACTCCTTACATGGTGGTCTAGGGCTTTATCTTGTAATGTATTGAACTGTGCATATCATGAAGCAATAAAATATAAGTTTGTGGATGCGATCTTCTCCCCCGCTTGTGTTTTATTGCATTCTTCTTGCCCCTTCAACCTTGATTACAAGTTTATTGTGTTTATCTTTATAATATTTCAAGGATCTATTATTATTTTGCATGTCTGAAACATTTTTGTGAATGCATTTTTAGATTGTGGAGAACTATTACAACCCCTTCTAGTATGCACTTTACTCTTAGTTTTCACACATTGGAAGACTACTCTCACACCCTCCTTTTTTTGTGTATCACCGCTTCAAGGTATGCTTTCATTTTGTGCATTCTCTCTCCTTGGTCCCTTGGAAAGTTAGAATAGTTATTTTACCCCGCATTAGAATAGATTGTGGCGGTGTAAAGGAGCAAGAACTAACTTTTTTCTTGAGGTCTATCTCAAGTAGGAAGTCCCACAACTTGGAGATAGTACCCATGTTATCCAATCACACCGTGAGTTCAAGTATATGCACTTGTGTAAACATAAGGGTGCTGTGATTCGGTGATAACAATAGCCAACTATTTTTTCTTAGGTAAAACACCTCCACATTACTTATACTCTAAAAATAAATATATAGTTGAAAAGAGTGTACATTTTTCTTGGATAGCTGGATTTCTATTTCATACAAGACATGATCAAATAATGAGAAGGTGTATAGATGATGAGGAAATATTTTATGTCCTCAAATCCTGCCACAATGAAGCTTATGGACAACTTTTTTCTGCAAAAAGGACAACATAGAAAGTGTTGACAACTAGTTATAATTTGCCAACATTACACAAGGATGCAACACTATACACTACGAGATGTGATAGATTACAGAGAATGGGCAATCCCACCAGATCTGATGAGATGCCATTGTAGCCTCAATTGGTTTTACAACCTTTCGACAAATGGAGCTTAGAATTCATTGGCCCTATATATCCTAAATATAAAAAAGAATACATCTTGGTATGAAAATATTATCTAACCAAGTGGACAAAGGTGAAGGAATTACCAAGTGTGAATTACCTACTTGATATCTAAGGATACAAAGGCATGTCACTATGCTCTAATATTGGTGGTGCAAGATCGTAACTATGTGTACTTGATGGAGAGCTATGTGGTGAAGGAGGTGGAGAACACCTATGTGAAGGGGCTACCTAAATAGAGGATGTAAGTTGATGAGGTGGGCTAATAGACTAATGAGGTCAAAAGGGTCAATGTAGGTCATGTGTGAATAAGAGAGTTAGGTACCGAAGTACCTTTAAATTTGAGAGGCATATGAGGCAAACACCATGACTAGTGCATATATATCAAAATGAGTAGGTTGAGGAAATGGTGCATGAGGTGGAATACATTTGATAGTGAAAACTTTCTTGTTATGGATGGATTTGAGACATAAATGGTGCATAAAAGGAATGGATTAGGTGGCATAGAGCTAAGGAAGACCTAAAATTAGGTCATAGATGAATGGAATATGTAAGAAGGAAAGGTACAAGTATGGTAAATGATCTATTAAAGCTCAAAATTACACCCATCCCAAACAGAAAAAACTCGGGATATGAGGAAACAAGGGAATGTCTCCAATATGTGGGTTTTGCACTTGAGATAGACCTTTAGAAAAGCCAAAATTCCTCTATGTATTTCTAATCCTAAAACTACTCCTAGGAAGGTAAATGCAGTTACCTAACACTAATATGTAATTCCAAGGAAATAGGGTGAGAAGGAGATGCATGAAATGAAAACCTAAGCTAAGGGAGGTGATAACACCAAAGAGAGGGATGAACACTCTCAGATGAGTGAAAATAAGGGAAAATGCACACAATAAGAGTATTAAAAGGTTCCATAGTTTACAACAACATTCACTCCCTCACTTTCATGGAGAACAATAGAAACGATACATGCATGGAACATGAAGAATGCACAACAAACCAATATTGCAAGAGAAAAGAAAAAGATGGAATAAAATATGAGATAGGGAAGATAAATTCTACGAAACAAAAATTTTATTACTTCCAAATGATGCACAATCTATTACAATAGTGGAAAGAGGAAAGTATCCACATGCAAAGAACTAGATCTAGGCTTGAACTCAAAATGCAAGGAACACTACTTTGAATAATGCTCTTGCAAACCAAGAGGGTCCAACCTTTACAAATGAGCATTATTCAATAATATATAGAAGAAGAAGGAGAGAAGAGGAGGGAAAAGAGAGAGGGAAACTCATATTTTCAAATCCAACCACCAACAACCCACATTGAATGTCTACAAATCTGCCTGTAGCACCTTTCAAATTTGCCTCCCTATGTCATATTAACTTGTAAAAGAAGGGAAAATAATAAATCTAATCAAATATGGGTGGTTGATTCAACTGGATGTGTGCATTAATGTATTGAATCACGTTTCCTTTTTTACACCTATCAAATCCTACAAACATCTAATTTTGAAAACCTAGGTATAGCCTTTGCAAGTAACTTTCCAAAAGACTAGGAACACCATAATCTGAGCTTTGTAGTATAAGTTATGGGAGTTTAAAGATTTACAGTACAAGATGAACATACAAGACACGTGGTATGATCTGATCAGCATAAGGATTCCATTTGATAGTCTACTCATTTTGTATTTTCTACCATGTGTCATGCATCCATTTTCTATGAGGATTCAATGCACAAATAGAATTTTCTAATAGGTTTTGTGTGGTGCACTTTATCTTGACATGTTATGGGAATGAAATGTTGCACTCAAAGTGGACTAAAACAAAGGATTAACACTTGGGCACATGTGTAAGAGAAGGAGGCGTGAGAGGGAAGAATTCAAAATTTTGTGTGCATAAAGTGGGTGTAAGGAATGGGAAGAAAATGTGCATATCTACAAATATATGCAATTATGTAGAGAAGAAGGGAAAACACGCAAGATAAGGATGCACGGAAGAAAAGGCACAAGGAAGCTACATGAATGTGATGCACAAGAGAAAGAGAGTGAGGGAAGATGAATGTGCATGAGATATGCATGAAAATTAGGAAGGAAGGCATGGGTAGAAGGAACATGCTAAGGTCTTAGCAAAATATAGGTTAAGTAAGTTGTATGCATGAGAGATATGCACAACAATTAGGAAGGAAATTGAATTCACAAGTGTGTAAAATGGAAATAAAAATAATATAATGGAGGAATACAAGAGTTCACAATAGTTTCATAGAAGGAATCAAGGGAAATGAAAATCATGAGGAAGAAGTAGGAAGGGTGTGCAAGGAGCGCATGAAGAACTAAACCAAGTATATGCACCAATGAACAAAACTGAATATGCATGCAACCTAAGCACTTGAAATCACAGCTAGAATGGAATTGCAAGTTGTCTAACTAGAGAGTTATTTGGGACAAAAATTTGAAAACATTTGGGGCCATTCACCTACCGGATTAAAGAGACCATCTTCATTGAAGAACTCATTGGGCATGAAGTCGTCATGAAACATGAAGTTATGATTTTCAACATGAAGAACAATACTTTGTAAATGCTTAAAACCTTGTCCTACTATAAGTAGAATTATTATCTTTGAAGAAAATAAAGAGCCCGTGAAATAGTAGGTGAAAGGGAAAAACTTATGTATAAACAAACACTTCTTGCAAGTGCACACTTGGAGGAATTGAAACTACTATAATATGTACATGATGTAGAGAAACTTAATTGAAGTGCTTGAGATGAACCCATTGAATGGGAATGGTAGTGCATCTCCATCAAGCTAAGACAAATCTAAAGAGTTAGTCTCCTTACAACAACCGAATATATAAGGACCACTCCAAATTACTTCAAAATTTTAATGGTGCCCTATTTTGTCTCTTTCAACATCCAATTTTAAGACCAAATCACCCAATCTTAAGACTTGATTTTTATCCTTTCTATCAAACCACTATTTTTTTATTAATGATGTTATTATAACTTGATCATGGAAGAGTTCCTTAGTTCTTCAAGTTCAACCAGCTCTACCATTATATTTCCTATTTAGTTTGTGCCCTCAAACCCCAAATACCGGATAGCTCTAATGAAGGAAATTCAATTGAAAAAGGCATTCTAGTCTCCTTACCATAAACTAGTTTGTAAGATGAAGTACATATTACCTTCTTCACGATGATTTTTTCTACCTAGAGTGTGCGTAATACATTTTTGTGCCACTAAATCTAGTTGATATCCATTGTCCACTTCATGATTCTTATCAGGTTCTTGTTGGTTGACTTTGCCAATCCATTACCTTGGGGGTGGTAGTTACAAGATGTCTTCGATAAATTTCAAGACTAATATCCCAATCATAAATTGTTGTACCAAGGAAGGATTTTTCATTACCACGTATAATTGTCCAAGGAATACCAAACTTTGTTACAATACCTTCATAAATCCAAGGATGACTACTTCATTTGCTTCCTTGAGTGCAACAACTTCTATCCATCCTGGTAAAGTAGTCTATAGCTACAATACCCACTTGTGACCAACGCTCCAGGAGGGTTTATTATGCTAATGAAATAAAGTCCCCACTACACGAAAGGTTGATTTTATTATATATGATGGAGGGGAAGCACATTCAATTGCTTTTTCTAACAAAGAAAGCACATTTTTAACATTTGATGACCAATTTATGCACATCCATGAATAGGGTAGGCCAAAAGTATCTCAAATCGATGATATTCATTGTTGTTTCTTTGGAAAAGAAGTGTCCACTATGGAATCCATCATGAAATTATTTTAACACTTTTTTGACCTACACATCATCAATACATCTCAACAAAATTTCACCATCAAAAGTTATTTTGAAGATAACCCTATCAATGTGTGTATAGGGAATGGATTACAATCCTCATATGTATTCTTGTTACTTTGTTTAAACAAGGAGAGTATGAACCAAAAGAGAGGAATTTTTCCATTACCTCCATCTAGCTGCACACGCTAGGACCCATGCTTTACTCAAGTTTAGTGCATGAGGTTCTTCATCTAAGAACAAATAATTATCTTGATCATTCTCTATGTCTTGAGAAATTTTCTTATAGAGCACATTACATTTAACAAGATTAGTGGATATGATAATCATATGATGAAGTATCTTACACCAAAATTGAAACTAACACCTTGACATGATTTTTGATGAGCATGATTTTGAATGTATGAAGAGCATGCATAATGGCGAAGACCTATTTCTCTGTGATTTTATTTTAATTCATAATCCTTCAATGTTTGACTAAAGAAAGCTACTAGATGCTCCATTCCTTGTTTATTTTCTTGAGTGAAGACACCTAAACATTAACATCAAATCCATAAGCATAAAGGATAAAATCCTCGAGTAATCCAGATTGATGAGTATTTATGCAAAAAATTTATTGCTTGATCTTGTTGAAGTTTTCTCTTCCTTCTACTATCCACTTGAAGACTGTATTTCTTGAGAATAAGGGTGATGGGCCTAACCAATCCTATAAATTTAGGAATTAAAATCCTAACAAAATTTATCTATCCTAGGAATGATTGAAAAAAACTTGCTCTTTT
Organism: Taxus wallichiana var. yunnanensis; assembly: GCA_018340775.1. Lineage (NCBI taxonomy): Eukaryota > Viridiplantae > Streptophyta > Pinopsida > Cupressales > Taxaceae > Taxus > Taxus wallichiana. Next base: position 247,391,509 of record CM031240.1, on the reverse strand, counting down.
CTCATTGATTTTTTTCCCATGGTAAAATATCTTACACCAGTGTCAAAATAACACCTTAACATGATTTTTGGTGAGCTTGATTTTTAATTTCTTAAGATTATGAATGATGTCGAAGACCTATTTATTTTCAGAATCGTATTTTAATTCATAATCCTTCAGTGTTTGACTAAAGAAAGCTATTTGTTTCTCCAGTCCTTATTCATTTTATTGAGTCAAGACAATAAAAACACAAGCATCTAAGCATAAAGGATAAAATATTTGGAGTAATCCAGATTGATGAGTGTTGGTGCATAAGAAATTTATTTCATGATCTTGTTGAAGCTTTCTCTTCCTTCCACTTTCCACTTGAATATTTTATCTTTCTTAAGAATGAGGGTGATGGTCCTAACCAATCCTGCAAAGTTAGAAATGAATGTCCTAAAGAAATTAATCTTACATAGGAATGATTACAAGGCCTTCTTTTGTGCTGAAAAAGAGAGAGAGAGGATGGATGATACTCATTCTTGATCAATGTTAATACCATCCTTAGAGACCACATGGCCCAAAACCTTTCCTCGTGCACAACAAAAAAGTTGAATGTCTTAGGGTTAAGAGATACCCTAAACTCTCTACATCTCTTAAATACTTTCTCCAGATGACTAATTTGATCTACAATCTAATTTTAGAATACAATTATGTCATCCATGTAAAGACAAATGAAATAATTTATATATCTTTAAAGGAAACATCCATTTCTCTCTGAATATTACACCTACATTTGAAAAATCAAAATGCATTTTTATAGGAATATGCACCCCATTTCATTTGTAAATATTTTTTTGAACTAATCATCTTCCTTGAATATGATCCGATTAAAACCAAATTATCCATCCAACATGGAAAACTTTTGTGCATCATCCCTCGATCTAAAGAATATGTTCCATAGAAGGAAAGAGATACTAATCATTTAATGATGCCTTATTAAAATCCTTTAAATCAACAAAAAGTCTAATTTCACTATTATTATTACACACTAGACCAAGATTTACCACCCGAGTAGAGTGTTTGATGGGAAAGATAACCTTTTCCTCAATGAGTTAGGCCCTATCTTAGGATTGATGTGCCTTTTATTTTCTCTCGATGGTATTGATATTGGGATCAAGGTCAATGGAGTGTTGAGAAACACTTGGACCAAATCCTTGTAGGTCTTCATACTCCTATGAGAAGATGTCAACATACTTCGACATATAGAGATGAAGGCCTACTTTTCATCTTGTGTCTATGAATTTCTTAGCAACAACTCTTTATCGCATGTAATAGTGATTGGGAAATAGTTTTCTTACGCAACACACTTGTTATTTTCTTCACCCTTGAACTCATCATTAGGACTAAATATATGCTCTAAGGTGACCAACACTTTAGGTAACATGTTTATCTTGAGTTGATTCACTTGGTCACCATAGTTGTTATGCAATTCATCTCACACTTTTGAAGAAAAATTAGCTTCATTTTGAATGAACTGGACAATTTTTACATCACTATCAAACACTTTCCATCTGATTTCATTATCTAGAATGGATAGCTTGACCACCATATTGGTGTTTTATGCATTTCCTTAGAAAAAATCCTCAGCATGTGAGAATTGTGAACTAAGGGTTGTCATCTGATATGCTTCTTTGTTCAATTTCCTTGGCACCACCTACAAATTAAGATCATCAAAACTCTCCAAGAGGTCCTAAAATATATGTTTACAAGATTTCATAAGCTTATTCTTTGATGCACACTTGTTTTTGAGCTAGTGGTTAACTAATTTAGTGTCCCCAAAGATTTACAATTCCTTGATCTATCTCTTTTAGCAATAATAAGACATAACACCAATTCTTCATATTCTACTATGTTGCTGGAGCATAAAAACTACAACCTATGCATGAAGAATAATTTATCACTATTTGAAGAAATGAGAAAAAAACTACGCTTGCACCATTTATGCTTCTAGCACCATCAAAATCTATTTTCCATAGTCTAGAAGTATCATAATTTTCTTGAGCGGGGTAGACAACATGGTTTCTTTTTCAAGGATGTAGTAAGTACCAAGACTAGTTTTAATAGTTATTTCATAAAGATAAAACTCATAATGTTATTAGGCCCATTCATCTAATAAAAGATGAGGTATGAAAGGGGTGATGGGTTTCACTTCTCGAAACTAAATCTTTTTCTTGGCCTTCTTACATTAGGTAATTAGAACAAAGAGGGGATGAGTAATATGACTTAATATGATAGGAAAATATAGGCTTGCCTTGTATGGTGAACTAGGTACCATACCTTTCTTTTAAAATAATATGATACCAAATCCAAAGATAAGTAATTACCCACCTTAGTAGTGAATTATCTTCATAGAAAAATGGAAAAAATGGAGGTAATTCAATGCCCGACACATCTTGAGTTATTTTTAGACTTTGAACATGCATGGATGATTAACTCAAGATATTTACTAACTCCTACAATACTCACATTCTAGCCATCTAGTTGCAAGACTCCTTTAAATATAGGGTTGTACTTAAGACCTACGAGATTATCAATTTTCTTAGGCATGATTGAATTACTAGCCCTAGAGTCAATCATATAATTATGAACAAGATTTTTACCTACTATCAAGGACATATAAAAGGGTGGGGTTTTGACAAATTTTCTTACTTGCTTCTCCTTTTCTTAACAAATATTAACAACTTGAGGTTTTTAGATAACTGGATCGGAACACGTAACTTGCACCAAATTTAATGTAATATGTCATGTTGAGATGGAATAGATAGGGCATCCCACATTGTGACATTCACATTTTTCTTCTTCATCTGGTCCACAATGTTGAATGGAAAGCCAAGGACTTTTACATTTGAGGTGCAACATCATTTCTTTCTTGATTTCTCAAAACTTGAGGAGGTGTCATGGGTTATACAAAGGCTTGACCTACCAAAGGAGGGGATGTGTACAACTTCATTTGAAACATTACACGTAACCACATGTATGGGAACATACATGCCCGAATTTATAGGATGAGTTACACCATCCTTATATTTGGGAGTGTATCACTCGACTAGGAAAAGTAGGAGGTTATAAACTATCTTCCAACATTCTCTTCTTATACCTTGAATTGTCACCAACTTGTGTTCATGTTTTGTTAGAGTTTTCCATATATTTCTTCATTTCACAAGAGTCCTAAACACCAAAGAAAACAAGGTTATTCTTACGAAAAAATTATATAATTTCTTCATTTTTGAGTTCACACATGCTATTCAAGTCTCATAACTTGAAACATTATTAATCATGAAAGATTTTGTGCTTAAGGAATTTGTGTAGTTGTATTGACTATGTGGAAGTTACAAGGAAAGCATGATTCTATATTTTGGACCATGAAATTATGTGCATCGGAACTAGTTCTTTTCTTGAATCAAGTATGGAAGCAACAAGTGCTAGGGAAACTGATCAAGAGGAAGGTGAGCATTACCATGCCATCTATCATTTTGCTGATTTTTCCCATATCCCTTATTTGGATATTGGTTTCTAAAGGGATGATGGATTTGATTTAAACCTTTATTAGAATTATTTATAAAGGATCGCGCACTTTTGCTTTTAATGGATTTAAATTTGTTGGAAAATTTTATAATCAAGGCTTTCATTTCTTCATCCTCCTTTTAATTTTGGGGAAAGTAGGATGTGGATGTGATGGATTGTGACTTTTCTCAGGAGTGGGACTAACATAAGGTTGAGGTTCTTGAGGAAATTTAGGAAATAATGGCATAGGTAATTTAGGGCTTTTTTCCAATTTGAATAAGGAAATTGTCTTCCCTAAAGGCTATAAGGGTAGGCATCATGGAGTTGTGCAACACTCATAGATTGTATCATGACTACAATTTTGGAATTTAAGGCTCTTAATAAATACATAAAATCACCTTGAGGGGTTGGTCTTTATAGGGATTGAATTATGTCCAATGTCTTCTAAAATATGAAGTTGAATTCCACCATGAGATCGTGAGGATCTCTCTTGATCATTATGAGTTGTTCCAACAAGGATATATTGTTATCTTTCTCCTCAAATTGATTGTAAATTTAGTACCAAGTCCATCCTAGTTGGAAATAGAGGAAGGTCTTATGCTTATATACCATTTAAGAACATTTCCTTTGAGTGAAGAAGAAATCATCATTATAACTACATCATCTTCTATAACTAGGTGAATAAAGCATACATTTACAATGTGTTGAATATACTCAAATAGGGTAACTTCATTATCACTAGTGAAAAATGGAATACTCTTGAGTGAATCCAATGGTACATCATGTTGGGTGGGATGAGCCAAAGTGCCACCACAATTAAAGATGAAAAGTTAATATCTCTCTAGTAAGCCATGTCTAGAATGGGTCTAACTACCTCGGAAGAGTGAAAAAATGTCTACCAAGAGGAGGTGTATATTGTTCCCTACGCATGAGAGATGGGGATGTGCACATGACTCAAATACTTTTTCTCCTTAGATATAACTCAAGATATTCAAAATATTATTTGGCTACTGCACTCTAGCCGGTATTTATGTTTCTCATGAAAAAGGTGTATAAACTATTAAAATAAGTATATTTGGATATTGAGAGTCATTCGATGTGTTAAAACAATCCTCCATAGGTGGATCTCAACAAGAACACATTATAATTACTAAATTAATATATATAGCTCTTTAAACGCATCACACTGGGTGTGCCAAAAGTTTTTGGAGATCAAAATTGTACTCATCCCATATCATAGTGATCTGGGGCTTTGAGGAACCATGGGATTGTCTCCAAGTTGTGGGACTTGCACTTGAGACAAATATCTAGAGAATTTCAGCTTCTCTTCCTATTTCTACTGCTAAAAATACTCCTAGGAAGGGAAATTTAGTTACCTAACAATACTATACAATTCTAAGGGACTAGGGTGAAAAGGAGATGCATGAAAAGAAAAAGCTAAGCTAATAAGAGGTGATAACACCAGAGAGATGGGGATGAACACTCTTAGATGATCAAAACTAAGGGGGAAATGTGCACAATAAGGGTAGATAAATTTTCCATAGTATGCAAAAACACTCACATACTCAATTTCATGGAGCATAACAAAAATAGATATGTAGGGAACTTGAAGAATGCATAGCAAATTAATATTACAAGAGAAAAGTAAGAAGATGGAATAAAATACAAGCTATGGAAAAGAATAGCCCAATAAATAATATTTTTATTGCTTCTAAATGATGTACAATCTATTACAATAGTGGAAAGAGGAAAATATCCACATGCAAAGAACCAAATCTATTGCCTACAACATAAAATGAAAAGAAAATACTATGAATAATTCTCTTGCAATCCAAGAGGGTCCAACCTTTACAAATAAGCATTATTCAACAATATATATAAGAAGAAGGAGAGAATATGAGGGGAAAGAGAGAGGAAACTCATATTTTCAAATCAAATTGACCATGAACAACCTATATTAAATTCTTATAAATCTGCCTATAGCACCATCAAATCTACCTCCCTATGTCGATTAACTTGTAAAAGAAGAAAGGAGACTAAATCTAATCAAATATAGGTTCTTGATTCAAATGGATGTTTGCATTAATGTTATAAGTCATGTTTCCAAATTTTCACCTACCAAATCCCACCAAAATCTGATTTTGAAAACCTTAGGGTGTAGCCCTTACCAAATAATTTCCAACAAGACTAGAACACCGAATCCAAGCTCAGAGAAAAATTTATGGTGGTTTAAATATTTGCAATAAAGATGAATATACAAGACACATGACACAATTTGATCGAAGAAGGATCCATTTTATTATCTATTTGTTTTTTATTTTTGCCATGTTTCATGCATCTATTCATTATAAGGATTCGACGTGCGCAACCGGAATGTTATAATAGGTTTGCGTGTGGTGAAATTTATCCTAAAAAATTTGGGGAGTGAGATGTGGCACTAAGTGACTAGTGTAGAGGGATTATCATGTCAAACAAGGATTATTTGATAGGATTACAAGATTAAGTTTATGTATTATGATGTAAGGGATAGATCATCTAGATATACTATGAGAAGGATCAATAGGCATTAATGTACAATTGACACGTTCTTAGAAAAGTGATTAGAAAAATGAGTCATATGGTTTCAACCACAACATATTTTCTTAAAACTTTGAAGCATCATGAAGGGATAACATTAATTTGATCAATCCATATTTTGAGTTAATCACACTATTGTACAAATATATATTAGATATAATCATATAAATAATAAATATGAAAATAAACTAGAAGAAACAATACACAAGATATAATGTGGTTCACCTAGTGTGGGCTACATCACCCAAAAACAACCAATATATTATTCATAGCTTCACAGAGGATATACAATGAAGATCTACAATCTTCCACACCTCTTCCAGATGTACAATAATTTCTTCCTCACAAGCTTCTCTTTTTCTCTCTCCAAGAATTCCTTCTTACAATTCTTCTAATTCTTTAATGAGTTCTCACCTTCTAAACTAGCTTATATATGTATAAAAACCTTAGGGAACTTTAGCTATGCATTTAAACCATTATATTAACTTTATAACAAAGGTTAGATCTAATTCTTGTGAGTCAAATAAAACAATCACGTATAAGTAACCGATGTTGGTTACCTTAACCAATTTTGGTTCCTCCTTGCTTTGACCGATGCTAGTCCCTCAGGTGATCGATGTCCGATCACCGACCGACTCGGTTATAATGTATTCCAACAAGTTAATAAAGCATGCTAATGTGAAGAAATTAAGCTCCACAACTCAACAATCTCCCACTTAGAGATAAATTTCTGCACTGTACCATACAAATCCATTCTTGGATCCTTTCCTTGGCCTATTTCTTCCTCTTCAAGTCTCAAAATCAAAGACCAACAAAATTGGAGTGTAGCTCCAACTTCTCCTTTTCCAACAACTTCGTTAACATATCCGCAAGGTTCTTATTTGTATGAATTTTCTCCAGTTTCAGCTTCCCATCCTCCAAAACCTATCAGTATGAAGTGATATCTCAACTAAATGTGTTTTATTCTTGAATGATACGCTAATTTATTTTCCAGATGAATCACACTTTGACTATCACTATACAATCTACAATCCTCTTTCTCATTTCCCAACTCTTCTATGAACTTGCTCATCCATATCATCTCTTTGCTAGCCTCTGTAGCTGCAAAATACTTAGCCTCTATAGTAGACAAGGCCACAACCTTCTGTAATCTTGAAATCCAACTAATTTTTGTCCCACCTACTATGAATACATATCCAAGTTCTTCTCCTACCATCCAAATCTCCAACCATATCTGAATCAACATAGCCACATAAAGAAATATATGACCCTCCATAGCATAAATGCATGTTGGATGTCCCTCTCAAATACCTTAGAATCCATTGACTGATTTCCAATGCTCTTTACTTGGATTTGACATAAATCTACTAACAACTCCCATTGCTCAGTGCAATGTTTGGTCTGGTAAAAACCATAGCATACATAAGAATTCCAATTGTTGAATCATACGGAACTTATGCCATGTACTCGACCTCCTCATGTGATGTAGGACACTGATCTTTGTTTAATTTGAAGTTTCCACCATAGGTGTACTTATAGATTTTGAATTCTACATATTAAACCATTCCAACACCTTATTGATATAATGTTCCTAAGACAAATAAAACTTCTTTTTCTTCTTGTCTCTAAGAATTTGCATGCCAAGGATTTTCTTTGCAGCTCCTAAATCCTTCATTGCAAATGTATGAGCTAAATTTTCTTTAAGCTCAACAATGACCTACATACTAGATCCTACAATAAGCATATAATCCACATAAATGAACAAAATAATATAGCTTCCATTTTCAAGCTTCTTGAAATAAACACAATGGTCAAATTCACATCTCATATAACCATGCTCATGCATGAAACTATCAAACCTCATATAACATTGCCTTGGGGATTTCTTGAGCCCATACAAGCTCTTTTTCAACCTCCAAACAAGTTTTTCCTTACCCTTGACTTCATATCCAAGTGACTGCTACTTATATATCTCTTCCTCCAAATCACCATGAAGGAAAGTCATCTTGACATCAAGTTGTTCTAAATATAAATCTTCTACTACAACTAAACTCAATACAGTACATATGGAAGTCATTTTTACTATAGGAAAAAATATCTCACCAAAATCAATACCTGATTTCTAACCAAATCCTTTTACCACAAGCCTTGCCTTGTATCTTTTCTATCCACCCTCTTCTTCCATGATCCTATAAACCCATTTTTCTGCAATGTTCTCTTACCTAATGATAACTTAACCAAATCCCATGTTTGTTTTTGTTCCAAGGATTCCATATCCTCATTCTTGCCATGCTCCCACCGCTACTTTTGGGTTTCATCCTTCATTACTTCTTTCAAAAATTTCTAGTTCACCACTATCTATCATAATAATAAGAAATAATAATTTCTGACTTACCCTTTGTGACCTTCTCACTAAGATTTGGGGTGTCGGAGGCTCAATATTCTCATCATCCAAATTTGTATCAATCTCGAGATAGTGACCGGTGCCACTCACCTATAGCCAATGCCGCTGAGCTAACTAACGCTAGTCCGGATCCTCGATAACCCACACTAGTTCAGAAATTGACAACGATTTGGTGTAAAATGACACTGGTTACTATGTAAACATGTAGGTGTCAATTTTAAATTTGAGAATACATTTTCATCCACAAACTCTTATACCGGTTTATCTTTGGGTACCAAAACTTGATCCACAGTACATTCTATTTTCATTCCATTCAATGTCACGACTCCTAAAAATATTAGAATCTTCTAAATCCAAAAATGGAATCCAAAATCACCAGAGCCATAACCAATAAAAGTGCATCTCTTGGATTTTAGCATCCAAATTCTTTCTATTTTCTTTATCAACATGTAAAAAATATTCAAAACCAAATACTCTAAGAAAAGAGAGATCTACCTCTTTTCCAGTCCAAGCTTCTTCTAGTATTCTACCATCCAATGCACTTGAAGGCCCATGGTTGATTAAATAAATCACCATGTCTACTACTTCTTCACAAAACTACAAAGGTAATCCAACATGTATCCTCATGCTTCTTACATTTCTATGATTGTCCCTGTTCATTTTTTAGCAAAACCATTCTCATGTGGTGTTCTAGGAACCATTCTTTCTCTTCCTATTCCATTCACTAAACAATAATCATTGAAAATCTTGCTACAATACTCACCACCATTGTATGATCTAAGAAATTTTAACTTTGAATATAATTAATTTTCCACATGGGATTTACAACTTTTAAAAGTCTCAAAAACATCATATTTACATTTAATACAATAAACCCATACCTTTCTTGTGCATCATCAATGAAAGTCACATAATATTGGGATCCTCCATCGTAAGCTCTAAATTTTTCTCCTTCTTTATTGCCCCAATTATAAGAAATATCACACTCTTTTTTTTCCAAAGATACAATGCTCACAAAATCAAGATATACATCTTTCAAATCTGATAACTTACCCTTAGCCTTTAAGATCTACATTCCTTTTTTACTCATATGGCCCAACCGATTATACCACATGCTTGCATCTAAATCTAAAGTAGATATCATACAAAAATAATCAATGATAAAGGTAGATAATACAATTTTCCTACCATCTTTCCTCTTACTACAACAATATATCCCTTGGTAACCTTCCAATAGTCAGCTGTGAATGTAACCATGCAACCAATTCACCTAGTTATCCCGCAAATATTAAATTTCTCCCGAGGCTTGGCACATGCCTCACTTCTCTCAATATCCATGTATTTCCATTATGCAATTTAATATGAAATTCTCCTTTACCAATAATATTTCAAGGTTTGTCATCTCCTAAATAAACATGCCCAAAATTACCTTGAGATAATTTCTGAAATAACCCTTATTATGGGTAGAATGGAAAGAAGATCCTGAATCTAAAACCCGTGATTCAATTTTATTATCTAAGGAGAGAATAAGGGAATCTTTCATTACCTCAGATGCAACAACATTTTCCTCTGTAGCTTTCTCTCAGATGGTACATTCTCTTTGTTTTCCTTGAACCAAAAATCCTTCTTTGCATGTCATTTCTTTCCACAATTCCAACAAGTTATTCCTTTACCTTTGGATTTAGATATGCCATTCTTAGACTTTGATTTCCCATTATTCTTTCTCTTGGATCTCTCCTTTTCCTTCCCCTACTTTCTACATTCAAATCATTACTAGATGATGATTCTCATGTACTTTTCTTACATATTTATTCATTCAGGATTATACTAACCACATCATAAAACTTTAAAATATTAGTATCAGATGATGTATTACTAATAACCATTACCAAGTTAACCCAACTATCTTGAAAAGAGTATAATAATAAAATTTCTTTCACTTCATCATAAAATATAATTTTAAACAATTTTAATGATTTTATCAATAGAATAGAAATCATTCAAATGAATTGATATAGATTCACCTTCTTGCATTATAAATTAAATAATTTCTTCATCAAATAAACTTTATTTGAAGCACTAGGTTTTTCATATAAATTAGCTAAATATTTCTTCAAATTTATTGTGGTTTCTACTTCAGTAATATTTGAAGACATAGATGCTTTGCCAGATTGGTCTTATAGATCCCGCATCTTTTTATCAAGAAGTTTCCATTCTTCATTACTCATATTTGTAGGTCTTTCCTTCTCATCCAATCTTAAGTATAGATCTTTCTGATATAGATAATCTATCAAGAATTTTCCATTCTTCATCAGTCATCTTTGTAGGTATTGCCTTCTTATCCAATGATAAGTATAGATCTTTTTGATACGTATAATCTTCCATCTGCATCTTCCATAATTGATAATTACGGGCATCAAATTTCTCAACTCTATATTTTCAATCATCTACCATTGTTGTAGCTCCCACTCAATCATAAATTACTTTGTGAGTAAATATGTCAACACATAAAACCATCAAACAAGAAATATCTAATACTAGTTGTTCAGTTAATCACACCAATTATATACACATATATATATATATATATCATATATAAGTATACAAATAATAAATACATAAATAAAACAAATGAAACAATACACAAGATATAACGTGGTTTACTTAGTGTGAGCTATGTCCACCAACAAACAACCAATATATTATTCAATACTTCACAGAAGATATATAATGAAGATCTACATGTTCATAATTTCTTCCTTGTAAGATTTTATTTTTCTCTCTCCAATAATTCCTTCTTATAATTCTTTTCTTTAATGATTTATCACCCTCTAACCCTAGCTTTCTAGCTTATATATGCATATACAAACTTTGGGAACTTTAGCATGTAATTACAATCATTAGATTAACTTTATAACAAAATGTTAGATGTAATTCCCGTGAGTTATGTAAAAAAATCACACACAGGAAACCGATGGTGGTCACCCTAACCAATGTTGGTTCCTCATCCTAATCGATGTCGGTTCCCAGTGTGATCGACGCTAGTTAATTCTTATTTACAAGTTAATAAAGCATGCTAATGTGAAGCAATTAAGCTCCACAACTCAACACCATAAACATCCTAGAGAATGTAACATAAAATATGAGAAGTAGTAACCATGAAAGGTATAACTATGTGCATATTGCATAAGTAAGAGGGAGAACAATATTCACAAAAAGGTTTTAGTTTAAAATAAAATATGTTACTTAGTAAATACTAAATATGAAAGAAAATTTAATGTGCATATATTGTGTTTATATATTCTATCAATCACACACACTATATAGAATATATATTAACAAATGATATATAATTCAAAGCACATGAGAAATATCAATGATAATAATATCAATATCATCAAATATAATAGCATTCATGGAGGCATAACATATGTAAGTTTAGATAAGATAAGTAAGTGAATAGTCATATGTAGTAGGAGGAGTTTAGCCTTATAAGTATGATACATTATAAAAGTGCCCTTATATTCATACTTGTTATGATTAGAAGGGTTTCATTAAATATATTGAGCTTATAATTATAATTTACATGCTTATATTTCTTAGGAGTGTCAAAATCAATTTGCATTAGTATAAATGATATCTAGTATGACATGGTGAAGTTTGAATAATTTATTTGTAAAATTTCAAATACACATATGGAAGTTAAAATACACATTATAATAAAAAAATAATGTGATACAAACATGTATCAACATCAATGGAGAAGGGAGAGATACAAGGATATACTCTAGAAAATGTTGTAAGATAATTTCTAGTTATAAGGGAAATCATGTGAGTTTACTCCAAGGAGAATCTTATAACTAAATTTTTTTAGTTTGAGACATGAAATCAATAATAAATTTAGCATAAGTTTTGTTATCATAAGGTTTTCCTTTGTAATTATATATTTCTATAAAATTTAGATGTAGTTATATTAGAAGAAGTAGACACATAAGTAAGCTTGTTCAAAGAGAGATCTTAGCCTCACATTATTTTGAAGTGTGAAATAGTTCATTGAAATATCATATTTTTTCAAAAATAACTTATGGCACAAAATATAGTCACTAATTGACTCATCGAGCCTTTTTCCATCTTATACATTGATAATATGAATTCTTGTCACCAATCATGATAGAAAATTTTGAAAGATAATGATTATCAAATGGATTAAAATGTCATAAAAATCGTAGGTGAATCATAGAACCATTTTTAGTATATTATTTTATCCTTTTATGAAATATATTAGTAATAAAATGATCATTATAAGAATACTTTAATAAAGTTCCATGAAAGGAGTAAAGATGTTGTTTAAGATTAAATTTTCCCTTATAGATAGGAAGATTACGAGAGAAAAAAATCAAAGAGGAAAATGAATTATACCACCTCAATTGTGTAAGTGTATTATGAGTTAAATATGTAGAATCCATAACATTAAAAGGTTTAGAGGCACCTTGATACAAATTTAACACCCAATCTTGTAAATTATATGCTAAAAGGAATGTGTAGTAGAAGACGATTTGAAATCCCCATGGTTATTCAAAAGGTATGTAAGATAGTAGTAGGCATATGGATAAACATTTTAATATTATGTAGGGGATATAAGATTCCCCCATAAGTCACTTTAATTCACATGGAAATAGTAGATATAATAATAAGCACTCATAAAAGAGATTTTTTATTTTATTTTTGATATGTAGCACCATGAGAATTCATTTTTGGAAATAAGAATAATAACAATTTTATGAATATTATGTGTATGTCCATAGAGGTTCCTAAAGTGGAAGTGAGATAAGAGTAAATTTAGATCATGTTCCACATCATCACTATTGATTGCAATAGACCTAATAAATAGTTTAGATTAAACCTAACATGCAAGGGGTGAAAGGTAGAATTCAAATTTTGCACATAAATATGTATATTCTCATAAATAAAATAGTTCACTTGAACATTTAAAGGAGAGGAATCCATAGGTTTCCTATGTCTCCTAAATGTGTTAGGTAGTTGTATATTCTCAAAGGATGTATGATTAAGGTGATTATTTTGGTGGAAGGGCGTAGAAGAAAAATATGTACATGGCTCAAATGAAACCAAATGGTTTTTAACATAAGGTATGATTTGGAATGGTTAACATAGGCCAAAACGATGAAGGATTCAATAAAAAAGTGGCTTCACCAAAGTATTTAACCCAAAAAAAAAAAGAGGGTGTTTTTATTATTTATTATCTTAGGACTCGGCATTATAAATATGATATATAACAAAATTATTGATTAACTATCAATATGTAGATAAGAATATATATATATATATATATATATATATATATATATATTTATAATACATAAAATAAATTGATTGAAACAAGTTATACTATGACAAGATTCAAGAAATGAGGTGTAGTTATCTAAGTAAATCTTTAGAAGGATGATTTGGAAATGATATAAGATTTAACTACTAGAATCAATATATAAGTTTTTCAATTATGATCATATAGGTGTGAATTGAGAAGGTATGGAACCATCATATGTATAACACCATTTATCATTTTTATACCTATTTAGAATTTTTATTTGATTATGTACTAAAGATCTATAACTTATTTTTCCTATATGACCTTGAAATATGATTCCCTATTAAAAATTACATGTCACATATATGTGAAACCCTCTACATGACTTACAATATATTCAAATCCTAACCATTTTTAGTATACCCTTTAAAAAAATAGTGTTTGGTTTGAAGTGTAATCCGAACACCACCTACATTGGTAATACTATGAAGAGTCCCCAAACCACATGTAGCTCTCTACCCGTCATGTGATATCTCTATGTATGTAACTATATTTGGCATTTTGATAACTTTATAGTGTAAAAATGGCTTGAATTATTTTTTAAGTTGGGTTGGTTAGTTTATACCTTGGGAATTTTGTCTCCATAAATTGATTAAGTGTAATTCAAACTTGTGTAGGGTATAATTCTAAAGTGTGTTACTAATTTCTAGGAATTTATGAAAACTAGGAGTGCTTTGTGAATGATTATTGCAATGAGTGTTCTTGAAAGTTCAAAATGACTGCATTTAAATTTCTTATATATGGGTTTATTTGTATTCTTTCTCATTCTGACAACCCATGAGGAAAGTACTAACCCATATAATAATAGGATATGTAGAAAGTGATCATTACGTCGATGGGGATGAAACAAAAAAAGTTTTACACAAAAAAAAATGGTGGTTTGGTCCTTATTTGGTAGTATCATATATATACGGAGTGAGGTGTTGAGAAAATTTGGGAAAAAATCTTGAAGATGATAAAGTGTTGGGGATTAATACAAGCAATAATTTTAGAACATGAGTTTACTTTTGAGGAGAACAATTCATGTGTGGGGACCATGGATAGTAAATTGATATCAAAATGTGTGTGGAAGTCATGATTTATTTATAAATCCAATATTCCCATTTCAAAGTGATAACTTCATAAATTTAGGTCTTTCCACATATTGATTTTGTGTGGGGACCAAAAGTTATAGGATATTATACGCTTTCTTGATTAGTCGTGTAAGAAGAGAATAAAACTATATCACATTATTTTCCATTCTAATTTGGTCTATTTAGAAACCCAAGGTAGTGTGGTTGAGAATAATATGAAATTCAAAATATAGCACCACTTCTTCAAAGGACAATGGGAAATTTAAACTCCTCATCTCATCATTTTAGTAAATTAACTATATGTGGAATATTCACTATATATGAAATGTGTCCAATCATGTTAAAAAATGTAATATTGGGTCACATATCATCAAGTCAATTTGATGTATTTTCAAACTATAACATTTTATTATAGTTTGTATATTTGAATTTTATTATCTATATGAGGCATTAATCTACACATCTTGTCTTGTATATTTTGACATAGGATAAATACAATGGGACATCACATGGTAAAATATGTCAAAAATGTGTGATCATGGGATTCTAAATATTACACTTTATTTTTTAAATTTACCACTACATACTCTCATTATTTGGCTCTTTATTTTACACTAGTGCTCCTATTTATATTGATATTCCAATTAATAAATGTAAATATGATCACATATATACCACCTTACCAAGGCGACCCCTAATAGATAACTACAACATTTTGGTTTTAGTAATCAATTCCTATTACAATTACCATAAATGAAAATTTTATTTTATCATTCTAAATGGCATTGGTTGAATAATATATTACAAGGGGTATAATTTTATACACCTAAATTATATATTTTACTATTACAAACATAAATCATGGAAATATTTGACACACAAAGAAAATTCACGTATTATCGAATCTTGAGCACACTTTTCCTTTATCATTTCATCCATATAGTGTATTTATCACCTTCATATACTAGTCATACCTTTTAAAGACCATCTTATTCTATACATGAATACCTTCATATTATTAAATAGACATTTTCTAATGATTAGATCCATGTTTTCACTTTTCACACAATACCAACAACCTCAAACACTCTTATATATTAGTACTTCTACTCTTTTTATAATTAATAAGATCCTTCAATAGCTATTTTTCAAATTTGGGCATCTCAATTAGGTTAAATTAGACACAATTCATGGTTTTCATATGGTTAAAAATTAACAAATTAAGTTACATATGCATGTAGAAATAACCATTGATGTCATTCCTAACATATCACATTCTTATAGAACCCTCACATATAGTAGAGATGATAATATTAATGAATAACTACATATAAAATATTTAAGTCCACTCCTAGAGGAATCCATTGTGTTAAATCTAAATATAAATAGGTAAAATTTTCATGGTTCCAAGTGTCATTTTGTAAATAAAGGATCACATATGATTTGTACATGATATTTACATTCAGAAATAAGTATAGGAGGAGAAATATGTGAAATTTAATCCTTATTTAAGTAATGATATGTAAGAAACAATCAACCATCATAAGTGTGCCAAGATAAGTTTTACCCAAAATTAAAAAAATTATTTTAAGGTGTATTATAATTAACAATGCACAATTAAGGTTCAAAAATGAAATATCAATAAAAATCATGGATCAAGATCAATTCTCACACACCCATGAAACTAGATCACAATTATTAGAGAATAGTTTCTTTAAGTTTCAGACCCTAACTCTTTTAGGGACATTGTAAGTAGATCCCCAATAGTACTATATGTTATAAGGTTATGAATTTATCGATAACTACCATTTAATTTCTAGCACTCTATTTTTCATATGAGCCATTGGTGAAACATTTATAAGTATTTTTAGATCATGTAGCCATAGTCACAAAATATATTCACTTGGGTACATTTATAGGTTATAAAATCATGTTAGCATTTACATGATTCCTAAGAAAGAAAATTAGTAAATGACAACTCACTTTAGACTTTTTCTTTGTATTCTATAGTTCTATTGGTCAGATACATCTGTTATTACTTTTGGCATTTGACTGTTTTATTTTTCTATTACTTCAAACATTAGCACCTAGTTTAAACAATAGCACCGAGCACTCTTTTTATCCTAGGTGCTCTTGTCCCTCTTTATCTTTTTCTTACTTCTTTGGGGTCCTTTCGCTTCTCCAATAATTCTTATTGTTGTGGGTCATTCTTTCAGTTTCCAATTACCAAATTCAAATAAGGGAAATCATATAAATGCATAGTTGTGATTTCAAAATGAAGTCCAAGCACTAGAATTACTATTATCACATAATATTGCATTCAAAGGTACAAGAGAAATTACAAGGAATCATCTACAACATATATTCAAGGACAAGGGTTGAATACTTCTGCATACATAACATAGAAAGGGGAAGTTTATTTGATTCTAACCACACATACTATACATTTTCTACATTCTAGATCTATCCCACCATCATTTGTGAAAAATTTTCCAAGGGAATCCTAAGGCATCATTACACACACAAGCATGGAGAGCTATATGGAGTTCTAGATGTAATGCGATGTTTGGTCATAAGTTCACTATTTAGGGAACCATTGGGGTCATTCTAAATCCACATTCTACATTTTATTTTTTATGTTTGATGTGGTTTATGGGTATGTGTAGGTGAACTTATTTCTTGTAGGTTACATGTACATTCCACGATCAAGAAGTGAAACAAGTGTGTGAATCAAGACAAAAAAATAACCTCCTTTCGTAAGAAAGATTAGATCTGGACTATTCACAAATCACTAAACCCGACCACTCCTTCCTTCGAATGGGTACTTTTTCCCTTCTCGCTTTTATGCCCAAGACCTTTAGTGAGACCCGACAACACTCTTCTTAACCTGTTTCAGTCATTCATCTACCTAGATCACATTTCACATAGCTTGGGAATCATCTAAGTCCTTTTATCTCTCTCTTGTTTAGGTTTTCATTATTATTGCATGTTTGTAGCTTATCTAATTTATTGTATTTTAGTATTGGTTCATTATTCTTTACAATAGTTACTCTGCAATTAGATTTAATTCAAAAATATTAAATCATTTGGTGAACCCATCACTTGAACCCTCCTTTCCTCCTGGGTTTTCCTTTTTATGCCCATCACCCGTAGTGCTCATTTTGGTTCTTTTGAACACCTTGAGCTTCCTCCATCTGTCTGTAGGTCCTCTAAATCAATGGTTGAATCACATAATCCTTTACTTGATTCCAAAAAGTTCCACTTGACAACATTGAAACTTCTTATAAGGAATAATCATATGATAAGGACACCAATGTTGATCACGGAAAATTAGGCAATCTTACTAATTTTTGTTTTGCATTACGGGATCACTATAAACACATTCCACATATCCTAAATTCAATAATTTCTAAAAACATGCTCGAGAGATGCTCACACTCTTGTGGGTTCCTCCTCGGTTATCATGGCCTCCACACCACCATCTATTATGCATATTTGTGATCATGTACAATTAACTAAGATATAAATTGAAACTAATACCTACATAGCTTTAAAATAAAATACTAATTAAAAAATGAACCATCAAGATAAGAGCTTAAAGGAAATTTTACTTCAATGCATAAATGAAATTACATGCTAAGTTATTTTCT
This sequence comes from Taxus wallichiana var. yunnanensis, assembly GCA_018340775.1. Lineage (NCBI taxonomy): Eukaryota > Viridiplantae > Streptophyta > Pinopsida > Cupressales > Taxaceae > Taxus > Taxus wallichiana. The sequence continues at coordinate 247,372,891 of CM031240.1, read as the reverse complement.
ACTCTCTATGATTACTAACCTAAACTATGAACCTATGAAGAACATAAGCAATCAAAGTGGATTATTACTTCATCTCAAAGATTAAGAATGGAATCTCACCAAGAATGAATACAAGTCCATTTTGGATCTTCCCATATTACTCAATTTTGAGTGAAAGGTTGCAATATGGAGAAGAAATTTCCAACAATGGAGAATGGCTCAAGATCAAAATGCTTATAGTTTTCACTATTCAAAGCATGGTGCAAGAAGAAAGGTAAGGAGGGTTCTTTATATAGATTTCTAAAGAGGCAAGGCTCACAAATTTATGAATGTGGGATAAAGGTAAAACAATATTAGGAATGGATAAGGTTTCATTATAAAATTTAATCTTGATTTAGAACATTTTAATTTTTCATTAGTAAGTCATGGGAGTTGGGGATGTTTTAATTAATCAAAGATGATGAATTAATAGGTAGAGGTAATCTTATAAAAGATAATTAGAGGAAAATTAGTATGATTTTTGGGATGTAAGAGAGGAATTTGATTCAATAAATGGTAATTTATTTATTTAGAGTTCTAGAAGCATAATCAATTAAGCTAGGTAGAACTAGATATTAATTAATGAAAGGTCGTTAATCAAAATCCTTAATGATAGGAAGGATTATTAATTAATGAATATAATAAAGAGGAATGTTATCTAATTAGTGGAAAAGTGCTAATTATTACGAAATGACAAGAAAGAATATAATTAGTGCAATCTTAGAATTAAAGCATGCGTAAGTGGATTTTAGGTGTCTACATTTTCCCCTCTTTGGGGTGGCATAAGTGATGCCACTTCAAAGATAGTAGACAAAGTACAAATAAGTAATTTTTTTGAAGATAGAAGAAAAAATTAATATAATGAAGGATGACCCATCGAGCGTTGATGGGGTGATGAAAGAGGGAAATCGATTTATTGAAAATATGAAAGAACAAAATATAAGAAGTAGATGAATTGATCTCTATTTCTCCAGTTGCTTTTGAAGAAAAGTGTTGATAGGAGAGTGATATGGAAGAAAAAGAAGATGAAAAGATATGGATATAGCTATCATCTTTCCGATGTAAAAACCAACTTTATTTCACCATTTTGCATATGATTTACGTCATCGGTCCTTATTAAAAATAATGAATGTAAGTGTACTATGACATGAAAATCTATATACGAACAAATGTCCATAGCTAAAAACACCAACTCCTTGCAACATACATAATGTAATGAAATACAAGAAAGTAAAAGATTCCTAAATCCTTATAACATAGATAATGCAATGCAATACAAGAAAGTAAGCAAGATAACCTAATAGAGAAACATAATGCAATGTTTTTATTATCAAGATTTGATTTCGACATGTGTAAATTAAGGACAACGGTGAAAATATGGTGCCCCAAGAAAGGATACATGCAAGGGGAATAACGGAGGACACTTGGGTCCTATGAAAAGTAGTGCACTATGAAATAGTACCAAGCAACTCATTGTGCCCTAAAGTACAAACATAGTAAGAAAACCAAATTTGTTAATGGAGGTAGATCAATATGATTTGTGAGTCGTGCACAAGAACAAGCGCAAACCAAAAAAAAAGCGTTTTGTAGGATGATTTTTATATTATTATTTTTTAGAAACATATTTGAAAGTTTTTTATTTTGAAATTTTTATGAAACTATGTATAGTAAGAAAAAGAAGCGTGGATTCCCCAACGATAGATGTGATGTACAAGGAAGAATGCCACATGTATGTGCAAGAAAGTGAAGATGTGAAAATTCCCAGCGATTAGGTGGGAGTATTCAAAGGAAAAATATTCACACACTGAAGGGGGATCAAGGCCAATATAAAATAGGTTCAATCATGAGGGAGAAAGGATTCCCCAACGTAATCGGCCAATAAACACATGAGAGAAAAGAAGTAGAAAATTATCTTATTAAAAGGGGACAAAAGTTCCTACAAACATGGAAAAGAGGACATCTGATACACATGGATGTTCTAAATTATTTTTGAAGAAAAAATGATGCTATGAAAATATTTAGAAGGTGGTTGATGAAAAAGTGATTAGCCCAAGGTACAAATCATGAGACAAGACATGTGCTAAAGCAAGAGTTTGAACAAGGTCCAAAAATAACACTTGATAACATACTAATCATGTTTACTCATTGAGATCCCATGTGTGCATGTGGAAATGAATTACCTCTTGAAGGAAAGAGTTGATAGAAATAAGTGAAGACACTAGCCAATGTGTAGAATTATTTAGTTTGAAAGGTATTTGTGACTAGATTATATAAGGAGAGTAGTACATTGCTTCCACTTCCAAATGAGGCATCCATATCCCCGATGAAGATGCATTTGATTCTAAACATAACATTTCTCTATTTATAGTCGAGGAATCCATAACCCCGGTAGATATTATTAAAAATAACCCAAGAGAGAGTTATATATCAATTTGCTTTTTCTTTTTGATTAATTGATTTTGATTCTTTTCTTCTTGAAAACTTATTTCAGCTCTCTTGTTTAACAAGGGGCTAAGAACCACTGATGGCTTGATGGAAGGATGTGGAAGTCATAATGATGAATACATTGTCTAGTGTCAAAAATATGCCCAAAAATTCTTCCCAACAAGTTTATTATATGTAGATATTGATGGGATCTCCAAAAGGTTAGTATTCTTTAATTTACTAAGGTTTTGAAAGACCAAGGTCAAATGGATACCATAGAGATAAATGTCACAAAATGTGTACAAAATAATCTAACCAAAATATCATCGAAGGGATGAAAATGGTGGATGACTTGTAGAGGAATATGAAAGAAAGGGAAGAAATAACATCCATGTGTACGCAATACCTGATTGCAATGTTTGATCTTTGTACCTTTGATTTTTTTTTGTAATGTTTTAATGTTTTCTCTTTTTTTGTATTTTTGAACTATTTTTTTATTTTTATTTTTTTATGGTTATCGGAATGAAACATGTCACTCTACATGATAGGATATAACAACAATGTTCATGATTTCTTTGATAAGAGAGACTAATCATGTGTGTCTATCAAAGTGTAATATTATCCCCAATCTCGATGATCATGGTGAGCTCATACTCAAAAAAATTATTGTGATTTGTTTGAAAACATGGGTTTTGTATGCGGGAGCTTGAGTTCCCCATCCATAGGTTTTTGCACATTGCACCATACTTGATGGGTATGTTGGTGTGCATTTTGGAATCACATTTGATTTTGAATTTTATAATTGTTTGAGTTTTTGGGAGCTTTGGAGCTCTTTTGTGTTTTGCTATTAGCTTGGAAAAATTTATCTAGGTTTCTTATAAGCTGATGCTTGAATTATCTAATCCCAGAAGTGGGAGAAGAATGTGGATGTTTAGAATTAATGTGAGAAATGATAGTGGGCTTGCCACAATCTTTGGTAGAATAATAATGTGATGGATGAAAAGGATACGGTCCAAGGATTGAAGAAGATGGGCTACTGGGAGGTGAACCACAAATCAAGACACATGGCTATAAGGATGTGGCCCCAGAGTAGAAGGAGAAGGGTTATTAGGGCATGACCCATAGCTGGAAGATGATGGGCTACTAGGATATGGCCCAAGAATAGAAGATGATGAAATACCCGGTGGTGACCCATACATAGAATAAAAGGGGATAGTTGGACGTGCCCCAAGAATATAAGATAATGGATTACTCAAAAAAAGTCCTCCACAATAGTAGAGGGAGGGCTACTAGAAGGTGACCCACACCTAGAAAAAGATGAAGAGCTACTTGGTGGTGACACCATAAGAGATTTTGATTGAGGAATTGTGATAGAAAAAGAGTGATTGGGTGATGAGAAGATAGGTCATGGATTAATGTAAGACCTAAGAGTTTCATCATGTAATGAAGAATGTGAAGATGGAAGAATAAGAGGAGGATCAAGTTGCATGATTTGAGGATCTTCCTCCATTTCTTGATAAAAGGAAACATATTTTTCCTCACAATACATGGATGCATTTAATTATAAAGAGAATCCCCTCTCGTTATTTTTTAGAGGGATATATTCATATGCCCCTATAAATCCCATGATCACTCCTTCGTTCTAAAAGAAATCAATCGGTATGGGCTATGGATCAACCATGAGGGTTTCATTGGATGAAAAAGGGCCAATTGGTGAGAAATATTGAGAATATGTTTAATGATGATTTATCAAGAAGGTGACATAAAAGATGAAAGTATACATGGAGCTAGATGTCTCGGGAGTAGAAAAAGGAAGTTTGGACCTACCTATATGATGGTATATCATCTATAAACTAGTAGGATTAAGTAAAAAGTTTTGCAAATTGTGATGTAGGAGTCGATCCAGACGTTGGACTAGAAGTAATTTGAGTCAAACAAATCTTTAAAAAGAAGAAAGAATTCATGGGTGTGATTGATGAAGAAGGTCTTGCGAAGAAGGGGAGGATTACATTCGAGAATCACATTATATGAATAATAAAATGGTTCTTGCAAAGAAAGAGAGGACCGTGATTCAATAATTATATTAGATGTTTGATTGGAGGAATTTGGAGTCATGCCTATCTTCAAAGCAAGAAGACATCATTGAGGTGACTGATAAAAGGGGTCCTGTGAGAAAGGGAGGACTATGACGTAGGAGTCATATTAAATGGATGATCAAGAGGGTCCTGTGAAGATAGTGAGGACCACGATGTAGGAGTCTCATTAGATGAGGATGAAGATAATTTACAATCATACAAATCTTTAGAGGAGGAGAACATCGTTTAGGTGACTGATAATAGAGGTCCTATGAAGAAGGGGAGGACCGTGATTTAGGAGTCAAATTAGGTGAATATGAATAGTAGTTTGGATCCGAATCATCAGAAGAATCAAAGGAAATATTTGGATTGGAATCCTCAGAAGAAGAGGAAATGTTTGGATTAGAATAAAATAAGAGTTTGGGAACCCAAATAATAATTTGCATAAGAAGTTTCAAACCATTCCACCAACTAAGAGATGAAGGTGGGGAATGAGCTACATAGATGGGTTCTCTAATGTGAAGAACCAAAAGGAGGTTTGGTCATGATGGGTGTATTTTGATGTGAACACTGAAAATTTGATTCCTTATTGTCATATGTATAGGGGAACTTGTGATAATCAGTAATTTTCAGCATGTGTTGGGTTCAAATGTCTAGACCTAAATTATATGATCAAAATTATTCAAAGTGAAGAATGTTTCATGTTGATTTGGGTAGCATAAATGACAACCAACTAGAAATTTCATAAAGATGGGGATGTTTGTGTCATTTTCCAAATGGGAAGCTAAGTAAAACATTCATTTTGATGACTAAAGATTGATAATCCAATAATTTTTGGAGGCATAAATGTCAAAGGATTGATCAAAATTTAAGTAACATACAGGATACAAAGGAAAGATTCCTATGTTTGATTGATGTAAAATTTGCTTGAGAGGAAAAAAATTTTCCAAGGTTTGAAAGATGTGTTCAAAAATGATCATGAACTTAGGAAAAAACAAGAAGATCAAGAGGATCAAATACCTAAAGGATTGTCCTAGAAATGTGTTTATAAGGTGGATAAACAAAAGGAAAAATCACACAGTTCAAAATAAAAATCCAAATTAATGACCAATAAATAATGAATGATAAAGAATCAAGGATCAAAGTGATTGTCTTTAATGGATAATCGATGTGAAAAATGAAACACAATCACGCAAATTTATTAGTAAACTAATTATTCAAATAAATTACTTCCTAAACATTTGATCAATTAATAGTTTTACACATAAGATGATCAAAAAATGTCACCACTTATGCCAAGTTAAAAAATGAACAAGACATAAGTAATAATAAAAGGTTGATATGATTTCCAAGAAAGGTATACTAAAATAAAGTTTAAGTCCAATCAAGACCTATATCTTAAAAAGTGGGAGTTAAGAATATGAACGATGCAACAATACCATTAAGATACATTAACCAAAATTTGTAGAAAATTAAGGTATTAGTATCGAAATAATATTGACATGACGCGCATAAAGGTAACAAAAAAATTTTCAAAATCAAGGTAATATTTAAAGAAAAATAAGGCTAGAGTATACCGAGGAATTCTTATGATGTGTGTAGCATAACATAACAATCTAGACACTTAGGTAAAGTTTGTAACAAACAAGACATAAGTATCAAAATTGATGTGATACGATACAAGAAAGATAAAATTCAAAGGAGAATCTAATGAAACACCCTATGATCTTGACTTGGGTATCAAGATCAAAAATTATTCCAATGATATGAAAATTTCTCCATGCACTTTAGATGTATAACAACTTATTCAAAAACATGATTAGTGTAAACAAATAAAAAGGTGGAGAATACAATCAATTAGTAACAAAAGGGTAGTCACTCTTCTTCGATCAACAAAGTGTCTAAAGAAAGTGAAGGAAGTACATCGATTGGGGGTGAAAAATGTTGGTATCACTTTAAAGAGTTTTACCTTTCCTTAGGAGAGTAAAATACTAAGAAAAAGTAATGTTTCACATGTTTCATGATGAATAATGACTCTCAACTCAAATTGGTTGTCAAATGGTCAAAGTTGGCTCCTAGGTCAAATATAGCTTTCTAGGTGGTACACTCAACTAGGTTTCAAAATTTATTTAAGAGTGAGATTGGTTTTACAAGGTTTCCTAAGGATTATCCCAACTTTACTTTACCCCCTTAAAGCACAAAGTGAAATAAATGCATCCTTCGTGTACTCTCCCCGGGGTCATGATACAAATAACTTTGATGCTAAATATCATGTGTATAAAAGAAAAGTAGGTGTGCGGAGCACTTCCTGTTTTATCCACAAGGTTCCTCTTGCATCGAATACTTTGGGGTTCCTAGGACCACCCACATTGTTATAGCTTAAGGCTTATGCAAAAGGGGTTATGTCCTTGTTTTAAACTGGATGGGGCATACCCTTATCTCGAACCTAAAAATCAAGGGTTTTGAATGTGGTTTTTTTAATATTTTAGACTTAATGTGGTATATTCATTCCCATTTGGCAACCTATAACACACATGTAGAAAGAAAAGTTTGTTTCGAACTCCTTTCTTTGAAAATCATTTTTGGGTCTTGCACTCAAGCGTTAGTAGTTCTCCAAGAAAATCACATTACATAAAAAGAGGATTAAGAAATTTCTTTTGATTCTTAAGATCATCTAAGGATGTAAGAGAAGATCATAAACAAAAAATAATCTAACTAAAAAGTAAAGGAAAGCTTTTAATTAATGAACCATACAAAAATCTTGATAAATGATCATTCCGTTAAACCAAAAATGAAAGATAAAGTTTCCAATTAACCAAATGTTAGAAAATGAAGACTAAATTTTCTTTTGATTATCAAGATCACCCTAAGGTGCAAGAGAAGAGAATACAAAAATTTATCCCAACTAGATAGAAATGGAAAACTTCAAATTAAAGGACCATAAAAAATGCTTTGTAAAAGATTCATTCCCTTAAGCAAAATGAATAATCAAATTTCCAAGTTATTCCAAATGCTAAAAAGATAGAGATAAAATTTGTTATTGATTCTCAATATCACCAAGAGGTACAAGATAATAGCATACACAAGATTTGGTATAAATCAAGTAAATCATGGAAATACAACATTCATCAAAACATTAGACACGTTAGAAAATGACTAGTTTCACAATAAAGGGAGAACGTGAAATTTTTGTAATTACAAATCTGAAATTTATGTTTTAATTTCATAGTTCACTTCAATACCTTTCCAACTAAAAAAATGAATTCATTTTGATTTCGGGAGAAAAATTATGGCCTCTAGAAGATGGGTTACACATATGCTCTTATGCTCACGGGTATGCACTTAACATGTACCAAAAAAATGTCAAAAAAACATCCCTTAATCTGTAAAATGGTCACATTTTTCCAACCAAGATTAAATTTTGACAACAACCCATCACATTAATATATGAATAGAAGACTCAACACTATCAAACATTAACATTCATGATTAAAAAACTTAACATTTTCAAGAAATTGACAAAACTAACATGTAGAATGTTGAAAAAGTAAGCTCTAAAAATGAAAACATGATGAAATATTGAAATTTTCTTGCCAAGATTCATTTTTGATAGCAACCCACCACATTAATATGTAAATACAAGACTAAGTACTATCAAACAATAACCTACAGTCTTAAGAATTTAAATTTTCAAGAAATTGACAAAACTAGCATGTAGAAATATTGAAAAAGTAAGCTCTAAAAATGTAAATATGAGAAATCTTTAAATTCATCAAGATCCAATTTTGATAGAAATTCACCTCCTTTATACCTAAAATGAAGAATCAACACATGAAAACTCAACAAAACAAGTTAAGAAAAACAATTTATGTCAATATATGCAAAAAGAGGGTTAGTAACAAAAATTGAAACTTAAATACAAAAACTTGAAATTAAGTGCAAAGGACAATAGAGTAAGTCCCACCAGGTGTTCCAAATGTGCTCATGTTTTATCAATTAAGCTATAAATTGAAACTAATATCTACATTGCTTCAAAACCAAATGTTAAGTAAACAATGAACCATCAAGATAAGAGCTTAAAGGAAATGCTTCTTCAATGCATAAATGAAATTACATGCTAAGCTATTTTCTACTCTCTTTGATTACTAACTTAAACTATGAACCTATGAAGAACATAAGAAATCAAAGTGGATTGTTACTTTATCTCAAATATTGAGAATGGAATCTCACCAAGAATGACTATAAGGCCATTTTGTATATTCCCATATTACTCAATTTTTAGTGAAATAATGAAAGGTGGAGAAGCAATTTCCAACAATGGAGAATGGCTCAAGATCAAAATGCTTATATTTTTCTTTAAAGCATGGTGCAAGAAGAAAGGTAAGGAGGATTATTTATATAGCTTTCCTGAAGAGGTAAGGCTAGAAAATTGATAAATGTGGGATAAAGGTAAAACAAGATTAGGAATGGATAAGGTTGTCATTATAAAAGCTAATCTTTATTTATAAGAGTTTAATTTTCATTAGTAAGTCATGGGAGTTGGGGGATGTTTTAATTAATCAAAGGTGGTTAATTAATAGGTAGAGGTAAGATTATAAAAGCTAATTAGTATGATTTGTAGGATGTAAGAGAGAAATTTGATCCAATAAATGGTAATTTATTCATTTAGAGTTGTGAGCATAACTAATTAATAATAATTAATAAACCCATGTACAAGTGGATATTAATTAACGAAAGGTCATTAATAAAAATCCTTAATGATAGGAAGGATAATTAATTAACAAAGGTCGTTAATTAACGAATATGAAGAGGAATGTTAGATAATTAGTAGAACATTGCTAATTATTACATAAATGACAAGAAAGAAGACAATAAGTGCAATCTTAGCATTAAATCATGTGTAAGCTGATTTTAGGTGTCTACACTATGTCTATAGCTACTGCTACTTCTCCTCTCCCTCATCCTAATACTTCCAACATGGAACCTAGTTCCTCTTCAGAACTCATGACCTAGCCTCTTTATACCAAGATCTGAAATCAAAATTTTCCAATTAGGAAAAGATATTTCACACTCATCACCATCTCTATATTCCTCATTACTCTTTCATACCCATTTTTTACCCTTCATATCCTCTTATGTACTTCCTCCTAAATTAATTTCACCCAAAATTCCAACCTTCAATGGCCATGACAACCCTCATGAACATCTTTGATCTTTCCATCTAGCATGTCTAGACAATGCGGATGACCTTATATTACTCGGCTCAACTATTTCCTAGAATTTTGCAAGATTATGTTATGTGATGGTTTTATGATCTACCTATTCACTTGATAACCTATTTTACATACTTAGATGATGCTTTCCTTGCACATTTTCTATCAATATCAGCAACAATATCTCTTATGTATAATTTTCTCAACTTAAAAAATGATCTAATGAGCATCTAGTTGATTATGTGTTGCATTATAGGAACAACCTTTCTAAGATGACTAATGTACTTGCTGATTATGAATTATAAGATATTTTTATTCAATTCTCTTACCTTAACTTCAAGAGAGTATCATCATATAGACCTCTCCTACCTTTGATCAACTATGCCATACACTTAAATTGTGTGAAGGAAAACTTTTATCTTTGCGAAATTTAAAATACTATGATAATTCTTTCTCTTCATCATCTAATCAGGTTTCAAATAAAATATACTTTCAAGCCATATTATAAGCCCACTTTGAAGCTAAAGAAACTTTTAATGTTATTTCTACACTGACAAGATTCTATTACAACCTCGTAACATCTACTTTTACTAAATTACCTTACAAGCCGTGACTTTTATTACCACATCTCATCGACATCAATCCTATCACTCTTCCTCCACCACTCAATCTTGATCCCTCTCACCCTCATGGCTAGAACTATGATAAAAATACACACTATGACTACCACTAATGCATTGGTCATTCCACTAATCATTTCTTTAATCTTAAATATCTTATTCAATATCTCATTGATAACAATGTACTTGAGATCACTAAGCCATATAATTCAAATTAGGTTAATGATAATTAAAAAAAAATCAATGACCCTTTACCAAATCATAACAATAAATCTAGATATTCTTCGGAAACCATACATATAGTGTCATACCTCCTCCTTCCTCGACCCTCTTGAATTTCTAGTTTCTTCTTTTGATGTATTCTCACCTATCATTTGTTTTTAAGATCATGATTATCACACTACTTTATCTTCTAATTCATTTCATATAAATTCCTATATTGGTACATATACCATAAAAAAATAGTGTGGTTTATCCATCGGTAGTTTACAATATATGCTCCCTATCACTTCTCCTAACCATCAAATGTCTAACTTGATTATCACATTCATGGTGCCTAATTCATATGGTCATGTCAAGATTCTGATCATAGTTGACCCCTTACCATACATTTACCATTCCTTCTTATATATTCCATCATTAGTTGTGACATGCTCTTAGATCTTCCTTGGCTCTGCACTTCCTAGGCCAACCCATCCATGCACCATTCATGTCTCAAGTTCACCCATCACATTAAATTAGTCACTATTAAAGGGATTACACCTCATACACCATTTCCTCGGCCTACTCTTATTAATATCTATACACCATTCATGGCATCCAAGCCTCCTATTCCTGTCAAGTCTAAAGCTACTTTGGAACCTAGTTGTCCCATCCATCCATGAACTACATCACTACATCATGAACTTGTCTTCCTCATCGATCTATTGGTCCACCTTGTTGTACTAAGTCCTCTACTATAGGAAGCCCCTTTAGATAGGTTTTCTCCACCTCCTTCACATACACATAGTTATTATCCTCTACCAATGATCTTAGAGAAACAAAATATGCCTTTATCTCCTTAGGTATTGGGTATAAGGCCCTCACCCTTTCACCATCATCCGATATCCTACTATCCCTTACACACCTTGGGTGAAATTAAACTTTCTACCACCTCATATTACTCTAAGTTATCTCTAGTGTCTAATATTACACTTCATGCTCCATGCATCATGTTTAGGATTTTTTAGCACTCCTACTCCTTTGGTACACACATTATATCATCATTACCCAATGACACACTCTCATGTTATGGTTCAATCTTGACTATTGAGGATCACTTCTTTCATGAACCTCACATCATCTAAACACTTAACAATATGTGCTTCATGATATATATTTTTGTATCTACTCCTACACACTACACTCATTACCCGATGATGCACCCTCGTGGTATGGTTTGTTAACATTTGACTTTGTAGGGTATACTTCATCCATGAACCTCACCTCCTATACACTTCACACTCTATGCTTCATGAAACATCTTTAATAGAACATATTACTCTCTTTTTGATATATGCTTCATGCCCATCTCTTTGAGCATCACCACATTTTTGGTTCACACACCTTACCTCATTACTAATGACACATTCTTGTTCTATGGTTCATTTCTTACTATTAAGGGTTCCTATAAATGAACCTCACCTCACACACATACGTGCGAGGGAAATGCAACTCCTCCACCTTCACATTTTTTTTTGTATCATAACCATCACACTCATATACCGTATTTGCATATCTTGGTTGCATTTACTATTGCTTGCTTATACTACTTACATATTGCACTCTACTTCTTATGCTAGTCATATACTTAGTATGTCATTATATTTTTATATATACAAACATGGATATTCACTTTGTCTTTTAAGGTGAATAAATATATCTTACATCCTTTAATACGATGCAATGAAACTCAACATTATCTATTTTACAAGTCCCACCGAGAATCCTGGGGAATCTACTATTACTAGTCTCACATTCTACACATCACAAAGTTCTATTACTATATTATTCACTACTTCTCATTAAATTCACCTTACGTTTGCTGATATATAAACCCTTTGACATGATATTTATCTTTCAAACATGCTAACAAGTCCTTCATATGTATTATTTATCTTACATGATCTATACAACCATGGTTATATGTAACTTTTTTCTTAATATTTATTTTTATTGTATGCTACTAGTTGTGGGATATGCCCTTTACGTTACTTGATCATTGTTTTTTTCTTATGGCCTCTTCATCCCTAATTGTCTTGTGACATTATGAGTAATGTCCCATGTTTAAAACCCTCTTTTCATAGTCCATCTTAACTTTCTAGTTTCATGTTACATTGTTTTCCATTACATGTGTTGTCCTATTCTTTTCATGGGAAAAATCACCTTGAAAACAATACAACCATACCCAAGTGTAAAAAATTTATATGTCATACCTTTCCAAAAACCTCTTAGGTCAACCTATTATCAGTAAGTCTTACATTTATCCTTCCAATGGTGCATATGTGTGGTTCATCCTTCCCTATAAGTGATTTAGGAAATATAATATCATACATGTACTTTTGGAGCAATCTCTCAAAGGGTTTTTTTAAACAATATTAGAAAAGGATATCATAAGCCTTTATAATACAAGTCCAAAATCATCGGACTATTGTCAAAAACTTATATTCAACATGGAGGTGTATCTAAGAGCTAGAATAATTTTCTTACTAATTTAGAAATACTCTGAAAATATTTAGAGATTTAGGAGTTATCTCATCAAAAGTGGATTTTTGAGGCCGAAGGAGCTTGCATCGCAAAATGGCATGTGAACTTTGAGAGAAAATTCATAGAGCTCGAATGAGTTTTAACCAAAAAAATTTCTAATTGAAAATAAATTTTAGTCCCCTACATGGCGTGTTAAAATCAGATCCATCTAAAGAACCAATGAATTTTTATTGGAAACTCATTCTTTCTAAGCATGACTGATGCTCTCAAGAAAGACAAAGATGTTTTAGGGTGTTCAAGTTTGAATAAAAGAATCATACCCATCCGATCCTTCTCAAAATTCCTTTTCCATATGAAATAATTTAAATAAGCGTGCAAAAACTCATCTGGGATCTTAAGTTATGGTCTTTTCAAGTTGTTTCCTAAGGTATGCATTTTGATACTTAGTCAATTTTTTGGATGCCATGTGGCAAGCATGAGGCTAAGGTGCATTTTTGTGTCCTCTTCATCCCCACCAAGGAGAAAAAGAGGGATAAAAAAGTATCCCTCCCCCTTTTTCATGTTGGTCACCCCATGTGAACTCGATAACTTAGTTTAACCCCATAGACCAACATTTCTATCCCCCTCTTATCACACGCATGATGGACAAGTGGTAACACCAGGCTTAGGCACCTATTCTTGCACCTAGTGTCCCATCCCATAGAGATAAAAAATGTGCCTTACCCCTTTTTGGTATGTTGGTCACCCCATGTGACCATGGTAACTTATTTTATCCCCCTAGACCATCATTTCTAGCCCCCTCTCATCACAAGTATGATGGACAAGTGGAAGCACTAGAATGAGGCACATTTTGTGCACCCATTATATAATCTCATGAGGAAAATTGGGAGAAAAATATCACTGAGCAAGAATCCTTCAGACACATATACAACCATTTACTCATCCCTAGGAGCTCATTTCTAGTCCCCCTCTAAATTCCTCTAGGCCAACAAACAAGCGACACATGGAAATATTAGTAAAGTGTCCATTTTTGCAACCTATTTTCCTATTCCAAAAAACAATAAAAATATTCCGCCTCAAACCATTCAAATAATTATAAATACCACACTTAGCCAAAATTTTCCATTCCCCCACATTTCTCCATACGTTGCCAAAACTCTGCTAGATTTTCCTAGATTTTTCCTCCACCATTTTCATCCTCCACTAATTTCATTTATAAACCTATAATATGACAAAAGAAAAAAAAAAAAATAATGTAGATTTTTGAAGACCAAAAATGAGAATTTTTTCCACATAGAGACTTTGATACCCACGAGGAATAATTTCTCGTATCTCACAAACCGGTGCATGAATATACTTGGGTTTTTGAATTCTTAGTTTGCTTAAAGACCCAAGAAATTTTTTTATCATCCACACATGGATTTTTTAGAAAGAAAGAAACCTCGATTTCCCCATGCAAAAAAAAATTAATTTTAAAATCTTGCATTCGGGAAACCAAATCAAAACAAAGCTTTAGAGGTGAAATTAAATTAGAAAACCCATATCAAAAAATCTTATTTTGTCAAAAAAATTGGTCCAAAACATCACTTTAAAAAATAGTAAGCCTCCTACACATGGACGTGCTAATTTATTAAGTTTTCACAAAGAGTGGTTTAGAAAATGATAGTGTGCACAAGGGTCATCTAGAGGGACAATTCATGTGATTAAAGATGAGAAGGGTGGAAATTTCATTTAATAAAAGAAGTAAAACCCATTTTACGTGAAGGAAAGCATGAAATTAAATTTCATAGATTGTTCCAGCTTTCTCATTACACATGTATAATCGTGGTGAATAAACATGGTGGCATTCCATGGTTCGTAATAGTCATTTCATATTGTGGAATGAGGCATCGTTCATTTTTTCAATGATGTACTCATCACTTGTACGAAAAGGTGCATCATTCCATTAAGTAATATTTGTCAAAAAAAAACAAGGTCAGAGAGGATCATCATGAGAATTTCCTGTAGGTCATCTGTATCAAAATTAGAACTCTCAAAAATGTTTTTAAACACTCATTTTATGGTCTAGGTTGTCTATGCATCAAGTACCGTGAAAGGATTACGGTCATCACATGCTTTGGAACAAAGTGTTTAAAATGAATTTCATCAAAAATTTCCAATTAGTAAAACATTTTGGCAATGCAACAAAAGACATCGAGATCGGTTTACATCCTCATCTAATTTAGAGTGTACCTTAGTGATAAATGCTCAAGCTCATCGATGTGATCATTCAAAAGTGTTTCTAAAAACTCATTTCAAGGTGTTTGTGAATCATCTAAGAAGGTTTCCATGGTGTAAATAGTTTGAAGATCTAGAATTCATTACATTGGAGCATTTTATCGATCGGTGAAGCAACATCTTCATCGACATAGTTCATTCTTAATTCTCTCTCTCTTATCCTCCCTCCCCTAGTTTCTCTCTCCTCCATGTTCTATTTATTCATTTCAATTGATTTCATTATGCCTTATTTATTTCAAAAAGTGAATTTACATTCATAATGTAATAAGGAACCCTTATTTCATAAAAGGGGACTTAATTATCTCCTAGGAATATGAAAATTTGTAAGTTGTGTAAGGTATATGAAAGGTCATGTGGGGGTAGGAAAAGAGTCTCTTCTAGTTCTATAAATTATAATTGCACCCTCTTTCCAAAGGATTATCAATTTTGTGTGTTCATGAGAGATTATTACTTGTGAAGAAGAAAAAAGATAACAATTCATGTATTTCCCACCTATATGTTCTTCTCAATCTCACTATTTGTATAATCTTGCTATAAAATCAATGAAAAAAAGGAGTTTGTTTCATTTGTTTATGAGGAGGTTTTATTAAAAAATTTTTATTCTAAACTTTATCTCATCTTGTTGTTATTTGTAAAATTGCATTTCTTCTAATCTACATGTATTGAAAATTTATTGTTAATGGTTGTAAGAATATAATATCATGGTTAATCCCTCTCTCTTTTTCTCACTCCCTTTCCCGATCTCCTAGTGAATTTCTCTCTTGCAAGAAATTGTAAGATTTTTCATAGGGTCAATGGATTGCCCTTATTGGATCCCCGACAGTAAGGCCACCACATAAAAAAAATTCACATGCGGATGTAAACATGGAGCTACACCATTCAAGTAGATGGACTTGGATTACCAAAGCGTTGGCAAGATATCAACCAATTTGTCCACCTAAAAATTTTCTCACCAACAATTTTTTGGCACCCACCATGGGAAGAGTTGGTAAGATCTCGCACCCTAAATATGATCACAAGAAAATACAAAAAACTAGATATCCAAAACAAAGAGTTGATTAAAATCCATTACTAAAAGATACAATTGTCGGTTCTTCCAAATGACCTTTCATATTCCAAAGTGTCCTTTCTTATTCCCATTGTAAGATTTTCCAAAAGTCGTCTCAAAGGAGATACCTAGGTGGAATAGATTGAGAGGAGTTATTGATCCCACTTTTGAGGATTTTCAAAATCAGCAAGAATAATTGACCGACAATCCCTATTTCTTCTCCCAAACCTCATCTCCATCTGATTCTTTGAGCACGGTACCCATTGAAATCCTATTCAAACCCTATGATACTCCTAGAAATTCTCTCATATTTCAACCATCGTTGAACATCAAATTCCCTATGGGAATAAGAAGAACTGAAACAAAAATTAGAAGAAGAATTTGGAGAATATTTTTTAGAAGTGAAATAGAAAAAACAATGGTCGATGAAGCAGAATGAACCCAACCCATCATTCCATGGGGAAGGAATACAATCCCACTTTTCTCACAACACTTCTTCATAATATACCTACGATATCCCATAAAAAAACTTTCCAAATTTAAAATCTAACAACACTTAACTTCCTAAAGAATACATCTCAGCCTTCACCACATCATGCACAAAATTCTTGGGATCGAACACAAATATATTTTTTGGGACTGTTTGGGAGTCACTTCAAGACAAAGTAGGAGAATGGTTCTACATTTTAACTAGGTTAATCACCTAGTAGGACAATATCAAGACTAATTTCAAGGAAAGATTAAAATCAAATGAATATTGTCGATATCTTGCTAAAATTATGTCAAATGAAGAATGGATCTAACGAGACTATGAGGGACTCAGATAGTAAGTTATAATAGGTTACTCAAAATAATTCCTTTGGAATATTTGACCTCCGATAACAACGTAAAAGGTTCTTCATAACATTCCAAAGGTAGGATTCTTTCTCCTAGAGGGTTCAACCAAAGAATCTAGTGAAATCATAAAGAATGGCCATTGAATTTGAATATGTCCTCATCCTATCGGGAAAATAAAGAACGCCTTCCAAGGTTAAATCTCATCATCGTGGAGATGAGAGTATAGATCCATTCCTACGTAGATCTCGTAAACAAAATGGAATCGTTGAAGAGGGAAGTTTTTCAATGAACATATCTTTAGAACCACAACAATGAAATAAAATTTCTAGGGCATTACAAAGGCTTTCATTATATGCCCACCTATATATTCTAGTTGCAAAACTCAAGAAGTGAAAGAATAACTTGAAAAATAATGTAAAGAAGGAAATTTTATAGAGGCTAAGTATAGAACAATGCTCAAATAATATGTTATGAGTATTCTAGAGGTGATGAAGATGATGAAAGAGATACACCTAGTTTCTCATGTGTTGTGTTCACTCACTCTTAGTTTCAAAAGGAGCATCTTCCTCTATTGTTACTACTATGTGAAGAAAAAGAGTGAAGTCCTACTTTTGTGAAGGATCTACTAAAAATTAATCACCGAGCATCTCCACTTCCACCTTGTATGGAGTCCGCATTGGAGAAACATAATCTCATGATGAGGAAGAGGTCACCCACCATCCCAAGTAATTCTCCTAATTCTTCTTCTAAATCTAAATCTACTTCTACGAAATCTAGTCCTTCAATATCCTCCACTTTTCCTTTAGAAACAACCTCCATTATCAAAGCATCCACTCCTTCCAAACCCTTTCTAACTTCAAAGTAGTGTTTCCATATCTCCTATCAACATTTGTTCCTTTTAACATCATAGAACATATGAACAAGACCAAAGTATAGATTTCCAAAACTAAATATTTATGAACTTATTCGGAATAATTTGAGAGGTTTATCCATCATATCATGGGAAATAGTTCAAATACCGATATTTTGTCCCCTAGTTATAAAGGACTATTGCCAAACCCACCTACACCTTCATCAGAGAACATGTTTTCCTTGAGAAGATTAATCAGCCCATGACTACCTTCTCATCAAGAATACAGACTAAATAATTGCATAATAGATTCAGGAGCCTCTCACAATGTAATTTCTGTGAAGGTTTCCAATGCCCTCAAACTCAACTCAACTCTAGATGGTGTCTCTTGTTACTCTATGGAGTCAAAGGAGGTACCACAAGTAGGAAAGGTCAAAGGTGTACAAGTGGATCTTTCCAAATTTCTAGATAAGAAGGGATCAATGAATGTCTTAGTAACTTACATCCTAGCTACATTTGGAATGTTGTTAGGTAGAATATTTTCTCAAGGTTTAGGAGGGAAAATCAAGATGAATTGGTCTTTCGTAACAATAATAATAGTTAAAGTAGATATGGGGAAGTTTCTCCTTGTTAAAAATATTAGATATATAGTATAAAGGTAAGGAAGCCATGGAGCCAACATCTTATATCAAGAAACAAGAAAATGCACCATTTTATAACAACCGAGGAGGAAGATTAGATTCCCATTTTTATAGGGCCAAGTATCTCTTCCCAAGGGGATATGGATCTTAAAGAGGTATTGAGAACAATTGAGTCACATGAGGATGACCCCAAATTTCCAAATGATGCGAGCCATAAAAAGAGGAAGTGGTTCTTAATGATTTTTAAGTGGATCAATCAAATTATGTGCTTACTCATGATGAGGAGATGTTCTCATTCCCATTTGAATATGGATTTTCTTGATCATGTAATTCATGAAGAAAGGAAACATCCAAGTCATGATGAAATCTAAAAAGGTTTGAAATAATAGTCTATTTAATAAATACTAAGAGACGTAGAAGAAAAAAATACCTATAACTCGGTCTTGAACACCTAATGAAAGCTATGGATTTATAAGAAAAGCGTGAATCCAATTTGGAATCCAAAGCCAATGTGATGGTTGTTCATGATGAAATAAAGAAAATGAATATTTTGATGCCCCTCCTGGGCCAATGGGTGATGGATTCCAAGATGAAATTAAAATATTTTCTTTTCCTTTCAAATAATAATCTTTCTTCTTTGTTGAAATGATTGAAACCAAGAGTTTTGAATTCATACCTTTCCACACCCCGTGTCAACATATCTCCAATGTTTTGCATGGGAAAGGTATGACTTCATACCTTTCTAGACAGCCCCAAGTCAAATTATCCCTAGTATCTATCCTATATTTTCCTTCCAAAGGGTCCATATATGTGGGTAATCCTTCCTTATATGATATCTAGGAAAAATAATAGCATTGAAGTACTTTTGGAGTAGTGCTGTCAAAGTGGGTTTTTAAAGAAACCATAAAAAGAGCTATCATCAACATTTCTAAGACAATTACATACTCACCGTGAGAAGTTTCAAGACATATATTCATCATGGAAGTTTATCTAGGATCCAAAACATTATGAAACTAATTTAGAAAGATTCAGAAATATTCAGAGATTTAAGAGACAACTCATCAAAAGTGGGATTTTGAGGCTAAAGGAGCTTGCATCATAAAAGAGTACATGCACTTTGAGAGGATATTTCAGGATATTTGGAATGATTTTTGAGCCAAAAATATATCATTATAAATAATTTTAAGTCCCCTATATGGTGGTAAAATCATATACATCAAAACCACCATGCATATTTCTAGGAAAATCATTATTTCAAGAAGAACCGATGGTGACAAGAAAAATAGAGATTTTTTTGGGTTTTTAAATCCAAATAAAGGAATGGGAACCATACCATCCATCTTAAAATTAAATTTTCATGTGAAATGATATAAACAAGCATGCAAAAACTCATCTTGGAGCTCAAGTTATGGTCTTTTCGATTGATTCCCAAAATATGCATTTCGATACTTAGTCAAATTTTGGGATGCCACGTGGTAACATGAGGCTGAGGTGCCTTTTTTTGTCCTATTCATCCCTCACCAAGGGTAAAATAGGGATAAAAAGGTGACCACCCCCATTATTTCATGTTGGTCATCCCATGTGAGCCCCTTAACTTAGTTTTTCCCTAAACAATCATTTCTAGCCCCCTCTCATCGTCGCATGATGGAAAATTAGAAACACCAAGGTGAGGAACCTTTTTTTTCACCTATTTTACCATCTGATGGGGACAATGGGGAATAAAAAGGAACCCTCACACCTTTTTGGCATGTTGGTCACCCCATATGACCCCAACAACTCAATTTAGCCCCCTCTCATCACACATGATCAAAAATTTGAAAGATCATGCTAAGGCACATTTTTGTGAACCTATTTTCCCCACACATGGGGAAAATTTGGATAAAAATATGGCCTCTCACCCCAATATTTCTTCATGTCACACATATGACTATTTTCTAGTCACTTGAGCTCATTTCCAACCCCCTCTCGTCATTCCTCTTAGCTAACAAACAAGTGAGACAAGGAAATATTAGGAAAGGTACCTTGTTTGAACATATTTTACTATTTGAAAGAGGAAAATGGGGACAAAAAATTTACCCTCACCCCTCAAGCCATTCAAAAACTATAAATACCACACTTAGCCAAATTTTGCTCATTCCCCCACATTTCTCCATACGCTACCGAAACTCTGCCATATTTTTCCTGGAATTTTTCCTCCACCATTTCATCCTCCATTTATTTAATTAATTTCCCCATGATCTAATAAAATTAAAAACAAAAAATAATCCAGAACTTTGAAGACAAAAGATGAGATTCTTTGCTAGAGAGACTTCGGTACACCCATGAGGAAGAATTTCTCGTATGTCACAAACCGGTGCACGAATCTACATGGGTATTTTTTGAATTATTTTTTATTCGCAAGAACCTTGAAGATTTAAGAAGAAAAATTCACATGCACAACACGAATTTTTCACAGAAGAAACCCAAATTTCTACGTGGAAAATTTGTAAATTTTAAAATCTTGCATTCCATAGAATAGGATCGAAATGAAACTTCAGAGTGCAATAAAATCAAAAACCCATATCATAAAAATTGATTTTTCAAAAACCAATCTTGATAACACCACTTTCAAAAAAAACTAGCCTCCTACATGGGGACCTACTTTTTTAGTAAGTCTTCGTAAACAATAGTTTTAGTGAAGATAGTGTACACAACATCCAAAGGGACAATTCGAGTGATCAAATTGATAAGGGTGGAAAATTGTCATTTACTAAAAATAGTAACCCCCTTTAAGGTGTGGGAAATCATGAAATTCAATTTCATAGATTGTTCCGAGCTTCTCATCCACATGTGTAATCAGTCACGAAGAAATGGTGGTATTCCATGGTTTCGCAAGGATTGTTTCATATTACGGAATGAGACATCCTTCATTGTTTCAATGATGTACTCATCACTTGGACATACAAGTGTATCATTCAATGAATAAATTTTTTCCAAAAAACATGGCAGTGCGTCACAGAGGATCATCATGAGAATTACCCAGTCATCCGGATCAACATTGAAACTCCCAATAGTGTTTTAAAACACTCCTTTTATGGTGTCTATGCATCAGGTACCAGGAAGGGATTGTGGTCATCACTAGCTCAGGACAAAGTGTTTAAAATTCATTTCATGAAATATTTCCAATCAATACAAAAGATTATATACATGTAGCGAGAGGAATTAATGATTTCTTTCCATCCTCAACTTCTTTAGAGTGTACCTCAATGAGAAACACCCGTGGTCATCAAGGTTATCATTCAAGAATGTTTCTAAACACTCAATCCAAGGTGTTAATGAATCATCTGAAGGATTTTTCCCATGGTGTGAAGAGTTCAAATATCAAGAGTTCATCACATTAGAGCATTCCATTGTATCAGTTGAAACATCATCTTCATCGGCATAGTTTATTCTCTCTCTCTCTCTCTCTCTCTTCTCCTCCCTCTCCCACTTTCTCTCTCCTCCATGTTCTATTTCTTAGTTAGGGGGTTGCACTTTTTCATTATTCCATATCTATTTTAAAAAGTGACTTTATATTTATAATGTAATAAGTCACCCCTAGTTCATAAAAGGAGACTTAATTCTCTCCTAGGAATATGAAAAGTCATAAGTTGTGTAAGGCATATGAAAGGTCATGTGTGGGTAAATGAAGATTGTCTTATAGTTCTATATATTTTAATGGCACCCTCTTTCCAAATGGTTTTCAATTTTGTTTGTTTATGAGAGATTATTCCTTGTGAATATGCAAAAGATAACACTTCATCTTTTTCCCATCTATATGTTCTTCTCACTCTCACTATTGTAGAATCTTGCTACAACATCAATGAAGTAAGGAGTTTGTTTTATTTTTTGATGAAGATTTTTTGGATATATTTTTTCTAAAATTTATTTCATAATATTTCCATTTAAAAATATTATTTCTTATAATATATTTGTGTTGGAATTTTCTTGTTATTGGTTGTCAGAGGAATTTGATTTTCTACCTATAACATTAATCCCTCTCTCTTTTCTCACTACCTTTCTTGATATCCTAGTGAATTCCTATCTTGCAAGTAAGTGCAAGATTTTCCATGAGGTCGTGGAGTGCCCTTCTTGGGTCCCAAATCATAAGGCCACCATAGAAACAAAATTTCACACGCACATGTAAACATGGAGTTACACCATTCAAGTAGAACAACTTAGATTCCCGAGATTTGGCAAGATATCCACCAATTTATCCACCCAAAAACATTTCTCACAAACAACATGCTAGTTATTTTTAATACTAACTCTTGTTAGTAGTCCCTCTTGTTTGCATGTGCCTTGGCTTCTACCATACACATCCCCTACCCCTACTGGTATCCAAATTCGTATAATATTTCGCTTTTAGGTCCTCCATTGGACCACATGTTCCTACAACCATCACATGCACCCCAAATGAGGGGGTAATATTTTTGGGTGAACAAATCATCCGTAAAGTAGCACAAATCTCTAAAAAAACACAATACAATACAACATTAACACAATTTACAGTCATAGAACTAGTCTAGAATAGGACTTGGATAAGAACCTCAAAGTAAACACAAACACCAAGACCTGGATAGTAGCATTGGGCACTTGTTTCTCCCTAGGCGCTAATGTCCTGGGGGATAAAATAGTTTATTTCTCATATCAACATAGTCCACAACATTTATTAGAGTAGTTCTCCAGAGTAGCGAACTCGCCTCCAAGTATAAAATTTAGTTTATCACCACAATCGATTAATCAAAATAAAGCAAAACTAATTAGGAAAAAATCAAAATAACATAATGTTCCATCCTATAGTGGAAATTTGGGAAGAATTCATTAAAGGAGGTAGAAGCTAGACATCTCTCCCCAACATTCTTCTCACGTGGCATGAGATCACCCAAAAAAATCACACTTGGCATGAGATCACCCAAAATCTCACTCTTGACATGAGATCTCCGTAAAACTCACTCTCCACCGCATTTTAGGACAATTTTCTATTCTTTACACTCTTATACATCAGGTGCACACTTTCCTTTATAACTAATTTTACACACTTTTACATGCTTATGCATATTTTACTTATGTTTGTCGATATGTGACTTTGACTACTCTTTCAATCTTATTTTATAGGTCCATCCTTAATATGCAACAAGGGATAACTTACATCATTAACACAAGGTTATAATAGTACATTTACACATATGCTTCACCCATTGGTCACTCTCCTTTCTAGTCTCCACGCTTTACATTTCAATCTCTTCATGCTTCACTTGTCCACTCAACACGCTATCAACTACGCACTTGTCTGCAGGATTATAAGGTACAACATAAAGTGGGGGAGAAGTTTTATCACAAATTCTATGCACTTAGATAAAAATTCTAGGTTCTAAAAACATGCTAGCATTTACATGATTCCTAAGAAAGAAAACTAGTAAATGACAACTCCATTTAGCCTTTTTCTTTTCTTTTGCACTTTTATTGATTTATACAGCTTTTATTTTTCTATGGATTTAGACACTATCACCTAGTTCAAAAATTAGTGTCGGAGATCTTATCCTCATGGGAACTCTTGTCCCAATTTACCTTTTTCCTACCTCTTTGGGCCCCTTTCGCTTCTCAATTACTTTTTATTGTTATGGATGAACCTTTCAGTTTTCAATTGCAAAATTCAATGAATGGAATCATATAAATGCATAGTTGTGATTTAAAAATGAGGGGTCAAATACTAACATTACTATTATCACCTAAGCTTGCATTCAAAGGCACAAGAGAACTTCAAAGGAATTCATCTAGCACATCCATTCAAGGGAAAAGTATGCATAATTCTGCATACACAACATAAGAAGGGGAATTTTATTCTATTCCATCCACACATGCTATACATTTTATATATTCTATATCTATCTTGTTATCATTTGTACAATTTATGTGCAAGGAATCCTAAGGAATCATTACACAAACAATCACAAATAACTACATGGAATCTAAGATGTAGTGATCTAAAGCATAATAGATAGTGATTACAATGATAAATGATAATGATAGGAGCCTAATGGCCGCTAAGATAGATCATTGTTTGTTATTATATAGTTATTCACAAATTTAGAATTGGCTCCACCAGGTAACGTGCGTCCAATTTGATAACACTATAATCATTAAAAATTACAATCTCTCTAAAGATGTAAAATAGTGATTACTATGACAAGAGGTAATGATAGGATCATAGTGGCCGCTAAGCTAGACCATGATTTTTTATTCAATGGATATTTTGAAATTAAGAAATTGTTGAGCCTAGCGGTCACTAGGATTTTTCTTTGATACAAACGAATATGGATTACAATTTACAAAGATATATCTTAGGAGAAATAAATAAACTTGATCCCTCTCGATGGAATGTAGTGCAGCAATTGGGTCCACCATGTGAAGTCTACCCAATATGATACAATTACAATTAATGAAAAATAATAACCATCCAAATCTGAATAGATAGTGATTATAATGACAAGTGGTAATAATAGGATCCTAGCGGGTGCTAAGATAGACCATTTTTTTATTATATATCTATTCTCAAATTTAGAAACTATTGATCCTATCATCCACAACGTTATTCCTTTCAAATAGTAATAGAGCTTAATGTTACTAAGCATTTTCTTTGATACAAAGAGAAATTCTTGATCCCTTTCGATGGAAAGTAGTGTAGCAATTGGCTCCACCAGGTAACGTCCGGCTAATTTGATACAATTATAATCATTGACAATTACAATCGATCTAAATTTGTATAGATAGTGATTGTTATGATAAGAGGTAATGATAGGATCGTAGTGGCCGCTAAACTAGACCATGATTTTTTATTCAATATCTATTTTGAAATTAAGAAATTGTTGAGCCTACTGTTTCTAGGATTTTTCGTTGTCTGAACAAAATATATCTTAGGCTAAATATATAATTCTTCATCCCTCTTTTTGGAATGTAGTGCTGCAATTGGGTCCACCATGTGAAGTCCAGCCAATACGATATAATTACTATCATTGAAAAAAGTATCAGTCCAAATTTGAACAAATAGTGCTTATAATGATAATCGGTAATCATAGGAGCCTAGTGGCCGCTAAGCTAGACCATTATTTTTTATTATATAGCTATTTTCAAATTAAGAAAATGTTGAGCCTAGTGGTCACTACGTTATTCTTTTCAAATAGTAATGGAGCTTAGAGGTCCCTTTTTAAAATTAAGAGACCGTTGAGACTAGATCTTTACTATGTCATTCCTTACAATTAGTACTATAGCTTAGCGGTATCTAATAATTTTATAATATAAGAACCTAATTGAATTATATGACATAAAGAATATATATTATGAGAACAATATAAGGATTCATCCCTCCCAAGGGTATGTAGTGCAACACTTGGCTCCATTAGGAATAATCAAGCCAATATGATACACTTATAGTCATTGAAAAACAATATCAATTCAAAACTATAGAGATAGTGGCTACATCCATCGTAGATAATTTTGGGAACCTTATGGCCAATATGCTAGACAATGATTTGTTATTTTATCACTCTTTTAAATCAAGAACCTAAAAATCCTATTGGTCTTTATGGAATTCCTTTCAATTAGTAATTGAGCTTCGTATGCGTCGTGAAGATTTTCTTTGATACAAATGGATGTCAATCACGAAATACCCCAATGCTCGATTTTGAATAAAACTCGTTAGGCCTTAGTCGAACTACATTATTCTTTGCATTATGTGATATGGAACAACTAAACATTTTTATGTTTAACAAATATTGCTTAGTGACCGTTAAAACCATTATTTTGATTTTTTCTCACACACTCTACTCAAAATATGAAAAATTAAATCTTAATGGCCTTTACGCTAGTCCATTCAATTGGTGTAAATTACCAACAAGTAATGTTAAAAATTGTCCATTAAAATGTCGACTTAAACCATATCTCTCACGACATCTATGTTTTCAAACATTCCTTTCATGTTATCTACATAATGTGGATGGTTGTTAGACAATGAGATAATCCTTCCAAAATATGTTGTGTGTTAATTGTCAAGAACAATTTTACATAGTTTATGTTATTAATGATGTGATCCAAAAAATATGATTTACAATAACCAGTTGAAGGTTAGATATCATTTCTTGTCGCCTATCGGTCGCTAACCATTACGTTGATTACTCTCCAATGATAAAAATTAATGTACTATAGAGATTGGTGATCACAAAGGCTAATACTTACATTCATTATCATATAATGTGAAAAAAAAAAATTACTCCATATGTGAAGTAATTATTAATATATTCTACTCCAATTACAGGTAAAATGTCTTCCATTGTTCAGTACTCCATTCTCAAAAATTCCATTCATTAAAGGCACTAAGTGCTGGAAGAAAAGAGATGAGGAATGGTTTATTGAAATCCATGACCCTAAAAACTACTACACCGACTTGTGGTTGTTTTTTTTATAGATGACAAACATGAGGAAGTCGGTATGGTTATATCCTCAGTAGTTGTTGATTTGAGTACACTGTGTGTTCAAGTCGAACACATTGACTATGAAAATAATAAGTGTCTTATTCTAGATATGGAGTTGGATGTTTCTTTATTCAGGAAAAAGGAAATGAAGGTGATGCAGGATCATCATTTTAAAAATAATATATAATTTCATGTGTGTTAGGAGGAATGAAGAATAATTTTCCCTCCATGTCTTCATATGTTCAAATTCTATTTGTGTGTGTGTGTGGTGTGATAGAGAAAATGGAAGTTTAGTGACAAGTTATATAAGTGTTAAGTTGAATAAGTAAGAGGATTAATATCTAAATAAGGTTTTAAAATATCATGTAAATATTTGTACATGAACTAAGGAACTTGTTTTACATGATGATTGCCATATTTCATGATCAGCGTGGAGTTTTCTATATTATGAGTCTTGTTGAGGCTTCCTAGGGCTAGTAGAATCAATCTAGGACTCCAATTAGGAGTTTGTTTGCTCAACCCATTATTTTTGTGGGAAATAATTCAAGTAAGGGGATGCAATTTTTGAATCATAAAGGGATGAAGTGAAATTATGCTTGTTAGTGGAAAAAATATATATTATGGATATTTTAATGTAAGAGAGTGGGTGTAATGTTTGAAGGAAAAAGTTAAATTGAGCCTATACGTGATTATTCCAGATTCTGAGTTGACTATGATTAAGTTTACACAGGGGTAACAAGTATGAAATTTTCACATGGTTGAATCAACTTCTATTTTCCTTGATTTCAAGAATGGAGTGAAAGGAAACCTCCTGAGAAACGTATTAAATTTTATTTTGTATTATAAAGATTTGTAATAAGGAAAATATACATGTTTTTCAACACGCAAGGTCCAGCTAGAGCATTGGATTTCTGCATGAATATCTAATTAAATCTCTCCAAATTTTTAACATCTTTCTTCCTCATTATATCAAAGAGTCTCACAAATTTTAAGAACAAATAGTTTCTAGTGTGAAGAGTAATCAATACCAGAAAATTTGAATGGTTTGAGGAGAAAATAGCAGATATGGGATTTCAAATTCGATGTGAATATTAACTAATTTCGATACAAAATAAGTTTGGGGATGACTGTATAATATATTGGAAGGTATTAAGGAGATTTTAAAATAAATTTTATTTAATAAGATTCCAAATTAACTAATTTCTCAAGATTTTTAAGGGTCGTGAAAGATAATTTCTTGCAATATTGTCATGTTGAAAGCACACGTGTAATTCCTTTATATGTGTCACATAATTGATCAAGATATATAAATACATGTAGATATAAATGGATTAATACTCCATTTAATCTCTTTTCAGAAATAATATTATATGATTGTATTTAATACCAGGTTTTGGGTTGTAGATGAAAGAAGAATTCAAGTAAATGAATTGAGTTCATTTTAAGGTCTTTCAAGACCAAATTGTTTGTGTATTTAATCTTTTTGTTTTGGTGAGTTCATTCACCTCAATTGATTTTATGTGAAGAAGAACAAATATGGTATGATTACCTATCTATAATGGAAATAGAGATATTGATTGTATATAAAATTGAGCTAAGAGGTCATCAATTGTTGTATCG
The DNA here is from genome assembly GCA_018340775.1 of Taxus wallichiana var. yunnanensis. NCBI lineage: Eukaryota > Viridiplantae > Streptophyta > Pinopsida > Cupressales > Taxaceae > Taxus > Taxus wallichiana. The sequence continues at coordinate 247,344,034 of CM031240.1, read as the reverse complement.
AGTTGGGATTAGCATATTTATTAAATAGAATTTCGTATTCGGGATGGAGGACATTTGTAAAATGATCACTCAATCAAGAAACAAGGATGAAAGAGTTATTGTGTCGAGTTAAGATGATGTTGGCACCTTTGTAGGATGAGATGTGTTGAGCAGACATACAGAGTATGATATGAAGGAGAGGGCACACAAAATTTGTGCACGGAGTAAAGCACAGTCAAAGGTGTGGAAGGATAAAGAATCACAAGCACGCGTACAAGATGGGGAAGATTCAGGACATAGACATTTTCACATGTATGGGATATTTTTGGATATAGCGTGTAGAGCACACAAACCATTAAAGACTTATGCAACACGCATGGGTTATTATTGGAAAAGCATTACTAAGTGCTTTGTTTAGGTTCAGGCTAATAATAGAATTGCTACTAGTAGTTAACTAGAAGAGATCTATTATTAGTGCACTTACATGTGTAGCTATTATTGTAAAGGCACATGACTATTTTTAGTATAAGACATATTTTGGGAATTATGCAAGTTGTGAAGGGCAAGTCTCCACCCTTATAAAATGTACTGGTCTACGTAGAATAGGAGGACTATGTGAGAATTGAATTAATTGTGAGGTTATGTTGTCGATCTGATGTGCGCATGAGCTTATGGTATTAATTATTGTAATAAGCTTATGTGTATTTATTGTGTTTAATATAATGGAGTGTATTGGCTGAATCAAGGTGTTAATCATGAGTATAACTAGTTCTTGCATGATTGACTTCATTATGGTTATTATTTAAATCTATTACTCTTTAGAATGTTGTATTAATTATGGATCTAAATGCATTAAGTCTTCATCATGCTAACATCCTACAACAACAACCCTAAAGAGGGGCCTGGTACCTTTACACGCTTTGGGTGAGTACTCAGTCTAGGTTGAGTGATGTGCCAATGTGCCTAGGTTATTACTAGTAAATTATAGGCTACATCATTGGTTCCGTTATTGGGACCTCTTTTTCATTTGTTTTCAAGATGGTTTGTAATGAATACATACCAGTTGACCTTAGCAAGTGTTGAGGAATGGATGCATTGTCTAGAAGAAGAATATGCACTGAGAGGTTCGTAACCTAGATTTGAGTTTAATGCACTCGTATGGGTGGAACAAAATTTGTATGACAATTTGTATGATATTTTTTGCTATTTTCCAAAGGTAGAATTTTTCAAGTTGTTGGTTGATTATGCATCTAAAAGGTATTGGAGGTATCACGTACTTGTTTGTATGCATGAAGAATTTCAGCCCTCTATGATGCTAATCTGATTAGGACACACACCGGGATACTTGGTTTCATGGTGTTCTAAACAGATTATATTCTAGAGTACTCAATTTACACTTATTCTTTCCCATCGGTAGGAGAATTTTATTTTTATGATATCCCGTGGAACTTACCTGCAAGGCATTCCACTAGTGATCAAAATCTTGATGGTAACCCTGAACATGGAAAGCAAACCGATGGATAACTAAACTCCACCATGCATGGGGGCAGGTGTAGGTTTGGTGACAGATGGCAGACCTAGCAGCAAAAAGATAGAGAGAAGAAAGGTAGCTTAAGTATAACGAGGCATGCAAGAGGGAGATAGAGAAGCGGCGGGATGTTCCATAAAGAAATAGCATTGAGGAGGAGATGCCTCGTGAAGGATTTGGAGCTCACGCAGAAGGCATGGATCTGGAGCATCAGGAACTTCCCCATTTGGGAAAGCATGAAAGGGAACCCCCCTCGGCCTCATGTGGAAGTACACCAATAGAGATGACCTGGGCCATGAGCACACATATGAATCTACTTGGCAACCTAGCCCTTGCACTTGGTTTTCCAGTATCTAATATGACAACTAGTCATCAAGATAATTTAGGTAGTGGGAGAGTAGTAGTAATTCATATATCAAGTACATCGATGGTAGGTAAAATATTTTTGTTGTTTTTTGGAGGTACCTTTTCAGGTGCATCATCCACAATGAAATTCAAAAGTGCATAATTTTAAACTCACTTAGGAGTGGTAACACTTCACGAATGTAGGGATGTAGTTTAGTACTACTATTGGGACACATGGAAGTACATCTTCTAATATATCTCCATAAATAGGTGGAGGATCAAGAGGTATAGGTGGTTCTATTTCGAGGGATCTGGTGGTTCCGGGAGGCGAGGAAACACAAGAGGTTACTCGGATCGGTGGGAAAGGTCCGCACCAACCCCAGAAATATTTATATGGAAATGTCTCTTCATCTTCCAAAATATTGGGGCATAGAAGATGTTGCAAACATGTGCACATGTGTAAAATATTGTAGCGGGAAAAAGGAATCATAGCTTCGAGCGCAGGGCATATCAATTATCCACTACATTACAAGGGTGCACATTTTTGCAATTTTGGTATAGAAAGTTTGACCACATCATACTTTCGTAGAATATGTTACTTTAAACTATGCTTTCCTAAAAGAGTTTCACATCCCTGAGTTCGAGCAGAAGAGTATAAGTGTGCTCAAGGATATTAAGTAAGGCACTACTGAGAGTGTTAGAGAGTATGATGTCTATTTCAAAATGCTTTTATCTAAGCTTTCTTATGATATTCATGCAAGCCAGCATGCACAATGGTTCATTGGAGGTCTGATTACACCTTTTAGAAGGGCACTATCACATAAGACATACACTAATCCGTGTGAAGCACTTGAAGCATATTTATGTGTTGAGGCAGTCAGAAGTATAGACACTAGGTTCATTTCATTTTGGAAGCACAGATTGCAACTATGGTGAAACAGTTGGAGAAGCTATTGGAAAATTCAGCACATGAGATGCACATGGGGATTTGGTGTACAAATTGTGAAGTGGAAGGCCACACCAAGGATAGTTTTCAAATTAGTACGTTCATTGTTGCTAGAATGTGAGATATGTTATTTAAACCATGATGTTAGCCACTACCCATTATTACAACGTGCAATAAGGAAGAACGTCTCTTACTACTGTAAAATTTTAAGTCCACGACTCACGATACGGAAGACTATCGGCTGATTGGTTAGATCCATGATGCTATAGATATTGGTGTGAGATAGATAGGAGTATCAGATAACTCTAAAAGAAAGAATGAGCATCGAATCGGGATCACAATCAAGCGCATTATGATCGGAATGAAGGGCATTTTGAAGGAGGTCGTGGTAGAGGTCAAGGACACTGTGGTGGATTCGGAGGATGAGGCCATGGTGGTGGATGAGGTGAGTTTCCTCCTGGAACATGTTATACCAGCAGATCTCCTAACCACTATAGGCATGAATGTCATCATCATATTACATGTGCTTTCTATGGAAAGAATCATAGTTATGAGGAATGCTCGCACTTATATGAGCATCTTAGTAAGAAGCATAAACAAGAAAAAAAAGGCACATGGATGGTTAGGATATAGCATGCTATGTAAAATCAATGGATTCCCATGTTGGAACTAGAATTCGAGGCATTTCCTATAAAGATCACTACCCATGCTTTGAAGCAATGCGTGCAAAGAAAGAGTTACGGTAGAAGCCTACCATCACTAAGGAGGAGGTTCTACATGCACGATACCCATATCCTCTCCATCGAAGGAGGTTTATCAAGAAACCATGGAAGTACTAAGAAATCTTCAGGTGAAATATAGTGTTTAAAGGATCAATCACAAAAGATGGAGCAAAAGAAAGCGAAGAAAGACGGTCCAATCTATTATGGATGACTTGAAAGAGGTGTACAAGATGTTACGTCGGGAGAATATCATTCCATTGTTAGGGAGTTAACTAAAGGAAAACTACGCATGTAAGTATTGAGACTAGACGGAAAATCCTGCATTCAAATCTTCCCCCTCATAGCTTAGACTATGACAAAGAAATCACTCTAAATGTTATTGTGGATGGATGGATTTTGAGTAATATATTGATTGATACAGGCGCGGAAGTTAATGTTCTTAATTTAGATGCATGGGTATAGATGGGGAGACCCCATTACTGCCATCTTCGAATGTATTGTTCATGGCTAACTGAACTAAAGCTACTCCCATCGTAGTTTTAAAACATGCATCCATTACGATACGAGCCAAGTTCAATGGGGATTTTGAAGTTTTAGCACTTGCAGAGGCAAATAGCTTCCCATCTCTACTTTGGCGCATTTGGTGTTATGCAACTAATTTTTATCTTCGGTTCAACAAGGGTTATATTAGTTTTGAAAATAAGGAGGAAATATTTATTATCCCTTTAACATATGTCAAATTTGTGCCCTATGTTGAGCCTTTGATTGAGGAAGATGTTATCCAATTTTGCCCCTTGAAGTAAAAGTGGACAACTGGGGTATTTTTCTCTAGGACCAAAAAAGGTTCTTCATGAATAATTTCGGGACATTCTAGGTTCTAAGGTTGCCTAAGTTGAAAATTATCCCCTGTGGGCCCACTTCCATTTGTCACGAGCAAGGAGTCATCAAAATTGTGAAATTGTGTCTGAGGGGTCTCTTTGTGCTTACATTACTCCCAGGTTTGAGATGAAAGGGTCTTGTTGTGTTTAATGAAGAAGGTTAAAATTTTCACAAAAGGTGGAGTTTCAAACCCAGCTCAGACAGGTTGCTCGACGAGTTGGTTGTCGAGTTATCCATTGCGTATAGGAAAATTAAAAATTGACTCACTCAGGGTATAAATGATTTGGAGAATGAGTCAATCGTAAGAACATGGGACCATGATAGATGGGTTGATCCAATAAGCTAGAAGGTGTGGATAGCACAATCATTTAATCATATACAGGGGCTTTGAGGAGTCGGAAAATGAAACAAGCTCTGAAGAATTGAGTCAATACGGGTGGAGGCACTCATGGAGAATGGCTTCTTAAATTCGAGCTCGATGAAAGGCTTTGGGTGATGGCTCGGTTAGAGGTCGACATGTCAGTGCGAGAACTGGACCATTGTGAGAGGAAATTAATGGCACCACAGGAGAATTCAAAGGAAGTTAGAGTTCACTAGTCAAGTCGATGAAGCTTGTGAGAAGATGAAGCTGCAAAAGTACTTAATTAAGTAGTAAATCACTCGATATATGCTTGGGCTCGGTGCTCAGGTACACAAAATAATAACATGCAAATCCTAGCTCAAGGATTGATTCAGATCGATAGAGCATGCAAGGAAAACCCCGCCATGTAAATCTAAGTCTCCAAGGGAAACCTAGTTGTGTCGAGTTAGTGTCTAAAGCATACAGATCAGTTGAGAAAACATCTCGGGTTAAGCTCTCCAAGGCGCTTAGTGTTCATGGATAAATATTGAGTCAATCTCATTGAGCTAGGTGGAGGGCATAACTTGGTGGCTCACTCAATGTGGGGAGGTGAAGATCAACTCAAGGTCGACATGTTGAAAATTTTTAGGTGGCTTAGTCAAGGCGGGTCCTAGCTCAAGGTGAATTCACTGGAATTGAATATCAACAAAGTGGTATTCAAAGATGAAGTATGGAGTGATCTTGGTGTTCGTGAAAACATGGTGTAACTCGGGGGATAGGACCAAGTCAAATAAGCTCACGTGTGGAGTTCAAAATCATAAAAGCGGTGAACCTAGGTTTGAGCTTGTTGCAACAACTCAACATTTGGTTTTTGGTGTTGCATTAGGGTAATCTTGGCATTGGATCAGTGAGTCACTCATCAAAATGGATAATTCGGCCTCAACCAAACTTGGAGATAGCCATATTATATAAATGGCTAATGTGAAGCATGGAAAAATTTAATTTACTAAACAATCTAAACACGAACTGGCAAAGTGAGTGATCGAGAGGCTCGTTGAGCTGGGGAAGATAAGATGCGAAGTTGTGCAAAGTAGGGTTGTCACATTGCATTAGTTAATCAACGGGCTTGTGTAAGGGATAGACTCAGTAGTCATCACATTTGAGAACTCATGGCCAAGTTATGGAGAAAATCGGTGGGTTTAGAGCCGAGTTATGTCTGCCAAAACGTAGGAATATATGCATTGGTCTGATGACTCGCCACAGCGATTCCAAAGGGTGGCTCGAGGTTCTGATCCAAGTTTTGAGTTATGCCGTGGTAGAATCTCATTGTATGGCCATGGTCGAGCTCGACTTCACCAGGAAGAATTGGTATGTAACTTGCCAAGATGGAGAACTTGGAAAGAATTAGCTCACTCAACCGAGCCAAGCCAAGGTGTAGGAAAATTGGAAGATTGGGAGATTGTTGGATCATCGTCTAGGAGAGTGGTTAGAGGACTAGCTGAATCCCGCACTTCAAATGTCAATATGGCATTTCGGGAATTTTTATCTATCGTCAATCGAGTGGGTGGAAAGAATGCATAAAACCCGCCGAGTCATGAGTCGGAGAGGTTTTGAGGAATTCTTGGTTTATTTCCCCATAGAGTTGGCCAACTGATGCCAAGATTCCACATTTAAATCATGGATTGGGGAGTTCCGGGGAAAGGTAGCCATAGCGAAAAAATTGTTCAATGGAAAAATGGTCTCGAAATTCCACATTCCCCCTTTTAGAATTACGTATTGTAAATGTCATGTCGATGTCGGAAAAAAAACAAGGAGATTTCGCAGTGTTGGCCAACCAACGCTTAGTTTCCCATGTCAAATATTCGAAGCTCGAGCAAGAAATGAGGTGAAGGCTGAGTCTTTCTCTGAGTTAAGTGGGCAACGAGTGGTCTCCGAATTAGAAGTGAGTCGTGTGTAACATGGAGCGGCGGATGCATATGAGCTTGGCTCCTTATTCAATGCTTGATCATGCCGAGATTCATGGCGGAGGAAGTTTTCGTGGGAAGTTGCACATTGGAGGACCATTCCTTGAGGATCCGTTAAGGAAATTTAAAACCTCCATGTAAAAATCTGGATTGATACATGCCAAGTGCCAAGATTCGCGAGGGGACCAAGTCAAATGATGAGATGCTCGACTGATATCAAAAGGATAGAAAAACATTCACCCGATCAGGGAATTGAGCCCTCAATGCAATGCATGATGGGAAGACCCAACAGACAAATCTCATATGGAGGAAAGATAAGTCCCGTCGGTGTGCACAAAAATCAAACTCAGGGAAAGGAGAAATCTCAACTCAGAAGATTCGGGTATACAGGTCGCAAGAGGATCTTACAAATTCGAGAGGATGTTCGGCATCAACTTGCTTAGTTGGGAGCTCAATCGTAGAGGTGATAAAATGGTTTAGTGAACTGAACTGAATCAATCCACGAGATATAAATGACTCGACATGAACTTAACGAGAGAAAAATTGAGCCAAAACCAGCTCGATGGATAGCCTGTGGAACTCAGCGATTCATGAAGGAACTCGAGCTCAAGGTTGCGATGCGGTGAGAGACATAGATCTTGAAAGGAGTAGGTCGGTCCAATCATTCAGAGGAGAGATCCGAGTTGCATGTAAAGTGACTTTGTGGCTTGATGAAGATGTCAAACTTGGTGGCATGATCGGAGAGTGGCCAATGAATCGAGGAGATCAGCATGTTTGCCAAGAACTCGCCAAGATAATGAACTCGTAGATGTAGCTCGGTCAAAGGTTAAGTAGTTCGGTTGTTATGGAGTTGGTTCGGTTTCGAGCTAGGAACGACTCAACAAGGCATTCAAAGTATGAGCTATGTGGGGTTTTGGAACCAATAAGGTGAGTTCACTTGAGGCAAGCCAACACAAAGTAATGAGCTTGATGATTTTGGTGGGGAGCTCGATGACTTGATGAAGTTACTCGGAACTCGGCCGATGGTCCCAAGATGTGAGAGTACTCATGGAGTAGCTCGATACCCAACTCGGTGGGTTGGCTCGGCGAGCCAACCACCGAGTTGGACTCATTTTTTGAATTTTTCTTCATGACCCCTTCCTCTTCAAGTCAAACCGGTCAACAGGGGTCCCACCATTTAAATAGTAATTAAATTAATATTTTTATTTAAATATTTTAATAATAATATTTATTATTATTATTTAAATATTTTATTTAAATATTCTTTTAATTAATTAAGAAGATTAGGTCAATCGGGCATTAATGGCACATGATGGAAGCTTCTCAAATTGGTTCAACCAACTGTAATAAATGAACCATCATGTACCTTCAATTTAGGAATGTAATTATGACCTTTCCTCTTCTCTCTCATATTCTTCTATAAATGTAAGTTGGAAGCTCATTCCAAGGGGTTTCAACGGGTCAAATAGGTTGGAAAGTTATACATCATGGCAAGTGCGGTTTTCAAGAGTACTCTTCCGTAAGTTGTCCTTGTGTGTTGAGAGAAATTTCAAGCCTCCTCTTCAAGACTGTAATGGCAACCATTGCCTCTTCTGAATGTATGATGCATTGTGCACGTTATTGAAGCAATAAAATTATGTGTTTTATGACTAATCTCAGTACTTTCATCCTTCTATACTTCTTTATGCCTTTTGTCATGCTTGCGAGGCACACTGTGCAAGTTCACATTTCTATTGCAGGTTCTTGGAGTTATGTGCTTATCAAGTGGTGGATTATTGCATGTAGTTGAGTTGTGGTGTCCATTCACCCTTCTCAAGTTCATCCTTCTTCACTTGGAAACTGATATATTACTCTGTCTGATCAAGTTTAACAAAGGGAACGCATGTTTCTTAGTTTGTGGTATTTTGTACCCTCTCTAAGTTGCAAAGTAGGTGAAGTTGTTACGTGGTGCACACACCTCTTCAAATCAACCCTTCTTGAGTCTGGAAATACCCCCTTATTTGGTGCATCACCATCCCTAGTATAGTTTCATTTTTACAAATCTCTTTCACTAAAACCCTATGAAAATGTTAGCATAGGACTAGATAGCTTTTTTATTACACTAGGAGTAGTACATCACTTAGTTTAGGAAGAGGAAGTTGGCCTTCTCGGGAGGTTCACCTCGAGCCCAAGTCCTATAGCTCGAGAGGTGATCCCATGTGTCCCAATCACACCAAACGTCAGATTCTAGCCATTCAGAGGGTGCAATGATTTAGCGGCAATAGAAGATCCGAATAGTATTTATGTACGTGCCATCCGGGACCCGTGAGGTGCTTGAACCATCTAAAGAAGGAATCCTTCAGTGGGAAGGTGCATGGTCTATTAGCGATACTACAATTGTTGCTTGTGATGATTGGGCTCATAGTACTTATGAGTTGGTAGGGTGTGAAGTAAAGAGCACATTTACATGAAATAGTAGACCTTGTTATATCTAGAGAATAAGTAATAACTCGGTACCTTGATACAATCGGAGAAGGAGATCCTCTGCTTTTCGCATGCCATGGAGGAATGGAAATACATAATATATTAGCATATACCATGTGTGGGACAACAACGCACTGGTGGGTGGTTCACAAGGATAATCTTGTAGGATGGAATGAAATTAGGATTTCTCTTTCTACTCGGTTTTCCAGGAGTAATGCACCTACTCAAATATTCACTTATCATGGTAATCAACCTGTTCAACACCACATTCAGCAATGTGAGAGACTCTGGACAGAGGGGCAAGAAGCTTTACCACCTTCACTTTGGGTGCAAAAATTTTATTCCACTTTACAAGGTTGTTTGTGTGCTTGGTATGTATATGTGGAAATCCATATAGATACTGTAAATTTGTAGGATTTGATTACAGGAATGATCCAGACATTTGAATATTTCTCTACTAAACCTTTGGTAGAAGAGGCATTAAAGGTTATAAAGTGCTTAACTATGGGAGATAGTGCCAAGATGGAAGAATGCATTCAAGATTTATTTGATGAAGAATACTTAGGAGTGTGTTTTGCTGAAGAAATAGAGACAGATGCCACACTACTTAAGCACACTTTCCTTGAGAAGGAAAAAGGAAAGATGGTCTACTTAGTGGATGATGAAGAAAAAAAAAATATAGATGTAGACAATTCAATAGGTAAGCGTGAGGTTTTGGATAGGAAGATAAGACCATGCGCACTTATCATGAACCTATAAAAACAAAGAAAGTGAATATTGGATCAGATGTTGAGCCTAACGAGGCCATAATTGGGGACTGTTGGTTTGATTACTCAAGTGGCAAAATCATTGAGTTACTACAATATTATCAAGACTTATTTCCTAGGGAATACAATGAACTCAAAGGCGTGCATGAATCATTATAAGAAATGAAGATAAAGCTTATGGAAGGTGCGCGCCGGTCGAAAGAGAGCCTACAGGATGAACCCCAACTTACGTGAAAAGGTCAAAGAAGAAATTTACAAAATGTTGAAGTCCTGGAATAATCAAGCCCCTGGATGAGTCGAATGGGTTATCCCAATGGTGATCATTATCAAGAAGGATTGTCGATTAGGATCTGTGTATACTACAGGAGTCAAATGTTGCATGTGTGACAGATCCCTTTCCTACGCCATTCACTGAGGAAATAGTAGAAGTTGTTGTAGGGCACGAAATCTATTCATTTATAGATGGATTCTCTGGGTATCATTAGGTTAGGATTGTATAGGAGGATCAGGAAAAGACTAATTTTACTACTGAATGGGGAATAATTACCTGTATTGTGATGCCTTTTGGTCTGAAAAATATGCCTGTGTATTTTCGCACATAGTTTTTCAAGCGTTCAAAGATTTTATTCACAACTTCTAGCTGGTTTATTCATATGACTGGATGATGTATGGACTTGTTAAGGATTATTGTGACAATTTATGCCTAATGTTTGAAATATTTCAGTAGTTAAGCATCTCTTTAAACATCAAGAAATTTATATTTTCTACACCATTTGGCACACTATTAGGGCACATAATCTACATGGAAGGTTTTTGGTTGATCCACTAAGGTTGCAATCATTATTGGCACTGGAAGAGCCTACCAGTCAAAGTTAGGTGTGTAGATTCTTGGGTCACATTAGGTATTATAGAAAATTTATAAAGGGGTATGTTAAGGTTGTTTCACCCTTAGAGGAGTTACTAAAAGGAAAAGGGACGTTCTACTAGGGAGAACCACAAAGAACACGCATTTGAGACATTGAAAGAGAAAATTACTACAGAGCCTATTATGCGCTTTCCTTCATAGGACCAACCATTTCATGTACATATGGATGCCTCTAGTATGATATTTGGCATGGTGTTGACTAGGCCTAGAGAAGGTATTATAGATCCTCCTATCTGTTTTGCTAGTAGAAAGTTGACTCCTGCAGAGTAGAATTATATAACTACGAGCAATGCCAAGCTTTGTCAATGATCTATGCACTACATAAATTCAGACAATACCTACTAGCAACACCATTTGTATTCTATACTAATCACATGACATTGAATTATTTGGTAAACAAGTCCCATTTTTATAGGGGTACATATGTTAATGGGTACTCTTATTCCAATAATTTGATTTTATAGTTGTGGTCAGACCAGGGAAGAGTAATTTTGGACCGGATCATCTATCTAGAATACAATTGGGAGAATATGCATAGGAAATTGAAGATACTATGCTTGATGCACAATTATACATGTTACAACATGCACAATCGAATTAGAGGACATTTATATATTTCTACGCATGTGTATGACACCGGAAGGAGTGAAATCTTTAGAGAAGAAACAACTTTCCATATGCATGACACCATTTATGTGTATTAGTGGTGACCTATGAAAGTTATCCCAAGATGAAGTATTATGCCACTTGTGTACTAGAACATGAGTGCACATATATCATGGAGGAGGCTCATGGTGGTATTGTAGGTGGGCACTATACAGGTGACGCCATTGCACACAAGATTCTACTCACTAGATTATGGTGGGAGACCATATAAAGATTGTAAGGCATATTGCAAGGCTTGTGATCACTGTCAGCACCTTGGAAAACTAGGTCAAAGAGATGAAATGTTGTTAAGACCTATTACTAGTGCGAGAAATGGGGTCCTATTTTGCCTATTTATGTATAGGACTGGATCACGCTATATCATCACTTGCATAGATTATCTGACAAGGTGGGTAGAAGTAACACCTACAAAGGATTGTACAATAGCTACAGTAGCCAGTTTCTATGGGAAAATATTATTACAAGGTATGGATGCCTATTGATTTTGACCAAGTGATAGGGCACACATTTCTGAATGAGACAATCGAGAATTCTATTGGATGAATTCATGATTTTACACCATAAGACTACACCATAGCATCCTCAATAAAATGGGATTGTTGAGGGTTTCAACAAGATCTTGAGCTAGAAATTGACAACAATTTTTGATTTTGGAAGAAAAGATTGGGATGATGAAAAAAATTGTCGTGTTTTTGGCATATAGAACAACATATAAGCAGTTAAACAAGGCCACACCCTTTCAGTTGGTGTTTAGCATAGAAGCAGTCCTTCCTATGGAATTCATGTTACATTCTTTGTGTATTACGTGTGCTAGAGGTCTAGATGATGAACAAGCATTAAAAGGAAATGTTGAAAATTTGATTAATCTGGATGAACGACAATCCAAGCACATTGGAGTTAAAGGCAAGAAAATTCCAGGAAAAAAGCATGGCATGACAGGAACATCATGGACAAAAATCTTGAGATAGGGTAGATGGTACTTCTTTATGATTCTAAGTTTATGGGCCATCCAGAAAACTCAAAGTGCATTGGTTATGACTATATGTTATCACTTACATACTTGAAACAAGAGCTTTTCATTTATAAACACGTGATGGAATACGGTTACCCGGTTACTTGATAATGGGAGTAGGTCAAGCCCTACTATAAATAATTCTTCTTGGTGTTTGTAATAAGGCAATGTTTCCATTTAGATTAGGTATTCAATTATGTATTCCCTTAATGTTTCCTTCTTCATCGCTATGCTTTGTCAATTTAATTGGTGTTTTGTGAAATAAGTGTGTTTGCACGCCAAAAGCTAATTACCATTTTTAGTACTTTTATGCACAGAGGACTACACATACCATTTGTGTGGAGTGATTATTGAAAAATGGGTATGCATAAAGGAACAAATTGTTACAGGTGTTATTCAAGTTTAAAGAGCTGGTAGATAGAAGATTGCTTCCAAATAAGGACCATAGATGGAGATAAATGAAGGAACAATATAATGTGAGGTAAGTAGCGGTCATGGAGACTACTAGGAGAAGGCACAGTGATGAGGTACTCAAGCATATGGAAGCATGTTGAAAATAAGTATGTAGCTAGAAGGTAGGAAGGCACGTTAAAAGGTTATAGTTGAGGTGCAAAGATGTACCACGTGGAAAAATGTGAAAAGGTTCAATTAATGAGGATTGTTGGTAGGTAAAGGAGTAATAAATGCACTAACTTTTTCAAAATCTATATAAGGAAGGGATATAAGTTCATTTTTACCATTGTAAATTGTAAAAATTTGAACAAGCTAAGTGCAAAATGAGTTGAGTGAATCATGTTGAGGTGCGAGAGAGTGTGAAACCTAGAGTGGAGAGTATATTTGTGCCCAAGTGAGAGAATCTTACGTCCCCATTAGTGAAGGGTTTGAGCAAAGCAGAGTGTTGCGAAAGAGCTAGGGCATGAGATTTCAACTAGGGCATGTGGATTCAAGCTAGGGTTTTGGACTTTCTCATTACAAAAGATAGAAGGAAAGCATTTACACACTACAGAGGATAGAAAGTTGTGATTTACAGATGACACCAAAGAAAGCACCTGCCATAGGAGCCAAGGGAAAGAAGAAAGTTGAAGTAGAGGTTGAAATTTCCCCGAGAGTAATTTCTCGAAGATGCAATACCCAGAAGGCATGATAGTGGGACAAGAATGGGATTCTCACGTCTAGAAGTGCAAGATAAGTGATTACAACCACCACACATCGATAATAAAAAGGAATTAGACATGTTGTTGAGTACAAGACAAACAAGCACACAACAGAGGACATGTCAGTGTATGATGACACTGGAGAGAAGTTGCTAAAGTAGATTGGAGTCTACCAGTTGTATGAGCTCACATATTCTAAAAATATGAACCTTTGTACCAGTGGTTGATGAGCAGGGTACATGAAGACTTTTTCTATTTTGTCGGATGAAGGGTAAGGATTACAACCACTTTGATTTCAACTATAACAGGATTAAAGGGCACAAGAGTGGATCTAAATAGTGACTTGATAGATAAAGGCAATAATCCTAGAGACACGAAAGAGTTAGGGTATACCAAGGGTTCGCGTGAATGGATATTGAAAAATTGAAGAAGTACCCAATGGTACAGGAAGCTACACATCTAGTGACCAAATTGAATGATCAAGAGAGATGGTCATAGGTGAATAAAATGTGGCTACACATTGTAAGGAGAATGTCACAGGGAATAATTTACAACATATCAGGATACATTGTGGAAACTATCATCGAGGAAGCACGCACAGGTGAGAAAATCATTTTTGGCACTATCCTATTATCCCTTGTGTTTATGGAGATTGGAGTGCCCATGGGCCAAAGAACAAGATATGGGAGTACCCCATGCAAAAAGCGTCCCTTGCGGAAAGATTTGACAAGTACTTATGTGAAGGGTCAATGAGTGGGCCATTCAAGAAAGGGTGGAGATGTGGTATGACAAGCTCCACGTGACATTTGAAGAGGATTGGTGCATCCCCAAGGAGTTACCTTTGGTGGTGGGAAAGGAAGTGCAGTTCATGGTGTATCATCACTTCTGCATCATGCGATTTGTGATGAAGGATGGGACTTGGAGCCCTTGGTGTAAACTATCATATGCCTTCACAGTGTGCTACTTCCAAGCATCAGTCCATCATTTTATTAATGCACAATGCCTAAATTTTGTCTGAAAAGGTCGACTGTGACTACCACACGCTACATAAGACATATATCTATCCAGGCCAGATTACCTACATTAAGAGACAAATTTTATACATGATAAGCATGAAGCCTGTAATTTTGGTGATTGGATAAAGTGGAGCCACACTTATATACCTTCATCTTAAGCCTAAGTTGGAGGGTAACAAATATGTGGAGAATGAGTTTGCTCCTAGGGCCACCTAAGGGTAAGCATACAGTGGAGAATGTACCAACTCAAAGCCCACTTGAACCTATAGAGGTAGATGATGAGGAGGAAGAGTGTGAAGATAGTGGCGGCTTGGTACATATAGGATGGAGGTAACCCTCGGAAAGCATATAAGCTGAGTGCACAAGTAATCCACCCCAGGAATAAGAAAAAGGAGACAAAGAATTGAAATTAGGAGCACACCCTGAAGAAAATCACTTTAAGAGAGTGTTCATACGAATAAGAACTCAACGCGCTACTCCACAATCAATATGGAGATCACGATGACTATCTCCACAAAAGGAGACAACTGAGAAGAGAAGGAGAAAATTGAAGCTAAATGAGGAGGTGGAAGAGTCTGAAGAGAGCACGCCTGGATCGCCTATACAACTAGAGGATGTGGAAGATCCCAAGGATGAAGAAATGAAGGTTGAGGAAGAATAGGTATAGAAGTTAGGAGAAACAGAGAAAGATAATACTCAAGACATAGAGGATTCACTCCCAAACCTTTCCGCTTCAATTCCCAAGGGGCCAAGATCAAGGAGGTCAAGTGGAGAGTATGTTGCGCCAATCCATCATGGGTTATGAAGAGGACATAAGTAAAATTTTCTATGCACATTTCATAATACAGTGGGCCTTAAGGACTTATATGGATGGGAGTTGATGGACCTTGACATGGCAACCATGCACACGAGGAAACAATGTTATCATGTGTCCATAAAAACTCACATGGATGAGCCTAATTTTGATGTGTGCGAAGAGTCCTGTGTATCAAGGAGAATGAGAAAGGCACCATAGAACAGACATATAACCATCAAACCCATGGTTATGTCTAATGAATAGGTGAGTAATGCCCTAGTGAAGGTATCTACAGAGGTATCACGCAGGAATGTGGATAAATATGCCACCATTAAAGTGATAAGAGAATATATTAAAGCACTAAGGGAAGGAAAAAAATCCAAAGATGTAGATATCATGTGTCTGAAAGGAGAGAAGGACCTAGAGAAAAATAAGAATGGGGTTCTTATCAGTATGGAAGAGGAGGTTAGAGATCATGTCCTAAAAGCAAGACCACACTTGGATTCCAAGGTACCAAAAGGTTCCCTTAGGCTATGCACTATGTGTACATTAGTTGATCTAGTGCTTGAGGATGGACCAGTTCAGATGCCAACACCAAAGGACCTTGAGCAGGAAGCAGAGAGGGAAAAGGATTCAGTAGTGTGAAATATTTCATCATACGAGGCATTGCTTCAAACCTTGTAGGAGGAGCTGAAGAAAGTGGACCGGCACCGAACATATGTGCATCTCCGTGAGGCAATACTAAGGATCAGGACAATATTAGAAGACAATGAAGGTTGAGACCTTGGGACATATGGAAATATTGGTACTAGTCAAGCAAAAGTGCGAGGCCCTTGTAGTAGAAACAGGAACCCCATAAGGAAAAGTTGGATGAGATTAGAAAACGTATAGCAAAAGATGGATCATTAGAAGGAAGAATGTCTGCTATGTCCAACATTGTTCTGGTGTTACAAAATGAGAAGGGATAAATTTCCCAAGATGAGTTGGAGTCTTTTGCAACAAACATTCTAAAGAAAATAGAAGTCGTGCTAATCGAATGGCAGACCTTGGAAGCGAGAGATAAAAGAAGAATATCTAGAATTAATTCTTTTGGTTGAGATAAAGGATGTTGCACAGTGAGAGTTCATTATTTATGTAGAAATTCTTTCATTTCTTTCCATTCTTTATTCTTTATTATTTAAAGAGCAACCATTTCCATGGCGGAAATGCAGTTTAGTGTGGGGTAATGTTGAGTGGACAAGAGTATGATATGAAGGAGAGTGCGCACAAGATATTCACATGCCATATTAAAGCACAGTCAAAAAAGAAGGATAGAGAAGGACACACATGTAAAGGTGAGGGAAAATTCAGGACTTAGCCATTTTCACATGTACGGCTATTTTGGAGATAGCGTGTAGAGCACACAAACCAGATAAAGAATTACACAACACGCATGGGTTATTTAGAAAAGTGGCTACTAAGCACTTTGCATGGGTTCGGGCTAATAATAGAATTTTAACATGCCATTTAACTGAGAAAATATCTATTGTTAGCGCACTTGCATGTATGGATATTATTGTAAAGGTGCATGGCTATTTTCAGCAAGCGAGCTATTTTGGGAATTATGCAAGCGGTGAAGGGAAAGTCCCCACCCTTATAAATATGTAGTGGTCTGCGTAGAATAGAATGACTATGTGAGAATTGAATTACTGTGAGGTTATGTTGTTAGATCTGATGTGCATATGAGCTTATGGTATTACTTATTGTAATAATATTCTGTGTATTTATTGTGTTTAATATAATGGATTTTATTGGATAAATCAAGGTGTTAATCATGAGTATAATTTGTTCTTGCATGATTGACTTCATTATGGTTATTATTTAAATCTATTACTCTTTAGGTCTAGATATGGACATGATCTATAGAATTTTGTATTAATTATAGATCTGAATTCATTAAGTCTTCATCATGTTAACATCATGCAATAAAGACCCTAAATAGGTTCTTAGTACCTTTGTGCGCTCTGGTGAGCATTCGGTTTAGGAAGAGTGATGTGCTACGTGCTTAGGTTATTACTGGTAAATTCTAGGCTGCATCAAGATGAAATCATTGAAGAATGAGGTCAAATGAAGAGGAAAATCTAATATGAAGGATGACAGAGAAAGCACTAGATCTTCTTGTGATAGAACCAAATTGACAAAAAAATTACCAAGAGTTATGTCTAATTTTTATGATAAATGTTGGAAATGTAATTTGTAATCACAAGGCATTTGAATTTACTAAGGTGAATGATAATAAGAATGATGAATTGAATGAGGATCTAAATAATGTATATTTGGGTGATAGTCATAATATAAGGTCTCATGTGAAGGAGACTAAGCGTGTAAATACTTCTTGGTGAGGAGAGTATTTTTGAAAGCAAACAAGGTGGATGAAGATGTCTCGAGGAATAATTCTATTGATAAAAAGTGTAAGAAAAGAGGTAAGTGTTGCATTATGGTGATTGATAGTGGTGGTACATGTAGTTATTTTTCTATTGAAATGGTTAAGAAATTTGGTTTAAAGAATACAATACATTCGATCCATATCGATATCATGGATGTAAAGAGGTCATCATGTCTTGGTAAGAAACTAATTTCTTGTAGAGTTTCAAATTAGTAGTTATATGGATAAGATATTTTGTGATGTTGCACCCATGGATGTATGTCATGTGTTTCTAGGTAGACCATGGTAGTTTGACAGGTAAGTGGTGCATGATGGAAAGATAAATACCTATACAGTGTTGAAGGATGGATTTTAACACACGTTGATGCCTTTGAAAGTTGAACAAAGATATACATGTGGTTTGATATTTATGATGGAAAACAAGAAGTTAGGGACTCAAGATGAGTTCAATAACATGATGGGTGAGGTAGGTAAGCCTTATAAGTTTGGATTTATGTATGATATTGTTGGTGCTAATGGAGGAAAAGTTGATAATGAGTATGTTATACAGTGATATAAATACACAAAATGGCTGAAAAGGAAGAGTGAAGATGAAGAATCTAGTGAGATTCTTGAGAAGAGATAAAATAAGAAGAGGAAGAAGTTGAAGACAGAGAGAGAAGTTGGAAAAGATTTCTTAATAAACAACTTAAGCATGTTGTTACATTCTTATGATGAAGAAGATGATATATTGCCCATGGAGGTACTCGAGAGAAGATACACATGAGAAGGCTAGGAGAGGGACAAGGAATATTGAACATACAGTTGAAGAAGAAAAAAAATAATATTAGGTACAAAAAGAAGAAGATAATAAGAGAAAGGCATAGTGCTAATAGGTTGAAGAAATGGCATAGTTTTGATGTTAGGTATGAATTCAAACCAAGGAGTGATGGAGAAATGGCTTTACGAAAAACCTCAAATAGGATAAAAACCTTTTGAAAGATAATGGGATGCTGAGAATAGCTAAGGAGGTCTAAGAATTCCTATTTTTGAAACTAATTAAATTTTTTGTGTGAATATTTTAGTGTAAAGAACAAGGCTCTAAATGAGATCTTAGAAAAAGAGAAAATAGGTGAAAATGAAAAAGAAAAGAGTAAAATATTTCTCATGAAGGAATTTAGATGGTTGGAGTAATTTCAAGAAGATTTCAATCAATGCAATTTTCATCCAAATGATGTCCATGGAGAGAGACAACAGGGGAAAAGAGAATCCATAAGAACAATTGTAGAGATATGTGAGAGTAAAATGAAAAGGAGAGAAGATTGGAAATATGATAAGGAAGTTTAGAAGACAAAAACATTTGAAACAAACCAAGGAAATATGGTTAAGAGCATCAAAACTTAGTCAAGGATAGAATATGAAAGAGGATAAAAATGTTGGATATAGGAAATGGAGGTGAGCAATCATGAAACAAGATATGAGGATCAAATTTCTAGTTCAAGTCTACATGAAGATGAGAGAGATAAAAGTTTTCAGTCAATATAGTTGTTGATATGACATTCATATGGCATGAAAAGTTGCAATAAGAGAGTATGAGGCTGAGTTCAAGACAAATGAAGATGGTGACAAGTCTACAAGAACCACAGAAGATAGATGGTAAGACTAGATGTCTTGATTCTAAGCAAGGTATGCATGCACAAGAGAAAGAGTTTTCTGATTTTATTATGATTCCATGGACTGATTTTTTGCAAAATGAATGTATAAATATAGAAGTGAAAGCTATGAAAACTAACCAGGTTGTTGAATGGAAGATGGAAACATGGAGGAATGAAATGAGACAAGCTCATGAAGAGAACATGACATATTTTAAAACAAGCATGGTGATTGCTAGACATGAGATATTGAAGGTATATTCTCTATATCATCTCTTATTAGAGGAAAAATGGGTTGAAATCATGATGCAAGGTAGAGAGATGTTTAAAAGGGAAAGTATGCAAGGTAAGAAGATAAAATCAGAATTAAAAACCAGCATATCGAGTTACAAAAAGACATAACAAGCATGCAAATGGAGAAAGAATATGATACTTTCAGTTTGATGGACTTAGTAGGAAACAAAATACGTCATAGTACTTCTACGAGAGGGTGAGATTTTTTGGACAAGGTGTTTTATTTTGTCATATAATACACCTATTGCAATCAAACATGCAAGTAAGTAGAGAATTTGAGAAATATGAGAACATTCTTAAATGTGGAAGAAACAAAGTGAATGATAATCATGCAAATAGTCATAGGTATGAAATTTTATTCATTTAAGGCCAAGAAGGAACAGAAAACTTAGTTCAAAAAAAGAAAACAAATGCAAGATAAAAATAGGTTAGTACAAGCATAGAGAATTATAAGGACAAGCAAATCACAAGAAGTTTTTCCAAGAAAAGGTGTTCAATATGATGATGAAGGAGAAGACAAGTAGTTTCAAGAGGATAAAATGGGATACTGATGAGTCATATGGACTCTTAGTAAGTACAAGGATACTAGATTTCCATCTTGAGGATTTTCATTTCATAGACAAAGTGAAGAAATCTTATGAAGAATCCATAGGAGAAGATGAGAAGAATATAGTTATGGAGAAACTAGAGAAGGCTCTCAAACTTAATAATTTTATATCTAATATTTATTTTGATGTTGTGATTATAGGTGAGCAATAAGGAGGAACAATGAAGTCTTTATCTAGACTTATGAAAGAAATATAAGAAGCACAAAGAGATAATGTGAAGACAAGGATCATGAAAAAATGATACAATCATGAGTTTAGAGTGGTGGTATGATGGAAAGAAAATCAATACAATGAATAAAATCTAGAGAAGGAATCAAAAGTAACAAGACACAAGCTGAGTGTAAGAAAATAAAGAAATGGGAAGAGAAGGAAGAAGAAATTTTATATTGCCTTTAAGGAGGAGCTCGAATATTTTTCCTCCAGGAGAATCGATGTAGGAACATCCTTTTGCAAATAAGATATAAGGTCATGTTTTTAGGAGTAATGGAGAATCATTTCCCCTCCATTTTTTCATATATTCAAATTCTATTTGTGTTTGTGTAATGTGATAGTGAAAATGGAAGTTTAGTGATAAGTTGTAAAAGTGTTAAGTTGACTAAGTAAGAGGATTAATATCTAAATAAGGTTTTAAAATATCATGCAAAAAGTTGTACATGAACTGATGAGTTGGTTTTACATGATTTTTACCATATTTCATGATCAACATGGATTTTTCTATGTCATGAGTCTTGTTAATACTTCCTAGGTCTAGTAGAGTCAATCTAGGAGTCCAGGTTAGGAGTTTGTTTTCTCAACCCATTATTTTGGTGGGAAATGATTTGAGTAAGGGGATGTAATTTTTGAATCATAAAGGAATGAAGAGGAAGTATACTTTTTAGTGGAAAATAATAATAATATGTATATTTGAATGTAAGAGGTGGGTGTAATGTTTGAGGGGGAAAATTGAAATTGAGCATGTACGTGATTATTCCATATTCGAGTTGGTTGTGATTAAGTTTACACGGGGGTAGAGAGCATAAAATTTTCACATGGTTGAATCGAATTCTATTTTCCTTAATTGAAAGAATATATTGAAAGGATACCTCTGAGAAACGTGTTAAAATTTATTTTGGATTGTAAAGATTTGTAATGAGGAAATTATACATGTTTTTCCAACACGTAGGGTCAGCTAAGGCATTGGATTTCTGCATGAATATCCAATTAAATCTCTCCAAATTTTCAACATTTCTCTACCTCATTATGTTGGAGAGTCTCACAAAATTTAAGAGTGAATAGTTTATGGTGTGAAGAGTAATCAATATCGAGAAAATTCGAACAGGTTTGAGGAAGAAAATAGTTGATAGGGGATTTCAACTTCTATGTGAATATTAATTAAATTGGATGCAAAATAAGTTTAGGGATGGTTGTATAATCTATTGGATGGTAATAAGGATATTTGAAAACAAATTTGATTTAATAATATTCCAAATTAATTAATTTCTCAAGATTTGTTAAGGGTCGGAAAGACAATTTCTTGTAATCTTGTCATGTTGAAACCACATGTGTAATTATTTGATATGTGTCACATAACTGATCAAGATATCTAAATACATGTAGCTACAAATGCATTAATACTCCATTTAAGCTCTTATCAAAAATAATATTGTATGATTGTATTCATAAACAAGTTTTGGGTTGTAGATGAAAGGAGAATTCAAGTGAATGAATTGGGTTCATTTTAAGGTCTTTCAAAACCAAATTGTTTGTGTATTGAATCTTTTTTTTTTTTTGGTGAATTCATTGGCATAAATTGATTTTCTGTGAAGAATAAAAATAAGGTATGATAACATGTCTACAAGGAGAAATATATGTATTGAGTGTATATAAAATTGAGCTAATAGGGCATCGAGAAGGCCTCAAAAGACAAAACACAATGTTCTTGTTCAATATATGGTTGGGATTTGGGGTTGTTAGTAGATAATGGCTAAAGTGGTTGATCAAATGTAGAGGCATGCTTACAATACTTAGAAATTGTATAGAAATCATAGAACCTCTTCCATTTGTAATGGTTTGAATATAAAATGTTATCTTTCTTTTCATAAACATGCCAAGTTGTTTACTATGCTGAGGCGAACATATTTGGCTAAATTAGAGATCGATCCATCTAGATTAAATTTTCATGGGTTAAAAATAATACTAAATAAACTTCTATACTGAAGAAAGCAACCACTAAATTCATAAAAAACATAACCTTCAACTGCATTGGAAAAACCTTGAGGATTTTATCCCTAATCACGGAACTTGCTTGGGAACCTCCAAAACATCCTAATTCCCATTAGTCAAATTCAGACTAAGGATGAATTCACTTGGGTTTTTTCCTTTGATGGTAATTATTTGGTGAAATTGGGATACCAATGCTTTGTTAATGAACCTGCTAGCAACTTCCCTTGGAGCAAGATCTGGTTCAAAGAGCTCACCCCAAAAATAAACCAATTTTTTGGTTTATGCTAAATAAAGGCATTCTCACCATTGATAATCTTATTAAAAGGGGTTCTACCATGCCAAATAGATTTTATCACTGCAAAAAAGGAAAATAAAACCACCCAACATTTATTTTTGCATTACCCGGTTGTAAGCTTGTTATGGAAGCCCATTTTCAATGGGTTTGATGTTAATTGGTCCTTCCCTAAGGATATTAATCACGCCTAGCTATAAAGGGAGCCCCTTTAAACATGTTATTCTTCAGAGACTTTGGAGAATCATCTTCCCTCACACCATTTGGATAATATGGAAATATCGTAACTCAATCATTTTCAAAGATACTAATAGGACCATCAAAATTATCCTAAATGAAATCATAGTGGTTGCTAGAGAAAACATTTAGAAATTCAAACCCCCCAAAAATGATTTGTATCCTCCGGAGGAGGAGAGATATCTCAAGGCTTGGAATATTGATGCTCAATAGTTGACTTCCCCCATTCCCAGCATTGATAGGTCTCTTATGCACTGGATTCCCCCTACTGAAGGTTGGTATAAATTGAACTTTGACGATGCCTCCAAAGGTAACCCGGGGGCAGCTGGTGGTGGTCGAATTATCAGAAATCACAAGGGACTTCTAATTGTAGCATATGTTGGTCCCATGGGTAAGAAAACTAACCACTATTCGAAGGCCCTAGCGAGATATCTTGGGAATCAAACTTGTTAAGAACCTCAATGTGGGCAATATCATTGTGGAAGGTGACTCAATGAACATTATCAACAACCTTTCTAAGTCCCAAACTCCTAGCTAGACCATTAGATATTTTATCAATGAAGCCTATACATTATGCAATGGTCTAAACATTATTTTCCAACATGTGTATAGGGAGGGGAATAAATCAGTGGATACATTAGAAAATGTGGGGGTTTGCATTAATAATTATAAGGAATGGTATGATTTCCAAGACACTCCACATGAAGCAAGGAAAAACATTATTAATAATTTGAATTCATTCATCAGTACTCCTCAGTTGGTAGACTGTACACATGTGGAATCCATTATCTATATCTCCAAAGAAAATTGATCTCACTCAAATTCATCCCCCTTACTTGAAACACATTTAATTTTTATAATTCAAGCAAGCGCATGGGAAGGAGTCGTGCTTCATCTCTAAAACTCATATATGTCTAGGTTGCAAAAGGATTTTGGAGGGACTACAGACTATTTTTTTCAACGCAATCCATGGAAGGCTGCAAGATATAATCACAATGGGAGGAGCTCCATGTAGAGTTGAGCCCATTTTTGATCCATAGTGGCAAGATAATGTTGAACTCGGAAACCCTCAACATTGGGGGTTTTACAGATTTTATACAAAGGATTAAGGGGCACGACCAACACATATCTCTCTAATTTTTGAGAATTGGAAAGACATGTCCATTAAAGTTAGAGATAGGGATTTTAATATCTCTGAGGAGTTCATTTCTTTTATCACTTAAGCATAGATGGAAACAAGTTCTTCAGGAACAAATTCGATAAGGAATCCAGGAAAGGGTTTTCTTGGATGAAGGTGAAAACCTCAAAATCAAGAAGGAAGGCATATTTTGTGCCTCTATCCCACATCCTTTCGATGAAGTCACCCAAATGATGGTCTAATATGTCACTCTCGAGGGTAGATTCTTTATTATTCCACTACATCACCTGGTCCTGCTAAACCATTTTAGGCGTAAGATTAAGGTGAGTTTATCACACTACATTCTGCATTCTATGGAAAAATCAATCCTAGAAGTTCAAGGGCACAAGAGGATAATTCCTTTATAACAAGGGGTATTTTCTCTAATTAACTAGTACATGATGGATGTTGTGGCCAAGGATCCCCATCCCCTTTAGTCGCCCCACTTCCCCACTAGCCCCGTACCCACTCCAAGAATCCAATGTACAAGATTACGCCTCTGAACCACCTCCTAAAATGATTCTTTGTATCGAGTAAGAAGGACAAATATATTTTGGTTGAGGATAACCCCCATTGTCATTCCTACTAGCTCCTTTGATTAGGACACCTCCTCTATTTTGGAGAAAAAAATTATTATGCATGTTGAGACTATGAAAACTCTTGAGGAAAACGTGGATTTTCTCCTCAAGTCTACTAATAAGGACCCAAATCCTGACCCTATCCCCAGCCTTAGAGAGGAAATCAACACTCTTGCCACTAAATTCAAATACCTGGAGGAAAAGCATTATAACTACTTGGCCATCAAAAGAGCAATTCTTGACCTTGCGTAATTCCACATATGCCAAATATGTGACATCAATGACATCCCAGCCTCAGAATGGAAGAACAATAAGATCACCAAGAAGTTTAAAGCATATAACTGGGACCCTACTATTGGCACTACATTGAATCTCTATCAAGCACTCAGAATTTCTCTAAAGGTTTACAAAAAAATATGTCGATTAATGTCTTTATTTCATGTATGCAATTGTTATGATGTTGTGTTTATGGTGAAATTTTGTTGTTTTTGGTTCATAGCTAGGCTTACTTTGTAGGCAAATAGCCATTTCCTCGGTTTTATTTTGTTTTGTATCTTTTGGTTGGGGTGTGGCCCCCACGGATCAAAAAACCACATTGCTATGCTTTGATTATCTTGGCTCTTGAGCCTCTGGTTGTACTTATAGGTAAGGTCCCTCCAAAACCTTTTACCTTTAATAAAATAAACTATTTAGTAGTTTTATAATTTTTGTTCAATGGTGAATTATTTTCAATTGATGTTTCAAGGTGTCATGTAGTACCTCCAAAGTATCACTATATTCTTGTAGATGATGAGAATGTTGACCTTCTTGTGAACTCTATGTTGATAAATGTTATTCCTACAGAGAGGGATGTAATTCATCTTCCCTTCTTAGAGTCAAAAAATAAGGTTGTGGAGCTCTAAGATCCAAAATAATTAGAAATGGATGACATTAAATTTTATATACTTGATGGTCAGCATACAATATGTGCAAAAAAATTATTTTGGGCTTACATACTTACAAGTTGTTACATAAGAGGATATGGTTTTGAAGGGTTTGCATTCTTTCTAGAAATGCAATTAACGAAGCCATTACTAATATTTGAAAACATCAAAATGAAGTGAACATAACTTGGATAGAAACCAAGTTTATTTATTTGTTATGCAAAGCTAGATTAATTTGGAAATATCTTGGATATCCTCAATGTTCAGTTGACAAAAACCCAAAAGCAAAACGAGTGGAAGGTAATGTATTTTAATTTTATTTCATTTTTATTAACATTTATCTTCCTTATATAAAAAGATAAAACATATGATTGTCATTTGAATGCATATGTTTCACTATTTTCTGTAAGTTTTTATATGAAACAAATAAGGGTGTGGGCCAGGAAGAATACCTGTTGTGATGGTCGGTTTGAAGGAGCTTCCTTTTGGCTAGGAGGAATACACAACATACACCACAAGACCACAAAAGGATTAAATAATATATGTCAGTGGGCTGCCTAGCGTGTGCTAGATCCAGGAAGTGTGATACTTCCTCGGTGGTAGTCAACCCACTTGTTTAATACAATTTAATGTAAGAAATAACATAAGTAAATAGAATCCTATTGTAGTTGATATGATTTAGGTATCTCATCCAAATACAATAAGAAAATCTAACATAACATGCTAGGCTATGATCAAATCTAGAAATAAGGTAAATAACTAAGGTGTTGGAACAAGTCAGGGTCAGATTCTAGGTCACTTGAATCACTTAAAAAGGGTTATTGGGATCTGGTATTAGTAGGACTACCAAATATAGAGATTGACGTCGATCTGGTATGACCGAATGACGACGGTTTAGTAAGAACCAACGATGGTTACTTGTGGGCTAGTAATAACTCAATAGTTCATGGTTTTGGGGATTTTTCTGAGACTAGATCAATGATGGTGAGGAGTTGGTTTAGGTCTGGGGAGATGTTGGGAATATTCAGAGGTACTCAGAGTAGACAGAGGTGATTAAAAGGGTTATGAGTGATGGGAATGGTCGGGTTCACAGGAAGGCAATAGTGGTGGGGTGAAAATATAATTGATGGTTGATAAACAAAGGTGAAGAACTCTTATAAACTAAATAGAAATGAAGTGGTGTAGGTTAGAGACACACTTATTATTGTGTAGGTTCAATGGTTGGGTGGTGGTGATGGTTGATTGGTGAAATGGTGATCAATGTCGTGGCAGTGCTTCCCAGAGTGCTCCTGTGAATGCAAATACCTTCTGATCAATGGTTGTGTTAGTTATGGCTTCCTAGATGTGTGAAAGAGATCTGGTTCTTGCTTGCATGTAGATCTCCTTTGCTCCAAAACTTGAGAATGTGTCTAACCTCTCAAACAAGGTTACCAAAATGGTTATATGGTAATTGATGATGGTTTAGGGTTACCGGCGTCGGTTTTAGGTTGACCGGCGTCGGTTAAGGTGGGATATCCTAGGTTTCCTAAAATAGTAGATCTTGGCTATCCTCTTCCAACTTTTTCTCATTTGTTCCAGTCTAAATGGAACGTTGCACTTAGATACGTGGGAATGTGGTTAGAGGAAGAATAGGCATGTGCTTTTAGGGTTATACTAAGTCTTAGTTCATTAAGGTAAGTAGGGCTAAGTCTTAGTTAGTTATGGAAACATGCTATGAATAGGTCTATGGTGAGGTGTCTAGGTGAGGTGGTGGGGTGAGGTGGAAATTGGTTTTAATTGAGGTAATTAAATAATGAATGAAGTGAGGATGAGTATTAATTTAATTGTAAATAATTAAATTAATATTAATGTGGGGTATAAGGGTCATGGTTAGGTGAATGTGTTTAAGTTGGTTATTTGAAAGGGGACCAAGGGGAGTGTGACCCAATTTTGGTGTCTACATTTTGCCCCTTTTTGTGTGTAGCTTGTATTGGTAAGTGACGCTGACAAAAATAGGAAGTGATTGCCCCATGTGTGGGTGAAGGTGATCCCCCTCAAACCAGGCACTGATGAGGTGTAAGATAGAATCGGTGAGTGGTTTGATAAAGGTGTAGGTGGGGAAGATAGGTGGGGAAAGGTTTGAGTATTGAGGGAAGGGTGATGATCAACTCGGGTAATGGGTAGTAGGTCATGGTCAAAATCAGGGTCATGGGTAATGGAAATCAAACATACACACATGCATATATTACAACACGGTACCAAGTTGAAGAGAGCTTTCAAACTCTACATCGTCCAAGGTCGATAGGTTTATCCAAACAAGGGTGAAGTGATTCAGGTATCCAAGGTATAGGATATGGTCGAGAAACACAACGTAGGTCAGGTGTAGAACGTTTAGGTATGCTTTCGATACACCAAAGGTTTGGTTGGGATAAACGGCATGACATGATAATAGGCAAGGTATGGTTGTTAGGCTAAAACAACATAGGTAACAACATCGCAAGGTATAGCGAGTACATAAGGTCAATGGTCACACCAAGTAGGTCAAGTTTCAAAAAACTAGGTCATGGCACGGGTAAGGCCAAGGTATAGGTAAAATAACAACTCCTAAGACACAAAAAAGGAAATGTAGGGGTAGGTTGGGCTTGTAGGTATGTTTCAATGGGTGGTTAGAATGATAAAAAGTATGAGCATGAGTGGTGACAGTGAAAAGGGAGTGGGGTAAGGGAAACTAGTTTGAAGTGTGACATCGGTTACATGTTGACCGATGAATGGTTGACTAGGGCACCAATATGACCAACGGTCATAGCGGATTGGGATTAAAAAGGAAAATTCCACTTTTGTGGAATCATTTGTCATTTTCCAATAGTATAAAATGACATAGAGGAGGGTGGAAAAGTGGAAAGTGATGGAGTGAGATGGAGAGTTGAGTTGGTGAGCCTCGGAGTGGGTGATCGGTCATTCGATAGGTGGGTCCATGAGATCGGTGTGAGTGATTGATTTTTTGGTTGGAGGTGAGGAGGGCATTCGGTGATGGAAGAGGTAGGAGAGGGGTTGGGTGGACCACCAGTGTAGTGCATCCCAACATGCCCCATGGAGAGATGGCATCGTGATGAGGTAGGATTTGGTCCCATTCTACGTTTGTTAGATGAATTTGTTTGTATAGATCGGGTTTGGGTAAAAATGGGTTTGGGGGGAATCAAATTTGAATTTGGAAGGAGGATTGATGAAATAGGACTTATAGGAAGTGGTATGTAGGTTAAAGAGGGGTGGGGATGGGTTGAGGTGAGATTTGGGTAGGAAGGGTAGGTCGGTAGGGTAGAATGTGGAATTTTAGAGAAAAAGGCAGGGTTTGGTGGATTTCATGCCACGAATGACCATGTGTTGATCAAGGGTTGGTCGACATCGGTGGGAGTTAGTTTGGATCTGTTGAGGGTGAGGTGACTAATGCTAGTTTTGGGAGACTATTGTCGATCAATAAGAACCAATGACAAATCGGCATTTAGGGAAAAATGAGATGGAAAGTGGGTGGGGGAGATAGTTATTGAGATAGGAAGGTAAAAATAGGAATGATAATGGGTATAAATAGAGGAGGGGATGGGTGGGGAGATAGGTCTTGAGATAGGAAGGTAGTTTGAAGGAAAACAGGGATGGTAATGGGTATAAATAGGTATGATTCGAGGGATGGGATGAGGGAGATAGGTCATGAGTAGGAAGGATCTTGGGAAAGGTGGGAGGTCTAGGGTGAATGTGGGTATGGTCGAGGTTTAATCATGTTATGGTTTGTTGGATGTAGGTGAGGGACCAGTTGCGGATGCAAGATAGGGTACCACCCCTATTAGTATCGGTATGAGGAGCGCGACAATTAAGGAGTGGTGCCATGTTGCAGATGTTCATCCTAATTGGGTCGACACTACCGACACATAGTTCGGGAGCCGAGCCTGATGGTCACCCTCATCGACATAGATGGGATTCGACGACTAACACATTTCATCTACCGATGGTGAGATCACAGTCACCTTGGAGGATGTGTATAGGATCCTAGATTTCCTATAGTGGGGATGCATAGTTTATTCCATTACCTCAGAGGCATCTGAGGAGTTGATGTTGATAGTGTTTGGTGAGGGGCTTTGGCGAGTTGTGGTTCCATAGCGCCAACTTGAGTTATGGAGACATGTACAGGGCCCATCCCGAGAGGAGATGAGGTTAGTGGTTCTGATTATGGAGGTAGTTTGTTGTTTTGCACTGCCAGATGCGAGGGTGGGAGATTCCCATGAGCATTGATGGGGGTTCTTCATGACATGATGGAGGATAGGACCCATTTTACATGGGCACCAACATTCTTGGTGCAGTTATATAGAGAGTTATGGGCCTATGGGAGGTTACGAGAGGTTCATCCTGTGTTGCACATTTCTACTACACTACTTGGGCATACAAGCACATCATGTGTGTGTGTCTAGTTGGTATGCCCCATCCGGATGCATTTGAGGTGGGCTTGGTCCGAGTAGGCTACAGGTGATGGGTACTGTTGTTGGAGAGTGTCAGGTTTCAGGCTACACATGATGTAGCATATTACAGGGTTGTACTAGAGAGGTTATCCGGGTGACATCATTTGGAGGCCATATGTGGGCTTCCCATCATATAGGCAGATGGTCATGGAGTTGGATGAGCTACAACTACTCAGATGGATAGAGGGATGCCATGTCGGGGCACAGATGATACCTGTAGACAGGGTCGATGACAATAGTTTGGGTTTCCATGAGGATGTGCCTCCACCCTTCCCACAGTATAGGAGGGATGACGTGGAGAGGCCTATGCCTCTACCACGGTGATGGTGCCGAAAAGGAGGAGAAGAAGGTAGTAGACCGATGGATTGATGATGTTGAGTGATAATAGATATAGATAGTGGTGGGCAGCACAACTATGGGTAGTACCACCGAGGCCAGGGCAGCTGACTTAGCCACTATCACAGTTCAGAGGGATGCCCTATATGGGTAGGTGGCTACCCTAGTGACATAGTTGGGGATAGTGCGGGGGTAGTTGATAGGGTCAGGGCATAGGTTATTACTCTACATAGCATAGGTAGTAGCCCTTCAAGCCCAGGTTGCATAGGGACAGGCACCCACAAGGTGGAGATGGAGATGGGGTATAGGTGGCCGCCCTACGAGGCATAAGTTTCAGGTAGGTTTGCGGGCCATCTGGCCCTTTACAGTGCATAGATTGTGGCCCTTCAGGCCCAAGTACAGAGCATGAGCACCCACAAGCTTAGGGATAGGGTCCCATTTTACAGGAAGTGGGATGGGAGGGTCCCATAGTACAAGTACAGGATCAAAGATCGATGGCACACCAGAGATAGTACCATGGCTAGGTTCAAGGATGCCCTAGGTGAGGCGAGATACTATCGGATCACTTGATGGCCTACAAGGATAGATGTCCCTAGCTATGCAGAGTATAGAGCACAACAGGCCTTAAGTGAGAGGACCAAGTCTCACACTCACAGTGTGGAGAGTACAGGGGGACGAAAAGCCTCGAGACAGGGTCAGGGTGAGGCCACTAGTTCATGGAGGCTAGCTCTAGGTGAGGTACCCACAGAGGTCAAACCGAGGCCCATGGAGGGTGGTGAGATGTTAGTGGGATGACAGACAGTAGGTAGAGAGGAGGAGACAGTGAGACTAGCCCAAAGGATATCAGGTGGGGTGATGATTAGTCATTGGAGATGATCATTGTATTGATTTTTATATATATATATATATATATATATAATTGTCTACGAATATAGTGAGGATGTATATGTGAGTTTTGTGATTTTGATTTTTATACTCAGCTTTGTGTGCGAAGATAGTGAGGTTGTATCTGAGTGATTTGAGATATTTGTATTTATTTGTATCTGTGTACATATGTATGGATACACAACTTTCTCATTTATATAGATGATGATATTTATGGTATGGATGGTGTACTTGTTTTAATTTCCATTATTATTTGTGTACGTGATGGAAACTAGGTGAATTAGGCATGATTGAGTCGAGGTCTTGTAGGCATGGTTGAGTTAGGTCAATTAGGCATGTTGGAGTCAGTCATAGGCATGATGGAGTTAGGTTATAGGCATGATGGAGTCAGGTTATAGGCATGATGGATTTAGGTTATAGGCATGATGGAGTCAGGTCATAGGCATGATGGAGTCAGGTTATAGGCATGATGGAATCAGGTCATAGGCATGATGGAGTTAGGTTATAGGCATGATGGAGTCAGGTCATAGGCATGATGGAGTTAGGTTATAGGCATGATGGAGTCAGGTTATAGGTTATGGGAAATAAATGATGATGTATATGCATGTTATGGTTTAAGTTTCCAAATATTTTCTATAGTGGAAATGTGAAAATGATAAATGAATGATGTGATGATGTGGTAAAAATGTTTATTAATTGTTGCTTGTTTGGTTTAATTTCCAATTGTTGATAGAAAATGGAAAAAACTAAGGTAGGATATGAATAGGAAAATGAAGGGGAAAATAGGTTAGGGTGAAGAGTGGTCGAGCTAACCTTAAGGGCCCCATGCCCTCAAAGTGATGCATATATAGCCCCAGGTGAAAATGGGGCCTCAGGCCGATGTAGTTCTCACTTAAGCTAGGGAAGGATATGAGGAATGGGTTAGTAGATCTTAGGCATGATTGAATGTGGGTCATAGGCATGGTTGAGTTTAGGTCATAGGCATAGTTATTCATTTTAAATATAGGTGTCGATGATCTAAGTCAGTGGTCTATAGGATAATAATAATAAGTAATGAGGAAGGTGAATGGTAAGAGGTGGTAAAATATCCACTTAATTGATAAGAACCCTAATGAGTCTACCATACCCAAGATGGTCTTATGAACGTAAGACCCTAAAGGCGTTACATAATGGACTATTCTAAGGGTGAAGAAAGTCACATGATCATGAAATGTCACAGTTGCGGAAAGTCCCTTGAGAAGAGAGAAAATTAGGGTGAAAAGGAATGAGGTGAAAGTGGGTGGTTTAGTGTAACTTAGTGTACGACAACATGTTTACCTAGCAAGAAACCTAGGATCAAAAATAGGAAATTCCATGACAAAAAAATTCATCATTTTCTTCATTTGTTTTTTTAATAGACTAATCGATGTGGGAAGTCTATATGGGATGAGTATATTATCTCCTTGAGGTCTTCATGAAGTGATCGATGTGGGAAGCTTCTAAAAATTTTATTGTATTTTTGCAATGACTTTATATAGTTTTCCTTCAAGGAGAAGTCTATTTATAACAATGAGATAGAGAGAAGAGATGTCCCTTTTTGAGGGAGTCATCTTTTGTTGGAAGTTTGACTCAAGGAGTTGAATCCCATTTTGTTTTTGTTTATTTGGATATTTTAAGTCATGGAAAATACTATAGAGGAAGATTAGGTTCTTGTTTAGAATAAAAAACCATAGCACACAGAGGTTAACTATGAAAGAGGTGGTTTCAAGTGATGAACAACCATGGGATTCCATCTTTAAAAAGATGAAAAGTATCCATGAGAATCCTACCATGAGTAGAGCCGTGGTACTCATATTGAAGATAAGGTTGAAAGGTGGTAGGTACTCACATGATTCTTGTTTGGTTATTGATCGTAAAAAATGGGTAATATGGAGGGTGAACAGCGCTCAAGGGACGATTAGTTAATTGAGAGGAATTGATATAGAACTTAATATCAAAAATAAAATGGTCGAAGATGCAAGGCATTGAAGGGCTCGTGTTCAGGTTTACCTTTGAGTGACGATAAATGATAATCACTTGATCCATAGGCATGGGTAACGATATATGGTCCAATTCAATTAGGAGAAAATTTACCTGTTTACTTTTCTCTTCTTTGACTACGTGTTGATTTTCCTTCAGGAAAAGGTCACCGACCTGAAATTTTCTTTCATGGACACGTTTTCATAGGCATGTTTGATACACTTTTGGTAAATTTAGAGATGGTCAAGAGAGTTATCACCATTAATTTAATTAAATTAATATATATCCTCACAATATTTAATATCTAATTACCTAATTTCTACCCCACCACCTCACCTAGACACCTCACCTAGACACCTCATCCAGCCACCTCACCCTAGACCTATTCTTGGCATGTTTCCATAACTAACTAATAACTAAGTCTTACTTGCCTTAATGAGCTAAGATTTGGTCTAACCCTAAAATCAATCCTAAAATCTCCCTAACCACCTTCCCACTCATAAAAAATGTAACGTCCATTCCAAATCCATGGATCAAGGAACGAACTTGAGCTAAAAGAGGTGAGATCTACCAATTTTAGTAAACCTAGGGAATCCCACCTTAACCAATGCCGGTCACCCTAAACCGATGTTGGTCAACCCGAACCATCATCGGTTACCATTTATTCACCTAAACAACCTTGTTTTTGGGTTGGCACATTTTAGAGCAAGAAAAGGAGATCAGAGCTGCATGCAAGTGAAACCAACATCCTTTCACGTATCCAGACATCTAGAGAGCCATCACCAGGGATCAATTTTGAGCATTGCACTCACAAATCATTCTTCGGGAGCCACCACTTATATATATATCAACACCATTCTTCTAATCAACACCACCTCCCATTCAGCCATCTAAATCTACATCACAGTAAGTACATCTCTACCTAGCATAGTCTATTTCAATATAGTAATTTTTTTACTTTTGTTATCATTTTTACTTTTGCATTCATTTTCCACCTCTACTTACTTGTAATCCAACCATATCCCTTCACCCACACCACCAAATCACCATTCTCACTCACCTAATATACTTTTTTGAGCATACCTAAGACCTCCACCTACCTTCCCATTCACTCTCCCAAACTCTATTTGACCTCGACTCAATCCCCCAACCATTTTTCTATTTGAGTTTCTTTTTACCTCCACCATATACCTAGAACCATCATCGGTATATCCATCATCACCATCATCATTTTCTAATAACAAAAACCAAAAACCTTTTACCGAGTGACCTAAACAACCCAAAACCTTGGTCATTGGTCACCAAACCATGTCGATCATCTGATCACATCTCTCTCTGTGTTTTACCTTGACCAAGAACAGACCCAACAATCATCTCACCAGTTGACCTAAACAACCTAGAATCTGACCTTGACCAGTTCCAACACCTTGACAACTACCTACCTTTCTGATCTAACCATAGCCTAGCTTGTTATGTTAAGATTTTCTTATTGTACTTGAATGAGATACCTAAATCATATCAACTACAGTAGGAATTTGTTTATTTCTCATTAACTTGTTTTAAATAGTGGATTGATAACCATCTAGGAAGTATCACACTTCCCGAACTAGCATATGCTAGGTAGTCCACTATCATATATCATTTAACTATCTTTTTGGTCTTGTTTTCTATTACAGGTAGTTCCTCCTAGCCAAAAGGAAGCTCTCACATTCATATGGATCAAGAAGTCAGAACGCACACAACAACCATCAACCAACCAACATTTAACAAGGTATTCCTCCTTGGCCTTTACCCTTATCTGTTTCATCACTTTGAAAATGTAAAGAAAATGGTGAAACATTTTGGCACGCCTGGGACCCATCAAGGGTTCTTTTGCATTTATTCATTCCTAGGTGAAAGTTGTGTGTTTTTTCCCTTTGAAAAGCTTCCACATTAATTTTCTTCTTTGGAATCATTCTCCTTCTTTCTATTGTCTAAAAATAATCATATTTTTGGTGCTTTAAAAAGAACACATCTTCCTTTCTTTTGCATTGCATTAGTGAAAGAGCATCCCTCTTCCTGTTCATCACTTGCTACATCAAATATCACACTTTGATTTGGGTTTAAAACACTTGCATTGCATTCTGATTTGTTGCATTATTAGCTCACATTAAAACTGAGGGCAACCTATATGTTGGAAGTCATGCCCAGCTGATGGTTGACACAAAGAATCATAGAAAGCACATTTTTTCTCTCTCTCTCTGTCTTACCAAACTTGCACAAAATCAAAATATACACATCTTTCTTAAACAACATCTTACCCGGGAACATCTATCAGTGATCACATGATCCGATTGGTAGGTACTCCCCAGCTCGTTGCCTCTGTCGAGTCATCATCTCAAAGGATGGCCCACCCCCACCATAACATACCTAAAACCTCTCCTTTTAGATATCCTTCTTCGTAGGATGCCTTCCTAACCAAAAAAATTTTGTTCTAAATACACACAGTCAGTCCTAAATAGCATAAGCTAAACAAACATAAGAAAATCACTATTAGGATCATGTGCTTTTTCTTAGCATTCTTCTTGACTTGTGTTTTGAGGTGTGAGACTACGACTCTCCATTTTTCTTCTTCCTTGCACACTCCACCATCATAGTTGGAGTATTCTAACTTTTTAAGTGTGTGCGGGCCCCATCTCCTCATTCTCAGGTTTCTGAGTTTGATTCTTCACTTAATTTAATTCACAAAACCCATTTTCTTCATTTCTTTCTAATTTCACAGTCACCGACATCGGTCCAGATGACCATCATTCCGGTTCACATCTGACCATCATCGGTTAAACCCTAACCGGTGTCAACTTCTGGATTTCTAGTTACTTTACCTAGAATAGCCTTCATCACTCTTTTTGTTCTATTTTTGGCCCTCAGGGCATCATCATATTTCTCCCCTATTGATACCTATTGTCATACCCAGTTTTCTCAAGTACACATCCAACATTCTTGTTTCATTCTTTGAGACTGGTTTCTTTCCATAGTGACTGGTATCGGTTTTAAAAACCATCATCGGTGTTCCCTCAACCATCAAGTTCATCAACCTTTGGTCATCATCATCATCGGTTTTCCTCAACCATCACCGGTCAACCAACCAACGACCATCGTTTTTCTTGTGTTTGATTTTCAAAATCTAGACATTGACCAGATTCACCTCTCGGACCCCATTATTCTCTTTTTACTATTTTTTGTGTCATCTACAGAATACAATCTTACCAGTCAGCACTTGTTCACATGGTGTTGACTCACAGCTAGACTAACACCCTCATATTCCATGCTAGTCATCAACCACTCCCACCTAGTCCCTCACCACCTTCCATCCTATCACCCATGGATCCAACCTTACCTACCACCATTTTTGCAGGTGAGAAAAGAGTTTTCATGACTCCTTGATCAGAATCCCATGGCCTTACAGTTCTACCTTTCCCATTCTTCCACTCGAGACTCCTCAGGTCAGTTGATATACATGATGCTGTATCCATCTCTCCTACCCTTATTCCTACTTGCTGCATCAGCCCCTAATAATGTGGCATTACCCTCACCTACTTCACCCCTAGGTAGTTTTCGCAGCTAGGCCCCATACCCACCATGACCATTGCATGTCTGCGTATTTTCACTCACATCGCCATGTCGTATCTGTTGTCCCCTCATCGACCACCCAGACCATAGCACAGTCCACACCCATTGTCTCACAAATACCCATTACAACACAACCACCCATGGTGTCGGTGACCCCTACTCCATTCCAAAATCTCATCCTCTCCATCCCAAAAACTTCCCCCAATCACTACTAGAGTCACGATGACCATCCCACCTACATACACCTACTATCAACAACCCCCTATCTCATCTGATCACCCATTCTGGATATGTGCCTTCTATGTCGGTTCCTTATTCTCAACCTCCCTATCAGGTTCAATATCCACCCCCTTATGCCACAGGAGGTGTCTCCCCATCACAACCTACCAATGACCTCATCAAGTTGATGATGGAAAAGATGTAGACACTAGAAGCATCGGTTTCTGGCTCACGCAATTCCCTCACCTATGATGAAATTTGTAATGAGCCTATTCACCCATCCATTCCTATTCGACCATACCCCGATACATTGGGAAATGCCAAAGTTCAACCACTTCAATAGCAAAGAGGATCCACAACAACATTTGTGGTCCTTTAAACATGGGTGTTACCTGATTTCCCATGATGACACTTTACTTTTGAGGACTTTCCCAATGTCCCTGACTAGACCTGCATTAGACTGGTATAGTGGGCTACCAAGACATTCCATCTACTCATTCAATCAAGTAGCCCAAGCCTTCTTAGACCACTTCTCGATTAATATTGTCAAGAAGGTTACCATGACTGATCTTTATTCCACTCGTCAGTATGATGATGAGTCTATCACTGACTTTGTCACTCGTTGGCATAACCTAATCAATCAACTCACATTTCAACTACCTCAAACTAAACTCATAGAGTTGTTTACTCGGGCTTGTGCTAGACACATCTCACCAACCCTAGGTGTAGACCTTCCATACTTTTGATGAGGCATTCACTATGGCATGGAAATTGGAAATTCATGCTATCGAAGAAAAGAAGATTCAACTTCATAACAAGAACATCGCGTTCAAATCAAATGATGCTTCTTCATCTTCAAAACCCCAAAACAACTATTCAAAACCCAAAGGGTCTACCAATGCCATAGTTCTCAAAGCTGGTCCCCTCATCAATCAAACCCAACCAAACCCCCTTCTAATCTCTCTCTGTCCAAGCTTTCCAGTTCAGATGAGAACAACAAAAGTACACTTCCATAGGAGAATCTTATTCTTCTGTGTTGGAAAATCTTGTGAAGGCTTGGTGCCATTACCCTCCCACCTATAAAACCACATACTAGGTTTTGACCTTGAGTGACCCATGCCCTCATGGTATAAGGAACATGAATTTTGTAACTATCATCATGTCAAAGGTCATAGCGATAATAATTACATCACCTTCAAGAATATTGTCCAAGAAATGTTAGACAATGGAGATCTAGTCTTGGATAGCCCAAATGCACCCACTAACCAAAACCTACATATCTTCAAGAAACCATTCCCTAATCATGCCCCATCTTCCAACCAAGTTGGTGATACCTCAAACAATGATGGCAATGTCCATGAGGTCCACGCTATTTTCAATGACATACCAGTTGCTTCCCAATTGCCTCATGTTCCTTCCATAGATGAAATCTTAGCCCACGCTCCCCTACCTACACAAGAATCTATTTCATCTACTCCTCCCACCCACAGAGACCCCCCTTCATTTTCTTCTTCACCCATGGAAGAGCCTATAATTAGCATGCCACCTTTGACCCCTCAAAATTTTGAGCAGTTGTTAGTGGCACCTCTCCTACTCATAGAAGATGCAGGTCCACCACCTACACCAACACAAGGAGAGTCCACTTTGGCTGACCCATCCTCTCCTCTACCCATGGAGGATACTATAGAAGTACCACTTCCTGTAGATGACCATTCACCATCAGACCTTCAAGATCCTGTTGATCTACTTTTGGCTCTCTTACCCAGAGTCCGAGGCTAACCATTTCCCTATATCTCAAACACATTTTACGGGGATTGCCACTCGATCCATCGTCACCCCACCTACATCAGTACCATTCTCATGCTTGGCTGATCACCTGGACTATGTCGATAGAGCCTTACTTTGGGGATGCCTTCTACTTCTTGTTTCAACACAAATGCAGTTGTCCCTCTGTTGACACCTCCACTATCTATCCAAAAGTGTTTCGAGAAACCAAACCAAACACAATCACAACTATTGCAATGCCTTCCATGACACCACCCCTAGCCCAACTCACACCTCTTCCCATAACCCAACATACACCTACACCCAAACACCTACCCTCACCTATATCATCACCCTTACCTAAACCTATCACTACCTTAGGGATCATACCAACAACTAGCCTTACTCACCCACCCATCAAATTAGATTTAGCTACATCTTCCAAAACTAATACCAAACTTAAACCAACCCCTAAAATGAAGATCCAATCTCCTAAATCTCATACCCCAACCTCACCTACCATGCCCTTATCACCTTCACCCCTTCCATCCATCCTAGGACCTCACCCCTCGACCCTAGCCAAGAACCCCCATCCACCAGTAAACCAAGAATGCAGCAACCCATTTCCCCATCACAGACCTCTAATATACCCAAGTGACCCACACAACCTCCACCCTCACCTAACCTTCTTACCACCCATACCTCCAATACCATCAATAACTTCTTCACTACCCATGACACTTCCTTCTCTTTCACTCATGCCTCCTGCCCAACCCACACCACCTACCTCCACAGCACCTCGGTTACCCCCATGGGTAACCCACCCTCTTCCACCATCTACTTTTCCCTCCACATCTCATATACACCCATATCTCCTTTTCCCAAAAATGCAACCTAAAGCTAAAAATCTGCTACCCTCCAATAAGGTAGTTAAACCAACCAAACCTTCCATTTCTAGTTCATCTACCATGCCCCTACCCAAGCAGATATGACCAACACCTAAGACCACACCACACACCAAAACTAGTAGCCCAACCTACTCCCCTCTTGTAAAACCTCTTCCTCCACAATCAGCCATACCTATGTACCCAAACCCACATTCACCTCCCATTGTGATCCACTAGCGGGATCCTATGCCAAAATCTTAACCAATCTCCTCAAAACTTTTCATCACATTACCACCTCTTAGACCTTACGACCCACTCAAACCCAAACCAAAAGGGTTTGATGAAACCAAAATTTGTGCCTACCATCATGTGTGCAGGACACGATGTAGAGAACTATAAGGCTTTAAAAACCACTCTTGTCCAATTGTGTCCTCCTGAAGAAAACTTTGACGATGATGATCTTCTTGATGAGGACCCCATTTCACCTTCACCAATTTCCACAGATCCTCTCCATCACCTACTCAACACCAAGATCTCCACCCCCACAACTCTTTGATCCATCCCCAAGATTTGAAATTAACATGGTTCACATAAGAGAATTGGCCAAACCACCACCAAATTGCCAATGCACCCTACTCATTTCACAAGGATCATATCCCCCACTAGGGTTTTTCCCTCATGCCATTATACCTTCCATGACACACCCTCTTCATCCACCTCCCTCGATTATTAACATGATCAACATTGCCACCCATGCTCAGAAAGAAAAGGGCAAGGAGAAAGCAAGTGGCCCATCAACCAACCCTGTACCCAATATACCATCCACACCCACACCCAAAGTCATCATTCGAGGTCCTGCATATCCCATTTCCGATGGGGTCACACATCACACAATGCTAAAACAACTACACCAATCCCCCTCAAAATGTCTTTATATGACCTCATCCAAACCTCGAGTCACATCATCAAGCCCTCATGGAGGTCCTTCAATCTATCAAAGTCTTACCAAATGACCCCACACCCATGGCCTCCATCATTACCCCTCACCACGTAGCCTCTCTCACTAGGTCTTCACCTTCCTCTACACCTCCACCCACTCACCACATGGCCACCCTCATTTTTTAGATGAAGAGATCACTCCCTTCCAGTCCGATGACCCCAACCCCACTCTTTTCATCTCCATCTTCATCGATAATATATACATACGACATGTTATGATCGATGGTGGTGCTAGCATTAACATCATCTCCTCCCATGCGTATGACCAAATGCAAATACCTACCAATTACATGCATGGTAACCCTGTTATGTTGTGTTCCTTCAATGATGCCATGACCTCTACCCTAGGTACCATTGTTCTCCATGTCCACATGTAGGTCCCCACACCATCCCAAAACTTTTCTATGTCCTAGAAGGGGAGTTCTAGTATAACTTGCTACTTGGCCAACCTTGGATCCATGTTATGGGTTGTGTCCCTTCGACGTTACATCGATGCCTCAAATTTGAACACGAGGGACATAATTACACCATCCCTACCAACCCCTCACCTTTCAAGACCTGTAACATGCTATATCGACCCAATGATGTGCTTGTACCGGTCAAGGCATCCACCACCACCACCACTTCACCTTCACCCATGAGCCCATCCACCAAAATTACCACTACTTCTTGCATCTAACCTTGTTATCCCCACTTGTAGTTGTAGCCTCTACCACTAGCACCCTGTTTCCCCTTCATCTAGCGAACCATCCATACCCACTACCCACATACCAACTACTGATCCCTTAGAAGGTGTTTTTCAATGCCTCACTCTGGGGAATACCACCTATACAATATCGATACCTTCCTCACCCCACAAGAGTATGGGAATCTATGTCAACACCCCAGTTATGACATCACATTGGTGACATTTTCCCTTATGGCCCTCCCCACCTTCACACCAACCTAACATATGGGGGACTTGATATGGCCACCTATAAACCCAACCTCCATCCCAAACCCAACCATTTTCATCCGACCTACACTCCCTCACTAACCACCATTTCACTCACACTTTCCTCCATCGGTGCGTGTGGAAGGGATTTGGCTTTGGTTTTTATGAACAAGGCCACCACACTTTGTCATCTCTCTATACCTCTCATAAACACAATGACCATAGTGGCATTGGTTTTGATGCTCCACCCTCCAAGAAGGTTCACATCGACCTTATACAGGATGAGAAATCTTCCCCCTCTCATTCACCCACATTACCATCTTCACCCACGGAGTCCATAGATCCTGAATCTATACCTCCTAACTTTTTTTTTTTTTTAAACACCATTTCCTTGGGACCGCTGACCTATCAACATGTGATGGCGAGGCTCCCTCTTCTCTCCCATTCTATATCCTGACATGATCGATGATGATACACCTTTAATTAACATCATTCAATGTCAGGATGAGTCCATCCTCACCTACCTTGGTGCAGAAGACTCTTATATTCATCGGTCATTACCCTCTAAGACGCAAACCATGTTGAATGAATCGACCATCAAATCAACATTAATACTCAGGATGACCCACACATTCTAAAGATCGGCCAATCCTTAGATGCTACTGAACAGGAAGCCTTCACCTCTTTCCTTCGACCATAGCAACACATTTTCTTGGTCCTATGCCGATATGCCCAGTATTGACCCAAAAATCATGGTTCACAATATCATAACCATTCCTTGATGCCAAACCCATCAAACAAAAGCTACGGAAAATGCATCCTCACATTGCTCTTCTAGTCAAAGAAGAGCTTCAGTGCCTTCTCTCGGTTTCCTTCATTCTACCCATTGATTATCCCCAATGGATTTCTAACATCATTCTATCATGAAAGTGATAGGGGACTCCATTTGCATGGATTTCCATGACCTCAACCTCACCTATCCCAAAGATGATTTCCCACTACCAGGCATTGACCAACTAGTTGATCTCACCACTTGGCCATGAAATGTTATCACTCATGGATGGTTTCTCGGCTACAATCAAATATTACTAGCCCCGAGGATCAACACAAGACTTCCTTCATCACCCCTTGGGGACTTTCTGCTATCGAGTCATGCCTTTTGGCCTCAAAATGTTGGTGCTACATATCAGTGAGCCATGACTTACATCTTCCATGACATCATGCATCACATATTGGAGGATTATGTAGATGATCTTCTTGCCAAATCCAAGCATCAAACCAAACACCTACCCATTCTTAAAGTCATCTTTGACCACCTCATCAAATATTGTGTTCATCTTCAACCAAAAAGTGCATCTTTGTGGT
This sequence comes from Taxus wallichiana var. yunnanensis, assembly GCA_018340775.1. Classification (NCBI taxonomy): domain Eukaryota; kingdom Viridiplantae; phylum Streptophyta; class Pinopsida; order Cupressales; family Taxaceae; genus Taxus; species Taxus wallichiana. Next base: position 247,300,685 of record CM031240.1, on the reverse strand, counting down.
ACTTTCCGAAAAAACTCCTAGGTTTCATCATTTCTTTGCATGGGCATAGAAGTTGATCCTACTAAAGTCAAGGCTATTCTTGAAATGCCACCACCCACTAATCTCCATCAACTTCATAGCCTACAAGGAAAGTTGCAATCAATTCATCATTTTATCTCATAGCTTTCCGACCATTGTTATCAACCATTCCATCATCTTCTCAAGAAAGATGTTTCATTCAAATGGGATGATGAATGCCATAAAGCCTTCAAAGCCTTGAAACAATACCTACTTCAACCACCAGTGCTCATTCCTCCTAAGGATGACCAGCCCTTCTACCTATATATTTCCACCACTTGACCATTCTCTAGGTGCCATGCTCATGCTCACTCATCGCGATGACCAACACCGAGAGCAAGTGGTTTATTACATAAGTCATACCCTTCTTGACTATGAAACTAGATATACCCACACCAAAAAACTTTTTTCCTAGCCTTAGTTTTCATCACCACCAAACTCCACCATTACCTACTCAACCACAAAACCTTCATCATTACTAATACTAACCCATTACACTATATGTATGCCAAACCTTATCAAAATCAATGTGCCACATTGGCTTATGCTTCTTAGCCACCTCGACCTCAAATTCATTCATCAAAAAAATTCCATCAAGGGCCAAACTATCACCACCAATTGGCCGATGCACCTATTTCAGAATCAACCCTCTAACTTTGACTTCCCAGATGAGTCTATAGCTACCCTTTCCCTGGATGAACCCACTTACCAAATGACACTCTTCTTCGATGGCTCCAAGTGTCAGCGTGGGGGTGGGGCTGGTGTTATCCTCATTCCACTTGATGGTGAACCTATGCCTTTGTCTTTCAAACTTGATTTTGATTGTACAAACAATATTGTTGAATACGAAGCACTCGTATTGGGTCTCTAGGCTGCTTATGCCTTAGATGTTAAATCAATCAACATCTTTGGTGATTCTCAGTTGGTCATAAACCAAGTCAATGGTATATACTAGTGTTAATGAGATACTTCAAAAGTATAAGCATCACGTGGACATACTTTTGACCACCTTTGACCATTACACACTTCAAACCACCCCACGTTCTACCAATAAATTTGTAGATACCATGGCCTACTTGGCTTCTCAGATACCTACTTCACCCACTGACTCTAAAATATTTGTCACCATACAAAGACTACAATCACCCTCTTATTTTCCTCGTGAAGTCTACTCTATCGAAACCATTGCTCCCTGACCCAAGTGACCTTTGGTATAAGCAATATACAAACTATCTTTCCCTTTCCATTTTACCCACCGATCTCACTCGTAATGGACAACGTGCCTTTCTTAAAAGTGTCTCCCATTATGTCATCATGGGTGGTCTTCTTTACAAATGGTTTTGACAATTCTCTTGTGATGCCTTACAAGTTCTTGAAATTCCTTACACCATTAAGGAAGTCCATGATGGAATTTGTGGAGGTCACTTTAGTGGTTTGGTTGTCAAAAAACATTCTTCACCTAGGCTATTATTGCCAACCCTAAACCATGACTGTTGTGATTATGTCAAATGTTGCATAAAAATGCCAACAACATGCTAATCTCCATCACACCCCTAGTCATGCCTTACAGGTCACGTGAGACCTTTGGCCTTTTTCTCAATGGGGTTTGGATCTTGTCGGTGAGATCAACCCCCATTCTTCACAACCACCACCATGGATCATAACCACTACTGAATATTACACTAAATGGGTAGAAGCCATTCCCCTCATTTCCACCAAAGCCAAGAAAATATGTGAATTCATCAACCATCACATCATCTGTCACTTTGGTGTCCCTCACCGCATTATCACGATAATGGAAAATAATTCAAAAACAAAACCCTACACAAACTATGTGATGCTTTTGGCATCCAACTCAGTTTCTCATCACCTTATTACCCACAAACCAATGGTCAAGCCAAATCAACCAATAAAACCTTGAACAAAATTCTTATGAAGGTAGTCAATGATACTGGGAAGGATTGGCATACACACATTCCTTTCACCTTGTGGGCTTATCGCACTAGTATTCACACTTCGACTTTGCTACCCCCCCTTTTCTCTGGTCTACGGTACTTGAGGTTGTCTTACCTCTCAAAGTCTAGATTCCATCTCTCTGCATCTCACTACAAGACATGCTCAATGATGATGAATTTCACCAGGATCATTTGGCACAACTTGAATTATTAGATGAACATCATCTCAATGCTCTTGACCATCTCCAAATCTACCAAAAATGTATCAAACGTGCCTATGAAAAATGTGTTCACGAATGAACCTTTCAGGTCGGTGACCTCATCTGAAGGAAAATCAACATGTAACCAAAGAGGAGAAAAGTAAATGGGGAAAATTTTCTCCTAATTGGCTTGGACCCTATATCGTTACCCATGCCTATGGATCAGGTGCTTATCATTTGTCTTCACTCGAAGGTAAACCCAACCTGAGCCCCTTAATGCCTTGCATCTTTGACCATTTTATTGTTGATATCAAGTCCTATATCACTTTCTATCAATTGATCACTCATCCCTTGAGCATTTTTCACCTTCCATAATTACCCATTTTGAGGATCCATGACTAAACAAGAATCATGTGATTACCCATCACCTTTTAGCCTTGTCTTCAATATGAGTACCACGGCTCTACTCATAGCATGATTCTCATGGATACTTTTCATCTTCTTCAAGATGGAATCCCATGGTCATTCATCACTCAAAACCACCTCTTTCATAGTTAATCTTTGTGTACTACGATCTTGTCTTCTAAAACAAGAACCTAATCATCCTCTATAGTCTTGTCCATGACTTAAACATCTAAAAACAAAAAGGGATACAACTCCTTGAGTCAAACTTCCAGAAAAAGATGACTCCCTCAAAAGGGACATCTCTTCTTTATATTCTACCACTATCAATAGACTTCTCCCTTGAAGGACAAGCTATATACAGTCATTACAAAAATATAATAACTATTTAGAAGCTTCCCATCGATCAACTTCACGAAGACCTCAAGGAGATAATATACCCATCCCATATAGACTTCCCACATCGATCAGTCTATTATAAAAAAAAAAAAGAAAAAAAAGATGAAATTTTCATCATGGACTTGCCTATTTTGGATTCTGGGTTTCTTGTTCCAAAATACACGTCATCGTACACTAAGTTACGCTAAACCTCCCATTCTCACCCCTTGCCTTTTTCACCTAAATTCCTCATTACTCAAGGGACTTGCCACAAATGTGACATTTCATGATCATGTGACTTTTCTTCACCCTTAGAATAGTCCATTATGCAAGGCTTGTAGGGTCTTACATTCATAAGCCCATCTGGGGTATGGTAGACTCATTAGGGTTCTTATCAATTAAGCATAGCTCTTTTACCATCTCTTACCATTCACCTTCCTCATTACTTATTGATTATCCTATACAGGACCAGACCCTCGACACCTGTGTTTAAAAATCACTCAACCATGCCTACAACCTAAACTCAATCATGCCTATGACCTACATCACCCATGCCTCACACCTATCAGCCCATTCCACTATTTCATCATAATCTTCCCTAGCTTATGGGAGAACTACATCGGCTGAGGTCCCTTTTCACCGGGACTATGTAGGCAGCACTCTCGAGGGCATGGGGCCCTTGGAGGTTAGCTCGGCCACTCTCTACCCTAACCAATTCCCTCTACCCCTTTCCTATTCACATTCTACCCTAGTTAGTTTCCTTTTATATCAATCATTGGAAATTAAACCACACAAACAACAATTGCTTAACATCTTTACCATCATCACTCATACATTCATTTCATCTTGTCTACCATTTCTTTACCATTATCATTCATTTTCCTACAAAGCATCTTAACATGATCCACATCATCATTAATTACACAAATTAATGAATTAGAAACTCAACCATGCCTAAACCAACCTAACTCAACAATACCTACAACCTAAACTCAATCATGCCTAAGCCAACCTGACTCAATCCATGCCTATGACCTAACTCCATCCATGCCTAAGACAACCTAACTCCATCCATGCCTATGACCTACTCCATCCATGCCTATGACCTAACTCAATCCATGCCTATGACCTGACTCCATCATGCCTGAATGACCTGACTCCACCATGCCTACATGACCTTGACTCTATCATGCCTAATCCACCTTGATTTCCACCTATATATATATATATATATATATATATATATATATATAAATGAAAATTAAAACATGTACACCATTCATACTATAAACACCATCATCTATAAATCGGAAAGTCTGTATAAAAATACATGTGAACATGAACATATATCCCAATAATAATCACAATCATCTCAAATCACTCAGATACATCCTCACCATCTTTGGCACACGTAGGCCGTATATCATCAAAAATCTCAAAAACTCTCATGTACATCCTCACTCTCTTTGGCACGCATAGGTCGTATATATAAAAATACACAACTATACAAAATAGGAGGTATATATGGCTATCAGACATCACCCTATTGGATATCCTCCATATCTGTCTCACCTATCTCCTCCTCCTCCTCCACCCCTCCTGACGATGTCCAACTAGCATCTCACCACCCATCATCGGCCCTGGCTGAGCTCTCTTGTACCTCACCTGGGGCTGGCCTCCGTGAACTGGTGGCCTCACCTTGACCCTATCTCGGGGCTCGATGGCCCCCTATGCTCTCCACACTATGGGTGCATGACCTCGTCCTCTCACTCGAGGCCTGTTGTGCTCTATACTCCCCATAGGATAGAAAATCTATCCCTGCGGCCATCAAAATATCCTGATAATATCAGACCTCACCTAAGGCATCTCTCAACCATACCTATTGGTACTTTATCTATGGTGGTGCCATCATCATCCCTCGACCCCTGTGCTATCTCTCGGGACCTATCCCATTGATACCTATAAAGAGGGACCTTGTCCCTATGCACATGACTATCCGGGGACCTGTCCCACTCCTACCTATATCTTGGCCTAAAGGGCCACAACCTCTGCACTGCTGTGTGTGTGGCCAATTAGCCCTAAAACCTATAATCTATGCCTATAGGGTGGCCACCTACACCCCATCTCCATCTCCACCACCCTGTGTACTACCTCCTGTGTGACTTGGGCCTGTAGAGTGGCCACCTATGCTGCTAACATAACAACCTGTGCCTCTGAACTATCAAATACCCCTGCACTATACCCAACTATGTAATCAAGGTCACCACCTACCCCTATAGGGCATCCCTCTACTGTGATGGTGGCTAAATCCAAGGATTCTGCCTGGCCTCGGTGGTACTACTCATAAGTGTGCATAGCCCACCACTTTCTATATCTATCTATAACCCCGACATCATCAATCCATCGGTCTCTCACCTACTCCTCCTCCTATCGGCACTTTCAGTTATGGTAGAGGCAGAGGCCTCTCCACATCATCCCTCTGTACTATGGGGAAAGGTGGTGGTATATCCTGAAGTAGCCTAAATTACCATCTAACCCTATCCATGGGTATCATCTCGTGCTCTCCTACACAGTGCCCCTCTATCCATCTAAGTAGTTGTAATCCATCTAACTCAGCATCCATCTATCTATATGAGGGAAAACCCACATATGGTCTCCAAATGATGTCCACACCAGAAAACCCCTCTAATAAATGCCTATAGTAGGTGACATCATGAGTCACCCTAGTCACTCGACACTCTCCAATAATAGGCACCCATCACCTATAACCCACCCAAACCAAACCTAGCTCAAACATCATCAACCAGGGGATACCAACTAGGCACACACACACAATGTGCTCATATGCCCAACAATGAAGTAGGAAAGTGCAACATAAGTTGAACCTCCGTAGCCACCCATATGCCCATAACTCCTATATATATACTGCACCAAGAATGTTGGGTGCCCATGCAAAAATGGGGTCATCTATCACCATATCATGTAGAACCCCCATCAATGATCATGGGAATCTCCCACCCTCTACATCTCAGTGTGCAAAAAAAAGTAGACTACCTCCATCAACAACACAACAAGCCTAGTCTCCTCTGGATGGGCTTGGTACATCTCTCCATAGCTCAAGTTGGCACTTGTGGAACCTCAACTCCACCAACCCCTCACCAAATACTATCAACATCAACTCCTCGATGCCTCTAAGGAGATCAATATACATACATCCCCTCTATCGATCGGTAACACAGATCTTACACATCCTCCAGGGTGACCGTGATCTCACCCATCGGTAGATGGAATGTGTTGGTCACCGAATCCCATCTGTCGATGAGGGTGACCATCAAACTCAGCTTCTAGACTACATGTCGGTAGTGTCTGACCCCAATCAAGCCAACCTCTACAACATGCCACCAATCCTCATGGTTGTTCACACCTCCTCGAACCATCACGAGTAGGGGGGCACCTATCTCACATCCATAGCTGATCTCTCACCTACATCCAACAAAACATCACATTAATACACCTTGATCATACCCACAATCATTCTTGACACCTCACCTACACCTATTACCCTCCCTCTTTTTCCCCTCAACTTACCTTCTTATCACATATTCTATCTACCCACCCCAACCCTCACCCACTATCGCTCAAACCATACCTATTTCAACCTCTTACCCATGCTATGTTTTTCATCAACAACATCTTCTTTTCCCACTATCTATCTCACCCACCCACCCTAGGACTCTTTTTGGACCCTTTTTCTCAACATGATGACCAACCAAAATCCGTACCACCTTACCCCTAACCAACCACCACGGTCTCTCCCAAAATAATATCGGTCACCTTATCCATGACTGATACCACCTGCTTGACACCACCATGTCACGTCGGCCACCCATTGACCGATGCCGGTCACTCATCATGCAAAAATCCAAATCCACACCCAAACCCCTTTCTTCCTAAAACTCCCTTCTTCTACCTTTCTACCCACCCATTCCTACCTAAATCTACCCTCAACTCCTCCCCACCCCTCGTTCACCTAACCACACCTCTCCCCATTCCTATTTTACCCAATTTTCCTTCCCAAATTCAAAATCCCCTTTTCCCCCAAAACCCATTTTCCTTACTTGACCTATATACCCAATCTACCTCACAAAAAAAGGCAAGGGATTGACTCTTACCTCATCACGCTACCATCTCCATGGTGGCACATCGGCCACTACACCGGTGGTCCACCCAATCCCTCTCCCACCTCTACCATGTCCAATCACCAAATCCAATCCTCTTGACCTCCACCCAATCACAATCAATCCCCTATGCTCGTGGACCCATCTACCTGGGTCCTCTAACCAACCTGGATCTCTCCACCTCAGCAGGATATCATCCCTCATCCTTTCCTCCCGACAAAGCACAACTCATTTCAGTGCTCTGTCATTTTCACAAAAGCCAAAACATGTACAAATGAACCCATATTTTATGGATTTTTTCTTTTTATATACCCACGTCGACCTGACCGACGTCAGTTATACCTAAACCGACATCGTCCTATGCCCTAGCACACACCGTAGTCGGTTATACCAAACGACATCGGTCGTGTGCCCTAAAAAAATGGTTGGTTTACCTAGACCATCAATGGTTCCATATGACCGGCATCGATTACCCGTCATGCTCTTGTCAACTACCCTTTCCCCATTTCTGACCCAACTTAACCAACCTAGCCACCGTTTGGCCTTACCCACCCTTATCACAACCTACCTCTAAGCCTACATTACCTATACCTATCCTTCTTTAATTACATTTGACTTGTTATTTTACCCATACCTCGGCCCTACCCCTGTACTCATTACCTGACCTACCTCGCTACCTGACCCAAAAACATTGTTAATAACCTATGACCTCATGTGCTCATTATACCTTTAGACAAACATTGTTACTAACATATGACCTATTTGTTTGTTACCTACATGACCTGTTGTTTGACCTTGACCTTACCTTACCTATGACCTAGCTACCTAGACCTAGAACATTGTTACTGACCTATGACCTCATGTGCTCGCTATACCTTGCGACATTATTACCCATGTTGTTTGACCTAATGACCTTACTTTTCCTATTTCCATGTCATTTATCCCGACCTTACCTTTGGTGTACCAAAACATACCTAAACATTCCTACACCTGACCTGAAGTGCTTCCACACCATATCCTATACCTTGGATACCGGAATCACCTCAACCTTGTTTGGATAAACCTATCGACCTTAGACGATGTAGAGTTTGCATGCTCTTCAACTTAGTACCATGCCATAGTTTATACATGTGTGTGTTTGACTTGTTTCTACCTTTGACCCTGGCCCATTACCTGGATTACCCAATTGGATCTTTACCCAATTACCCCCAGTGTCCACCTTCCTCTTCATCACATCCACCTTTTATCAAACCACTCACCGATTCTATCTTCTACCACATCAGTTCCTAGTTTGAGGGGGATCACCTTCACCCACACATGGGGCAACCACATCTTATTTTTCAGCATTGCTTACCAATACAAGCTACGCAACAAAAAGGGGAAAATGTAGACACCAAAATTGGGTCACACTCCCCTTGGTCCTTTGTCAAATAACCAACTCAATCATACTCATCTAACCATGGCCCCTTCCACCCCACATCACCATTAATTTAATTAATTTAATTAAATTAATATATCCTCACAATATTTAATATCTAATTACCTTAATTTCTACCCCACCACCTCACCTAGCCACCTCACCTAGACACCTCATCCAACCACCTCACCCTAGACCTATTCTTGGCATGTTTCCATAACTAACAATAACTAATCTTACTTGCCTTAATGAGCTAAGATTTGGTCTAACCCTAAAATCAATGCCTAAAATCTCCCTAACCACCTTCCCACTCATAAAAATGTAATGTCCATTCCAAATCCATGGATCAAGGAATGAACTTGAGCTAAAAGAGGTGAGATCTACCAATTTTAGTAAACCTAGGGAATCCCACCTTAACCGACACTGGTCACCCTAAACCGATGTCAGTCAAACCGAACCATCATCGGTTACCATTTATTCACCTAAACAACCTTGTTTTTGGGTTGGCACATTTTGAGAGCAAGAAAGGAGATCAGAGCTACATGCAAGTGAAACCAACATCCTTTCACGTATCTAGACATCCAGAGCCATCACCAGGATAGATTTTGGAGCATTGCACTCATAAAATCATTCCGAGGAGCCACTGCTATGATATCCAACACCATTCTTCTGATCAACAACCACCTCCATTCAGCCATCTAAATCTACATCACATAAGTAAGTATCTCTACCAACATAGTCTATTTCAATAGTATAACTTTTGTTACTTTTGTTATTAATTTATTAGTTTTGCATGTCCATTTTTCATTCACCTTGCTTAATAGCCTTGAACTCAAATTTCCCTTCCCACCCACCACCAAATCACCCATTCACTCACCTATACTACATACTTTCTAGCATACCTAAGACCTTTACCTACCTCCCTCTACCCTCCATCTCTCACTCTCCCAAACTTTATTTGACCTCCTTTCACCCATACAACGGATGCCATTTATCTATTTGAGTTCTTTTATCTTGACCATACCGATTTTCAATAACATCCAAACAACCACCACTGATTCTACCCCAAACTACCATCACATCGGTCACACTGTCATCGACAATAGACCAACATCGGTCTCTATGTTTTATACCTTGACCAAGAATAGACCCAACAATCATCTCACCAATTGACCTAAACAACCCAGAATCTGACCTTGACCAGTTCCAGCACCTGACAAACTACCTACCTTTCTGATCTGACCATAGCCTAGCCTGTTATGTTAAGATTTGCTTATTGTACTTGAATGAGATACCTAAATCATATCAACTATAGTAGGAATTTTTTATTTCTCACATTAACTTGTTTTAAATAGTGGATTGACAACCATCTAGGAAGTATCACACTTCCTAGAACTAGCATACACGCTAGGCAGTCCACTGTGATCATATATCATTTAACTATTCACGGTTTAGAGTTAGCTAATAATAGCCAAGGAAAAGAATGCATTTTGCAACAGCCTAAACCACTAAAGTGGCCTCCAAAAATTCCACCATGAACTCACTTGATGGTAGAGGTAATTTCAGAACTTGTAAGGCATCATAAGAGAATACCATCGAAGCCACACTTATAAAGGAGACCACCCATGATAACATATTGAGCGACACTTTTTAAAAAGGCATGTTGTCCATTACGAGTTAGATCAGCAAGTAGAATGGAAAGTGAAAGATAGTCTGCAAACTTATTATACCAAAGGTCATGTGGGTCAAGTACAATGGTTCCGAAGCGAATTAGACCTCGCGAGGTAAATAAGAGGGTGATTGTGACCTTTGTATTGTGACAAAGATTTCAAAGTTGGTAGGCAAAGTGGGTATCTCGAGAAGCCAAGAAAGCGATGGTATCCACAAACTTATTGGTAGAACGGGGGTTGTTTGAAGTGCGTAACGGTCAAAGGTGGTCAAAAGTATGTCTACGTGATGTTTATACTTTTGAAGTATCTCATTACAACACTGGTATATACCATTGACTTGTTTTATGACCAATCGGGAATCACCAAAGATATTAATTGGCTTAACATCTAAGGCATAAGTAGCCTAGAGACTTAATAGAAGTGCTTCATATTCGAGTGATATTGTTTGTACAATCAAAATCTAGTTTGAAAGATAAAGGCATAGGTTTACCATCGGGAGGAATGAGGATAACACCAGCCCCACCTCCACACTAGTACTTGGAGCCATCGATGAAGAGTGTCATTTGATAAGAGGTATCGTCTAAGGAGAGGGTAGCTATGGATTTGTCTAGGAAATTGAAGTTAGAGGGTTGATTCTGAAAAGAGGTGCATCTCGCTAGTTGTTCGGTGATAGCTTGGCCCTTGATGGACTTTTGATGAATTAATTAAAGGTCAAGGTTGGTAAGAATCATAATTCAACGTGTGGCATATTGATGTTGATAGGGTTTGGCATACATATAGTGTAGGGGTCGATTGGTAAAAATGAAGGTTTATGGTTGAGTAGGTAATGGCAAAGATTAGTGGTGATGAAAACTAAGGATAGGCAGATTTTTTTACATAGACGTATCTAGTTTCATATTCCGTATGAAGGTATGGCTTATGTGATAAACCACTTTCTCTCTATGTTGCTCGTCGCAATGAATGAGCATGGCACCTAAAGAATGGTTAGTGGAATAAATGTATAGGTAAAAGGGTTGGTCATCCTTAGGAGGAATGAGCACTGGTGGTTGAAGAAGGTAGTTTTTAAGGTGTCAAAGGCTTTATGGCATTCATCATCATATTTTAATGAAATGTCCTTCTCGAGAAGATGATGAAATGTTGACAAAGTGGTCAAAAGCTACAAGATAAAACAACGAATGGGTTATAAATTACCTTGCAGGATTCAAAGTTGACAGAGATTAGTAGGTAAAGGCATTTTGAGAATAGCCTTCACTTTAGCATGATCAAATTCTATGTCATACAAAGAAACGATGAAACTAAGGAGTTTCCTTGAAATTACCACAAATACACACTTCTTAGGTTGAAGGCGAACACAAATTGATGAGGCGGTCAAATATGACCTTAAGGACTATTAGGTGTTCACTTTGATGTTTGGATTTGGCAAAAAAATCATCTACGTAATCTTCCAATATGTGATGCATGATGTCATGGAAGATATAAGTAATGGCTCGTTCTATGTCGCACCAACATTTTTAAGGGCAAAAGGCATGACTCGATAGCATAAGGTCCCCCAAGGAGTGATGAAGGAAGTTTTGTGTTAATCTTATGGAGCGAGTAATATTTGATTATAACCCGATAAACCATCCATGAGTGATAGCATCTCATGGTCGGTGACGAGATCAACTAAATGATCAATGCCTAGTAGAGGAAAATTGTCTTTGGGGCAAGCTAAGTTGAGGTCACGAAGTCATTGTAAATGCGGAGTCCCCTATCGCCTTTGTGACAAGAATGATGTTAGAAATCCATTGGGGATAGTCAATGGGTAGGATTAAGAAACGAGAGAAGGCATTGAAGTTATTATTTTACCGAAAGCAATGTGATGATGCATTTTCCACATCTTTTGATTGATGGGTTTGGTATTAGGAATGGTTACGATATTGTGGACCATGATTTTTGGTCAATATCGGGCATATTGGCATAGGACCAAGAAAAATTGTTACTATGGTTTCAAGGAAAGAGGTAAAAGCTTCTTGTTCGAAACATCTAAAGACTGACCTATCTTTAGGATGTGTGGGTCATCCTGAGTATTAATGTTGATTTCGATAGTCGATTCATTTAACATGGTTTGTGTCTCAGAGGGTAATGACCGGTGAATATAAGAGTCTTCCACACCCATATAGGTAAGGATAGACTCATCATCCTGACATTGAACGATGTTAATAGAAGGCGTATCATCATTGATCATATCAAGATATAGGAAGGGGAGAGAAGAGGGAGCCTTGCCATCACATTGATAGGTTAGAGGTCCCAGGGAAATTGTGTTTACTGAAAAAAAATGTTAGGAGGAATAGATTCAGAATCTATGGACTCTATGGATGAAGATGGTGACATTGGTGAATGAGGTGGAGAAGGTTTTTCTTTGTCAATGACGCGTCGGCGTGGGACTTCTTGGGAGGTGGTGTGGCGAAGCCAATGCCACTACAGTCATTGTGTTTACGGGTAGTGCAGGAAATGATAGTATGATGGCCATGTTCATAAAAATCGAAGCCAAATCCTTTCCATGTGCAACAGTGGAGGAAAGTGTGGGTGAAGTGGCGATTAGTAAGGTATTGTAGGTCAAGATGAAAATGGTCGTGTTTGGGATGGAGGTTCGGGTGAATAAGTGGCAATATCAAGTCCCCCATATGTTATATTAGTGCGAAGGTGGGGAGGACCATAAGGAAAAACCTCACCTACATGGTAGTCATAACTAGGGTGTTGGCACAAGTTCCCATACTCTTGTGGAGTGAGGAATGTGTCGATATTGTATAGGCGGTACTCCCCCAGAGTGAGGCGTTGAAAAACACCTTCTAAGGGATCAGTAGTCAATATGTGGGTAGCGAGGATAGACAACTCACTACATGTTTGGGAAGAAGGGGGTCATTGTAGAGGTTGCGGCGGCAAAGTAGGGATAGTAGGGTTAGGTGTGGGAGAGTTAGCAGTAGTGATGAGGCCATAAATTGGCCATAAAGTACCATTATTTTGTCCTTCCAAGTTACCTTTGAAAGTGGATTTGATTTTAATATAGGAACTTATAGTTTTATTAAGATAGAGTATAGGATATATAACTTTTTTATTCGTTAGAAATATTTTTTATCTATCTTGTTGACTAATCCTATTGATTATTTGGGAAAAGATGCAAAGTCTTGTGTATGCAGCCATAAAGGAAAGATAATGCTAGTATTGGAAAAAGTGGAATTGATCATGAAAAGTACATTTAAAATAAAATTTGATTTCATATTCATATTCCTCTCAAAAAATTATGCAAGATCAAAAAAATAATCATCTCAATCCGAGGTCGCATGCAAAAGTTATAGTTGTTTTAAGTTAGCTGTGGAACTCATAGAGTTAGTTCTGGAACTCACAAAGTTAGTTCCGAACTTGCAGGTTTAGTTCGAACTCACAAATTTAGTTCTAGAACTTGTATCAATTGAATGATAGTTAGTTCTGGAACTTTTAATTTGTGGAAAAATCATATTTAGTTCCGAACTTGCATAAAAGGAATGACAACTTTAGTTCCGGAACTTGCATCAACGGAATGACAATTTTTGAGGGATTGTGAAAACTTAGAGATTCCAATGGGAAATATGAGAGAGGTTTTTGTTCATAGAATTTTTTTAACAAAAATCCCATTCAAATTTACTACAGATTTTACCAATGAAGAGATATCTAACTTTTAGTGAGTCATGCGATCGAGGAAAAGTGTATCGATTACGAGCACTAAAAGTTCCATAAACAAAAGAAAAGTCAAATGGAAAATATGAGAGAGGTTTTTTTTATAGCAATGTGTTTTAAAAAAATTCATTCATATTTTTACAGGTTTTACCAATGAAGATAGATCAAAATTTTAGTGAGCTGCAGTCTGAGGAAACGTGTATCGGGCAGCACTAAAAGTTCCATAAACAGAAACAGAAAAGTCAAATGAAAAATATGAGAGAGGTTTTTGTTCATAGCAATGTTTTAACAAAATCCTCATTCAGATTTATTACAGGTTTTACCAATAAAGAGATATCTAAATTTTAGTGAACGTAGTCCAAGGAAAACGTATATCGAGAAAGCGTCAAAAGTTCCACAATCAAAACAACAAAGTCAAATGGAAAATCCATGAAAGGTATTTAATCAAAATCATATTTTGAGAAAATCCTTCTTCCAATAATGTACAGGAATAAAATCATTATGATTCTTGCTACCGAAAATTAAGGAGTAAATCTTCCTAAAATAAGTGAGATAAGATTTGACTCAATAATATATCTTTCCCCATATTTTGTGGAGATGGAGATCTTAGTCCTTAGGATTGGAATGAAGATAAGATCAGATTATATTTCCTAAAATAAGGAGTTTGTTAGATGCATGAATTATAAATACAACCTTTCACACTGAGATATGTAATGCTTTTCTCCCAAGAAATAAAGATCTGTTCTTTCCTCTCAAATATTCTGTAGTTTTAAGATCTCAGAAGTATGATTTAAATCCTCTTCCAAGGAATGAGCTGGCCACTCATTCCAAGGAAGATGGATCTGTGTATTTATGTTTATGTTTATTCATTTATCTGTAATTCATTCTGTTGTATTGTTTTTATCCTTGTATTGTGAAAATGCAATCTGTTGTGAACCTGTAGGTGTTTTGTTCAATTATGTTTATTTCTAATTCAGAAATTTCAATTTATGCAAGTGTGTTTCTTTCATACAAACTTTATTTATGCAAGTGTGTTTCTTTCATACAAATTTTATTTCGCAAGTGTGCCTTTCAATTCATGCAAGTGTGTTTCTTTCATGTAAACTTTATTTCTACAAGTGTGTCTTTTAATTTCTGCAAGTGTGATTTATTTTATGCAAGTTTGGTTTGTGTTTAAAGGAGTTGCTTTACAATATTTTCTTCTCTTAATGCATATAGCCTTCGGACACCAACCCGATTGACATTATTAATGGTGAGGATTGACGACCCTCATCATTTTGGCATCGTTGTCGGGGAACACGGTGTTATTGGGAGATTTAGAGTTCTCTAAAAGAATATTCTAGTGATAGTAGAATACCTTTTAGCAATTCTGTGACAAGAAGAATTTGGTAAGTAGTTTCTTTAGACTTTTATTTCCTGCAAGTAGATTAAAATTTCATTTCTACAATTAGGAATATTAGATTGTAAATATATCCCCACAAACTAACTCTGTGTATAAGAAAAATGACTGTGATGTTTGATCAAGAGGTATAATGGTATGAACAAATAATTTAGATCTAGGAAATGGTATAATATGATATTGAATCTGGAAGTAGATCCAGTTGATGAAATATCATATGCCATTTTTGATAACCACCACCATTTCCCCTTGTATCAACTAATAGCTCAATGATCTTATTACACATGACCTTAGTCAAAAGCGGCTTATCCAGCTTTTAATAATGAAGTGGTAGCATTTCTAATTAACTTCATCCATATTCGGGGATTTCATTAGAGCCAAATAAAAACCCACTCATAATAAATCCACCCATCCAAATCAATTTTCATCCCATAATAAAATTCAATCCTGAACCATATCCATTAGAAAAATTTGTTTTCATGTCTTTCAATTTCTTCATTTTTGTATATGCTTGTATAACGTTAAGAAGCAATTATGGTAAATATAAAGGCATGAAATTTTTACGTACTAACATCTGAGGACTAGATCTATAGGAATTTCTAGAGTTGTTCTTGATACCAGCATGTAGATTTTGGAGCACCAACAATATCAACCAAGGAGCATGCAGATTTTGAAGGGACACACAGATACTTTCACTCTCTCTTTTAACAACTCCTGAGATCACTAGTCCGGGATTTGAAGATTACTATGGTGATTCCGATAATGCACAATTCAAGATGGGCTTTGAAGACCTAGAAATTGTCTACACAATTTTTGGAAATCTTCTTGGAGTCTACACAATTTCTGCAAGTGTGTCTTTCACTTCATGCAAGTGTGTTTCTTTCATGCAAACTTTATTTCTGCAAGTGTGTCTTTGATTCATGCAGGTGTGTTTCTTTCATGAAAAATTTATTTCGCCAAGTGTCTTTTAATTTGCACAAGTTTGATTTATTTTACACAAGTTTGGAATGTGTTTAAAGGAGTTTCTTTCCAAGATCTTCTTCTCTTAATACATCTGACCTCCAAACACCAACCCGGATTAACATTATTAATGGTGAGGATTGACAACCCTCATCAAGTAGCATTAGTGGATGGGCTTGTGGGTGAAGGCAAAGTGGGGGTAGTGGAAAATTCCCTGACCGTATATAAGTACATCGTTGGGCCACTATAACATGTTACAGGTATTTAATGGTGACGGTTTGGTGGGGATGGTGTATTTATGTCCCTCATGCTCAATTTTACAACTTTGGTGTAAATTTTAAGGGACACAACCCATGACGTGAAACCAAGGTTTTTCAAGCAATATGTTATACTTTGGAAGTCCCCTCTAAGACGTAGAATAGTTCCTGGGACAATGCGAGGGCCTACGCGAACATGAAGGATAATAGTGCCAAGGGTGGAGGTGATGGCATCGTTGAAGGAGCATAACATAATTGGGTTATTATGCATATAGTTAGAAGGAATACACATTTGATTTTATGTATGGGAGGAGATGATGTTAATGCTAGCACCACCATCAATCATGATACGTCGTATGTGTATGTTATCGATATAAATAGAAATGAATAGGGTGGGATCAGGTCATCTAACTGGAGAGGTACAATCTCCTCTTCAGAGAAGCTAAGGGTGGCGACTTGAGGAGTGGTCGTGGGGGTAGAAGGAGGAGCTGATTTGGTTAGCGAGCCATGGTGAGGGGTGATAATCAAGGCCACTGGTGTGGGGTCATTGGGTATAACTTCAATGGATTATAAAACCTCGATAAGGCTTTTTGTGGATTCAAAGTCTAGACGAGATCATACAAAGACATCTTTAGAGGAGACTGATGTAATTGTTTGATCATTACATGATGGGTGACCCCGTCAGAGATAGGGTATGTAGTTCCATGGATGGTGATTTTGGGAGCAGGTGTAGATGGTATATTAGGTATAGGTTTGGTTGATGGGCTAGTTACTTTTTCTTTTCCTTTTTCTTTTCCTTTTTCTTTCTAAGTGTGGGTAGCAACGTGAACCATGTTAATCTAGGGGAGGTGGATGGAGAGGGTGTGTCATGAAAGGTATAATGACATGAGGGGAAAAATCCTAGTGGTGGATAAGAGCCTTGTGAAATGAGTAGGGCACACTAACATTTGGGTGGTGATTTGGCCAACTCTCTAATACGGACCATGTTGATCTCAAATTTTGGAGGTGGGAAAAATGGTTGTGGGGGTGGAGATATTGATCATTGAATGGGTAAAGGATGATGATGTATGGTGATAGGTGAAGGTGGAGCATGGTCCTCATCAAGAAGGTCATCATCATTGAAATTTTGTTTAGGAGGAAAATTTGAAGAAGAACGGTCTTCAGAGCCTTACAATTTTCGACATCATGTCTTGGCACATGATGATAGGCACAAATTTTATTTCATCAAACCCTTTTAGTTTGGGTTTGAGAGGATCATAAGGTCAAGAATCGGTGGTAATGTGATGACGGAATTCTCTAAGAGATTGGTTAAAATGTTGGCATAGGACCCCGCTAATGGATCACAATGGAAAGTGAGTGTGGGTTTGGGTATATGTGTGGATGATTGTGAGGAAGAGGATTTATAGGAGGGGGAATGGGTTGGTCTACTAGTTTGGTATGTGGAGTGGTCTTAGGTCTTGTTGGCATCTATTTGGTAAAGGAGGGGTAGAAGAACTAGCGATGGAAGGTTTGGTTGGTTTGATTACCTTATTGGAGGGTAGCAGATTCTTATCTTTGGGTTGCACCTTCTTGGGTAAAGGTGACATGGGAGTATGAGATGTAGAAGGAAATCATATGGTGGAAGAGGACGGGTTACCCACAGGGGAAACCGAGTTATAGTGGAGGTGGTTGGTAGAGGTTGGGTAGGTGGCATTGGTTGAAGTCATATAGGCAAGGTTGGGGTTATAGTAATTGGTGGAGGTATAGGTGGCAAGAAGTGTATGGGTGAGGGTGAGGAAGTTTGGGTTTTGGGTGAATGAGGTGTAACAAAGGCTTGTGATGCAGGAGTAGGTTGTTTAGCTTTTGACTAGCCTTGGGTATGAGATTGTTTGGTCAAGGTTGATGGATGAGGCCCTAGGATGGATGGAAGGGGGAAGGTGACAAAGGTGTGGTAGGTGAGACCGGTGTACACGGCCTAGAGGTTGGGTTTTCCTTTTAGGGGAGGATAATGTTGGTGGGTTTGAGAAGACATGGATAAGTCCAATCTGATAGGTGGGTGAGTAAGGCTTGATGTCGGCATGACACCCAAAGTAGTGATGGGTCTAGATACAGGTGAGGGGATAAGTGTGGGTAGGTTTTTAGGTTTGGGAATAGTTGTAGTGATGGGTAGAAGTTTGGATGGAGGTAGGGATGATGAAGAGGAATCCATTTCAATCGGCATGGTTAGTGTAGTTTTGGTTTCAAAAATACCTTTGGGTAGATCATGGAAGTATCTTCAGGAAACATTTGCATTTGGGTCGAAATGGGGAGCCGAAGATGTCCCTAGAGCATGGAATGATCAACATAATCCAAACGATCAACCAACCATGAAAATGGGACTACTGAAGAAGAGGATGGAATGGGTTGGGTGGAAATCCCTGTAAAATATGTCTATGAGATAAGGAATTGGCTAGCCTTGGATTCTGTAGGTAAAAGAGCCAAGATCATGTCAATAGGGTCCTGGGATGCTAGGGAAAACTATCCCCAATAGGTAGTGACATTTTGAAGAATCTCCCATGGGTAGGAGAGATAATAGGTGGGTGAGGTAGACTTCTCTCTTGGTGGAGGAGAAGGTGATGATGATTCTCTTGTGGATGGGAGAATAACAAGTGTTGATGGTTCAGAAGGTTGGGAAGATGATGACATGACATCGGTAGAAAGTGTGGGTTCCTCCATGAGAGAAAGGGGAGATGAGGGGACTCCTATAGGTGTGAGGAGTAAAAAGGTATGTTTCTCTATGGGTGGAGGAGCTCGTGCCAAGATTTCCTTTATAGATGAAGTAGGTAGGTTTTGAGAATAGTTGGCATGATATCAAAACTTTCATGAACTCTCACGGACATTTCTTCACCGGATGAAGGTTTTTATTTTGATTAGATGATGGTTTATGATTAGGGAATGCCTTTTGAAGATGTGCAAATTTTGATTTTTTTTAGCATGTTTGGGTTTTCTATGACAAGGTCTCCATTGTCTATCATCTCTTGAACAATGTTTTTAAAAGTTATACGATTACTAACATCACTATGTCCTTTAATGTGATGATAATTACAGTAGTCATGATTGGATACATGCCGTATGGGATCTCTAAGATCAAAACTTGTATGAGGTTTTATGGGAGGAAGTGTAATGGCTCCAGAGAAAGAAGCTTTTCCAAGACTCCTAAAATAGGGATCTCCAATCGAAGTGTATTTCTAATCCAAGATAAACTAAAAGGCCTAATCTAAATATTGGAAGAAGGTTGGACCTATTAGAAGGATGAAATGAAGTCTACAGGAAAGGACTACCTTGTTGGTGATCCTTTGGGCTTTGAATAGTTATTTTGAGGTTTTGAATGATGAAGAAGAATCATTTGATTTGAAGGGTGTTCTTGTTCCATAATTGGATCTTTTTCTTCAATGGCACAAATTTCAAGCATTTATGATAATGGTAATGCTTCTTTGGACTTGCAGAGTTGGTGAGATGTGTATACGATGGAAAAGTGACATGTGAAAATCTTCAATATGGAATAATAGACATATATTCTTGTAAATAAGGTTAAATGGGCAAGAAAATTCAAGAAAACACAGTAATCTTAAGATAATCCACAAATTGTATTTTATTGCTTCTGGTTGCAACAATAAGAATTACAAGATAAGGGCATGGATCACCATGTAATTCCACTACAGGGCCTGCAATCAATGTCGGCTCACAAAGAAATTTTTATTGATTTGGATATGTGGAAACTGACTTCTTTACAATGAGCTACAACACTATATTATAGAAAAATGAGAATGAAAAGAGAAGGGTTTATGGAAATCCTGAAATGAACTATGGGTGGTTTTTCAAGTCACATGTAGAATTAAATTAGATTGAAATGATTATATATTACTATGGAAAAGGCTCCCCATGATGATCCCATGTGTGGTGAGGATCTAAATGATTTACCATTAAAGCTTAATTGCAATCCTTAACTTACCAAATTAAACACCATGTACAACCCATGGTCACGTTTTCTTGTCCAAAAATCTCAATCAATTTATGATAAAATCTGCAATTTCTTGATTTCAGAACTGGAGTTGTATAATTTTCAATACCTCGGAACCAAATTCAAACGTAAGCTACCAATTTTGTGTCATTTCATTGAGGTCTCTTGTGTAGGTTGTGGAATGGGTGCCTTCAACCAAATACTTGGTTCTCTTTGAATCCTGAGGTGGGTGGATATTTTATCAAGGTAGTCAATAGTTGAGATGGTTTGACGAGGAAATATGTTTCTTTTATTTAAATATATATACCCTCATTAAAAATAATAAATCTAGTTTTTGTGGCATAATTACATCGTGGTTTGAGTAAAGTCCAATTTTGTAAAATCAGCTCGGATCAAAAGGTTATGATCTATTTCACCAAAATTGTGGGTAAATTTGACTTTTCTTCCTTGGCACCTTCGTTGTAATGGCTTTCTCGCATCCCAGTGTCCCTTTAGCCCTGATGTCATGAAAAATGATTCATTACTATTTAACTCCTTCTTAATTAATAAATTCTAATTTGAAAATATATTATACTACATGTCATGTAATATTCTATTCCCGTTTTGTCCGATGATGTATTTTAATGAAATTAAAGAGCAATTTATTCAATATATTTAGAAAATGAACAACTTCTAAGAAGGAATTAAAACAAAAAAAGTAGCCCAGTGTGTGGCTATTTTCCGTGCCTCTCATTTTATCCTGAAATATCTAAGCTAATTATTTTTAATTGAAAGACTTCGCGGCATCCTTCACCCAAGTGAATGAACTTTTCATCGCTATCAATCTCCACAACTTCCCGGTGATATCGAGTACTAAGTCAAATCCTAAAATATGTCCTGGATGGATACTCTTTTGATACATTGATAGTCAGAACTTTTGATAGCTCAAACCTGGAGTGGATGACACATGATGGAAAATCTAGGGCGTTGACTTTTCCTCGAGTTTGATCTCCTTGTTTCCTTTGTGTTCTCACTTGTCCCTGTATATGATGCTGTAGAAAAAGGAACTTGAACAATGGCAGCTTTGGATATTTTGGAGTTCAGGGATAGTTAGTAAATGTCCCTCATGTCCCGAGTAGCAAGGAGAATAGCTAGTGATAGACTTAGCCATTTTTGATTTTTACCTGGAATACAACACAAATGTGCACTTTTAAAATCTATCCTTACATTTTTAAAAATGGATTCTAATTTTCTTCTTGGATTATTCTATGAGTTAGAAAAATCATTTTCAAACATGAAATAAGATTTCCCCCTTTATCAATTAATTGCCTCTAAATAAAAATTTGATGCATAATAATTTACCTTTTCCAGGGGTGAATTTTGGATAACATTAAATTCAATGTGTTTTAACATGATAGAGAAGGAAGGGGCCATACCCTTTTTCTTTATACCATGCTGGCCATTATAGAAATGCATTTATTGAAACCCATATCTTTCATAAACAAAGGAAAACACTAATGTCACATGCTTTAAACATAAATGCAAAGCAAAGTAGATGAAGAATTTTCCAAGAATGAAGAATTTCTCTTTCTTGTACTTCCGCTATCATTTAAATGAATTGAAAGGCCACCGATAGGAGAAAGATTGGAAGAAGGTTGGGCCACTAATTAGAAGGATGATGTGGACCCACCTTGAGGACTACCACGTTGCTAGATGGTGGTTCATCATCAAGGGCTTTGAATAGTTATTTTGGGGTTTTGAAGAAAAAGAATATTTTGATTTGAATGGGGTGTTCTTGTTACAAACGTAATTGAATTTTCTTTTCTTGATGCACAAATTTCCAATTATCATCAGGGGTATGTGAACATTTTTCAAAGGTTTGGAAGGTTTACTTGCATTTGGTGAGATGTGTCAGCACAAGATCTAGTGAAAACTCAATAAGTTCATTTTGAGGTAGTTGGAACTTCAATTGGTTAATAAGACTCTAGAAAGTGGGTGAAAAATATTGGATAGATTTGTCTTCATACTATCAGGTTGAATAGAGATCGGTCATGGTGACTTTCTTGGTAACATTGATTGAAAAATGATCTAGGAAAGCTTTGGCTACTTGATTAAAGGAATAAATAGAATGTCAAGGTAGTTCATATACCAATCTAATGTTGGTCCTATCGGGGGACATTGGGAAAGTTTGTGTAGGAGAAAAGCGTCATCATGTGGGTGATTAGATAACACCCATGTTTGAATGACCATAAGTGTTGTTGCGGGTCTTCTTTACTATTGAAGTGATTGAATTTAGGCATTTCCCAATGCACTAGGTAAGGACGAATGGGAATAGATGGATGGATAGGCTCATTATAGATTTCATCATATGTTAAAGAATTACGGGAGCCAGAAACATATGCTTCTAAGGTCTGCATCTTTCCATCATCATTTTAATGAGGTCATTAGTAGGTTTTGATGAATGGGTGCCCCCTACAAAAAAGGGGGTTGATGTTGAATGTATGAGGTGGGTGGTATGTTAGTGTATGGTGGTGATGAGTATGAGAACTACATAGGAGGAATAGATGTAGGCAACACATAGCCAAAATAAGCAATAGATGAGGTCGAGGTTGTTGGTAGTATGTGTAAGTAGGTGGGGTAGTCGTAACAACTCTAGTGGTGATTGGGGGTAAGGACTATGGGATAGAAAGGATGATGAGGTTTTGAAAAGGGTGTAAGATGTCGACACCGGAGGTGGTTGTGATGCAATGGGTATATGTGAAGTGGCGGGTGTAGATGGGGCTATACTTAAAGTGGCTGTTGGAGGGACAATTGATGTCATGTGTGTGATAGATGATGTATAGATGTCATAGTTATAACGTAGTTATGGGATTTAGCCAGACACCACATGTGATAAAGTGGATGACGGTAGTCTGCCAATAGTGCTAGCTAATGTAGAGGTGGGGGCTGAGAGAAGGAGGGGGATAGATACGGGCATGTTGTATATTAACTATCCTGAGGAATCCCATGTGGAAGAATGAGCAAGGTAGTACTTAGGAGGAAGTGGGATTTTGCTCAGGAGTCTCACAAAATCCTTGTCACTAGTAATGATGGGGATAAGATAAGGTTTAGTCGATCCATAGGTGACAGAATGGATGGTGGTGATGGACTAGGTGGGAGTGGCTGATGGTTGGTGTGAAATATGAGGTGTTAGTTTGGCTATGAGTCAACACCATGTGAATCAATGTATATCAGGTGAACTATACTCTATAAATGACACATGGAACAATAGAGATGGGAAAAACAAATTATGGGAGATGGAAAGTTGGTAAATGTTTTGATTAAAATCAAAACAAAGTGACCAATTCAAGTCACACTAACCGATGAAGGTTAAGGGGACCATGTTGATTCATCAATCGATGACAAGATGTCGCGTTTATCTGTGAGAAAATAATACCGTTTTGAGAAAACAATAGTTTCAAAAATGAGGCGAAACTAATGAGACATATAAAAGTTGTATTTGATGACTTTTATTAGAGTACAAAGAGTACAATGATACACAAGAGACTCTAAACATAAGAGAAGATGAGATAAGTGTCTTTTGGGTAAATTAACCAAAATAACAAGGAACCGATGCTGCTAGTTAGTAAACCGATGATGGTAGTAGATGTAAATAATATGGTCACTAGACCGATGCCCAAATGTGAAATCTAAAGAATGAAGAAAAAAAGAATTTTTGTGAATTTAGATTAGATGAATAATCAACCCATAAGTTTGGGGATGATAAGATGAGGTCCTGACACACTTAGAGAAAGTCATAATACTCCAACTGTGATGGCGAGTGTGAAAGGAAAAAAAAAATGAAGAATCGTATCCTCACACCTCAAAACACAAGTCAAGCACAAAGCTAAGAAAAATATGTAATCCAACAAGTGATTTTAGTGTGTTTAGCTTATGTTATTTAAAAGATTGACTCATGAATTTAGAGTAGAGTTTTTGGTTGGGAAGGCTTCCTACAAAGAAGGAAATTCTAAAGGTGAGGTTTCAGGTTATGTTATGGTGGGGGGGGCCATCCTCTGATGGGGTACTAGATAGAGATAACCAGTTGGTGCCCACTGTCAATCCTTTGATCGTGTGATCATTGATAGCTTCTTTTGGGTGGGATGTTGTTTAAGAAGATGTATATATTTCAAATTGTGTAGTTTGGTAAAGAGAGAGAAGAAAGAATGTGCTTTCTATGATTTAGTTATGTCAACCATCAGTTGGGCATGACTTCTAGCATATAGGTTTCCCTCATTTTAATGTGAGCTAAATGCAACAAATCAGAATGTTATGCAAGTGTTTTAAGCCCAAATCGAAGTGTGATATTTGATGTAAGTAAGTAATGAATAGGAAGAGGAATGCTCTTTCACTAATGCAATACTAATGAAAGAAAAGAAGTATTATTTTTATAGCACCAAAAACACAATATCTTTAGACAATAGAAAGAGAGGAAGATTCCAGAGAGAAAATTAATGTGTAAGCTTTTTAAAAGGGAAAAAAACACACAACTTTCACCTAGGAATGAATAAAATGCAAGGAACCCCGGATGGGTCCCATCGGGCATGCCAAAATGTTTCACCATTTTCTTTAAGTTTTAGATGAAACAGATAAGGGTGTGGGCCAAGGAGGAATACCTGTTGTGATGGTTGATTGAAGGTCATTGCATGCATTTCTAACTTCTTGATCCAATGTTGACTGTGAGAGCTTCCTTTTGGCTAGGAGGAACTACCTGAAATACACAACAAGACCACAAAAAGAGGATTAAATAATATATGTCAGTGGGCTGCCTAACGCATGTGCTAGATCCAAGAAGTGTGATACTTCCTCGGTGGCAGTCAACCCACTATTTAATACAATTTAATGTAAGAAATAATGTAAATAAATAGAATCCTATTGTAGTTGATATGATTTAGGTATCTCATCCAAATACAATAAGAAAATCTAACATAACATGCTAGGCTATGATCAGATCTGGAAATAAGGTAAATAACTAAGGTGTTGGAACAGTTAGGGTCAGATTCTTGGGTCACTTGAATCACTTAAAAAGGGTTATTGGGATCTAGTATTAGCAGGACTGCCAAATATAGAGACCGATGTCGGTTTGGTATGACCGATGATGGTTTAGTAAGAATCGATGATAGTTAAGGTGGGCTGGTAATAACTCAATAGTTCATGGTTTTGGGATTTGTCTTCTGGACTGGATCAATGATGGTGAGGATGTTGGTTTAGGTCCGGGGAAATTTTGGGAATATTTAGAGGTACTCGAGTAGAAAAAGGTGATTAAAATGGTTATGAGTGATGGGAATGGTTGGGTTCACAAGAAGGCAATAGTGTGGGGTGAAAATATAACTAATGGTTTATAAAAAAGGTGAAGAAATATTATAAAATGAATGGAAATGAAGTGGTGCAGGTTAGAGACACACTTACTACTATGTAGGTTCAATGGTTGGGTGGTGGTGATGGTTGATCAGTGAAATGGTGATCATGTATGTGGCAATGCTTCCTGGAGTGCTCCTGTGAATGCAAATACCTTTTGATCAATGGTTGTGTTGGTTATGGCTTCTAGATGTGCGAAAGAGCTCTAGTTCTTGCTTGCATGTAGATCTCCTTTGCTCCCAAAACTTGAGAATGTGTCTAACCTCTCAAACAAGGTTACCAAAATGGTTATATGGTAACCAACGATGGTTTAGGGTTATCGGTGTCGGTTTTGGGTTGACCGGCATCGATTAAGGAGGTATATCCTAGGTTTCCTAAAATAACAGATCTTGGCTATCCTCTTCCATATTTTTCTCATTTGTGTCGGGTCTAAATGGAACATTTGTGCTTAGATACGTGGGAATGTGGTTAGAGGAAGAATAGGCATGTGCTTTTAGGGTTATACTAAACTTAGTTCATTAAGGTAAGTAGGGCTAAGTCTAAGTCATGCTATGAATAGGTCTATGGTGAGGTGTCTAGGTGAGGTGGTGGTGTGAGGTGGAAATTGGTTTTAATTGAGGTAATTAAATAATGAATGAAGTGAGGATGAGTATTAATTTAATTGTAAATAATTAAATTAATATTAATGTGGGGATAAGGGTCATGGTTAGGTGAATGTGTTTAAGTTGGTTATTCAAAGGGGACCAAGGGAGTGTGACCTAATTTTACCAAAAATCTATACGAAAAATGAACTTTTCTATTATTGTTGGATGATAAATGGACTACAACATTTCATTGTTTATATATGGTGGCCTTTCTTGTTCACTTATTAAAGATAATCAAGATAACTTTTAGTGTAATTTATTGGCAAGATTCAAACCAATTCATTCAGGGTTGTTAGAAGAATGAACAACAAAGAACTATTAGTACTATCAGAAAAAGTACAATTAGGGGATGTTTGGTTAACTATCCCTGTTTAGGAAGGTGTAATAGTAGATACATTTGATTCTTACTACCAGAGAATAAAAGGAGACAAAAAAATGAGAGCAAAATTTCTACAATATTTTAAAGAAAAACATCCAGTTATGATCTATTACCATGCTCCAATGAATCCAATGTAATTGGAAAATTTAAATTGCATGAATCACACTACCACTAGTTATATGTACTATTGGGTGAAGAGAGAAAAGGAAAGAGAAAATTTGATTCCCACATAGGGGAAAAAGTGAAACAAAAAAAGGACCAGGTGGCGAAAGAAGCTCTTCTGTCAAGGCTCGGGATAATATTAGACAAACCTGTGTGATTTAAATGGAATAAAATATACTGCATGATGGATGGAAATGAAATAATTTACTTTTCAATGTGCATACTGCGTTCCAAATCTTCCATCAACTCTATCAACTATTCATGCCACCATTCCTTTCAATGCAGAATTTTTTATCACTAATTTTTGTAATTTCTCTAGCAATATTTCTTCTAAAGTAATAATGGAGTCATTAATGAGTTATTGGAGCCATTGTTTTGGATTGTATTATTATTGTTCTCATACCAATAGAATATTCAAAAATGGTGAGAGAAATAATAAAAAAATACATGGAAAATGTTAAAGACAATGGAGAATCGATTATGGATGAATGTTACAAACTCTATGATAACAATGGGAACTTATGAATTTTTCTCTTATGTGCACAATAACTTGAGTGCACAATTGTGATGATAACAATGATTAAAGAGAAGAAGTCACTATGGATATTATGGAAAAACTACCACAACAATTGATAACTGCAAGCGAAGTTGGCCTAAAAGGAAACAACCATCCTTTTCCTTGTGAGCAAGCATATGACTTCTGGGATGAGATGTTCACTCGATTTTGTTCCAAGAATTATTTAGTAATAGTGCTTTACGATGGTAATGTCACATTTCATGCATTAGTTAAATCCAATCTATCTATTGTTTTTATTATTGAGACACATGGTCAGGAAATGTTTTTGAAACATTATTATTCACATATGAATAAAGATTCGTACTCTAATACAAATCGAACATGTGATTATGTTAAATTTCTTTCAACCAAAAGAAACTACTTACACATTTCTTATGTACACGAACATTAGAAAACCAAAGAACATTAGGATTTGATGTACAAACCTCCCAACTTGACGCTACACAACCAACTCAAAATGGTGATTGACCTTGGTTTATGCAATCATTTTATAAATATGTTTAATGAGATCTATTTTTACAATTCAATTGTGAGATAAAGTATAAAAGTGTAAAAAGGTTCCCGAGACCCATGCAAAGGACACATGTGGCTCTTTCTTATGCAAGGAGAGGGAAGCGGGTCATCGAGAGCACTTTGATATACTTTTGGTTTTAAATTGAAAAGGGAAAAAATTACAGAAAAGGGCCCATAGTTTTTTATCACTTAGATGTGACCATGTGTCAAGCCCATGTTGAAAGTCAAAAGTGGACAGGTGGGTCAAATGGCCAAAAGTGTATGTGTTTTAAAACATGGAAAAATACAAAAAGTCTCCCCGAGCCCGCATTGACAAAATACTTTTCCACGTGGATGACTCACTTTTAAAATTGAGAAAGGTGGAATGAATGACCATGATATAACGCATTAATTTCTACCACCATCAATGCTTTCTACACAAATCAAGGATGTTTTAAAGTCTTCAATGCCTTCATCTTTTTATTATCATTGCTGGAATTTGTTTCCATTATCAGTGATTTTCATTGAGAAATATCATGAGTTTGATTGTGGAGCTTGAATTGGGAACCAGAGGATCAAAAAGGTCATCGATTTGAGTTTGAACTACTCATGCACTCATGGAGAATTGGTAAGAACTAAGAAACTCATGTGTTTCTCTTTTATTGGAAAGACAATTTTGAAGTAAAGTTAGGGTTTTTAAAGATGAAGACCATGCCATCTTCATTCTCGGTTGCGTCAGGGGTCACGAGTGATTTAGAAAAATTACAGACATAGACCTGATGAATGTTGATTTAAAGGATTTTCTTCAGAGATTGAATAGCCCTCATAAGAGTGAGTCTTTAAAATCAATTCAAGATAGCCACATCACTTTAGCTAGTGTTATTCCACCATCGGTTCATTTCCTAGAATTGGTATGGCATTGTGCTATGAACTATGACCCAGAAAAAAGGGAAGTGCTAGATGGGAGTGGTGATGCAGTGTTGACATTGACACCTATGGGCTATTAGAATAATGCTTAAATTACCTAATCACAAATCCAATCACCATTGGTATCAGATTAGCCTTACGGGATTATGAAGAGAAGAAAAAAATACTATGCTAAGATCATAAATACAAAATGGCTCCTCACGGAGAAAAAGGAAACAACTCGAATCCCTAAAAGGCTAGTTAGGGCACAATTTGTTGAAGAAGTTGAAGATATTATTGTGTTATTAAGTCGAATGGTGGGGTTGAGACTACAAATGAATTCAAGGAATGGATGTGTACCTACATGTGGATAATTTTGGAAAGAAAGGGGAGCATCTCTGTTGGGCTACTTTTATTGCAGAAGCACTCCATAGCCACATGGTTACTTTAGCAAAAAAAATTGAGATGGGTGACACTTCAGAGAGAATTCTACATGATGACCTACCTAATTTACAATGTTGCAGGGCATAGACATTTCTCGGCCTATTACCACGTGCTGATTTTAAACAATGTCAAATGCATGAGATTTTTCCTCAACTGTAGCTGGTCAATTGGAGTGGGAATGTGAGGTTGGTCAATGATGCTTTCTTTGCACCAATTATTTTCCTTTTCAAACCAGAAATGGGGGCAATATAGGATTTTTGAGTAGGCCAAGAAAGTAATTTTGGAATATGGGTGTTATTTCATTCAATACAAGAAATTCACATACATAAGGGCTAGTGGTTTTGAAGGTAAACCATGTAAATTTCCCAGATATTTAGATGATAAATTAGCTTTATGTGAATTGGCAAGGCAAGTTAACACCTATTCACAAATTGATTTCCGAAGACATAAGACAAATATTAAGTTCCCATTAGAATTGGAAGGTATTCATGCCCTTCAATCATAAAATCCAGACTGATTGAGGATGAAATGAAGAATTTGATATGGAAAAGTTTGAGGCAAGAGCCAATTATGATATCAGATGGGTATTCAATAATATTGCAAATTTTGAGCATGAGCCTCATTTTGAAGACTATTGGATGAATTGTAGGGATGAAGAAGAGGTCAGGTTAAGAGATTTCTCTAGAATGACCCTTGCACAAATCATAGATTTCAAAATTGTAGTTATCCCGGAGGGAATTGTGGATGATCCACATACATAAGTAAGTATTACCTTGATCAAAAGGTGGAAGGACAACCTATAGCCCTCTAAAAACTGGAATGAAATAGAATCAGATGATTCTTATATATGGATAATTGATGTGATGAGGAGGACTATAAATTGGTTGGCCCAAAAGAATATTGATTTTTGTCAATCTAGAATACAAGAATCTTAAACAACTTTAGGAATTTAGGAAGCTTAAGTGATGATATTCCACCCCGAGAGAAGGTGCAGACAAAATTGATCCATTGGGAGGAAAGGCTCCTCAGTTTCCTTCAAAGAGGCCCACTTCTAACTTATAGATGAGTGGACTTCAACCACTAGTGGGACCGGTACTTCTATGTCAGCTCTGAGACAAAAGACTAAAGAAATGCTCCTAAATCTATATGGAGAATGCTCCTATTACTTTTGCAACACCAATTCAAGCAAAGGGGAAAGGTTTGGCATCTCATGTGGTTCACTTGGGTATTTTTCCAAAATCACATAGTGCTGAAAAATTAATGAGTGGGGCTATAAAAAGTCATTCTCAATCTAGGCCACATAAAGAAGAGTGAAAGGCAACACCTGACTTGAAAAAGTTTGAAAGGGCACACAAGAGACACAAGGTTTCTCATGAGCTAGTTTTGGTAAGAGTGGTGCCCACACACCCAAAAAAAAACAAACATAGAGATGTGGTAATTGATCCTCCTAAGTTGAGAGGAATGATGTTTTTCAGGCACAACATGTTGCATCACTACCACAAGTGGAACAATCAGAGCCTTTGTTCCCACCTTTTCTTTGGAGGAAATAACAATGAGAAGCACTCAGATCAAGTAACCCAAGGAAATGTTGCAGCTAATCTAGTAGGTAGCCAATTTTTAAGTCTAGGTATGAAAACATCTGAGACCCTACTTACTAAGGATGTAAATATGCCTTCGGTTGAAACATTGCAGGAATCTGCAAAGGCTCAAGTAGATGTGATTGATGTTGACACTTGGTGAATAATTTTCTATATTAGATATGCACTTGATTTATCTATGAGTGAACAAATAATGACACCAATAGATGGTCTTCAAACAAATAAGGAATTGGAAAGATCACTCATGTACTAACCAGTGAAGAGAAAATCCAAGCAACAAAAATTCTTCTACAGGATAGGTGGTTTTAGAATCAAAAAAACTAGAGTTTCTCAATGGAGAGGACATAAATGTAGAGATATCAATGGAAGAGATTGTTTCCCATTATGTTAAAACTACTAAAGTTGATGAGATTTGTCAAGTAGGAAAATCTATCTTTGAAGAGAAAATAGAAGTTGCACAAGATGCAATTGCTAGAGAGAAAATCATTGTTGATATAGATATACAACCTCTAGATGGGAATATGGAGTTGGCATCGGAGAAACAACCCACCATGACATTACCTGATGTATCATCATAAACATGAGGATAATAGGATGCCAACTCAACAGTAGTTTTTGGGGAAGGAAGAACCTGCAAGCCAATCATTGGTGCAAGAAAATGTCGGGGAGAATTTGAGTCTAATGTGGCATCAATTGGAGAAATAAGGAAGGAATATCCCTCAACCACTGATATAAATCAAAATAAGAATGATCAATCCCATAGGTTCTAGACCAAGGAGAAGGACAATTGAAAGAATTTTCAAGCACAGGTGAGAGTAGCAAAGTGGCTATTGAAATAAATGGTGAAGAAGCAAGAAAAATCATTAGCTCAGATGAACAAGGGGTGTTCAAGAAATTGGTGGTTGTCCCGAGAAACCCCAACAATAATTACAAGAAGAAAAGGTTGGAACAAGTCTTGAAAAGGGATGGATTGGTGAATTAATTTCAAATGAGGAGAAGGAGGTCCTCCTGTTCAAGCCATTGACCTTACTACATTGTTCTTTTCCAAAGGTGGTAAGAGCCTCCAAAAGGGCTAGGGTTATCACCAAAACTCACACTTGATTCATTGGGATCCAAAACTCTGGAAATAACAATCCCTTTTGAGGAAAAACTAGAGAAGATGTGACAACTAATGATTATAATGTTTAGATCATTCCTTTAGGGAAGCCCTCAAGAGACCAACTAAAACAAGGAGTATCTAAGGTAGTGAATGACCTTTTTAAAAAAGGTGGATGAAGATAGGGTAATGAAAAATTAATTAAAGGAACAAGTCAAAGCCTTGAGTTCTAGTTTGCAGTAGTTGATTGGGAAGCCTAGTCATACTCAAGCAAAAGTGCCTCTATAGATACCCCTGAGGGAATGGAAAAGATTGAAAAAGTTTATCAAGAAGGTCCAAGTTGTAGATACATGGATTGAAAAATTAACAAAAGGGAAAAGAAGCAATTGAAGAAGCTAGATCAAAGTATGAAGAGCTCAAGAATAGGCTCAATGAGATCGAATGAGATAATTGAGCAATGTGACAATGAGATCTTCTACTTTGAGGGAATTTTTCCCAAATTGGACCACATAACATGGCTCAGTGATGAATTGGTTGAACAGAAAAAATTGTGCCAGTGGAATTCAAAGGAAGTCAGCATGCCATGGAAGAGTTATCAAAAATCAGAGTGGAAACCTTGAATGGGATCAAGGAAAAGCTCAAAGTCAAAATAAATTGGGTTGATGACACTCTTGATGCCATTGATTTGAAATTAGAAGATATGGTGTCTGATAAATTCAAAAAGAGTTACGGTGATTTGAAGATTGATTTTTTTCTTAACTCTTTTGAGAAGAATATTTAGAAGGATGATTTCTCTTATGAAATCATTAAGACAATGAGAAAAAGTTGAGAACAAAATTACAAAATTAAAGGCCAAGCCATTGGAGTACAAGCAAGAAGATGGGTCATTGCATAGATGCAATAGCTAGACAGACACTAATCTTCCAGCACCACACTAGGCCAGATGAGGATGAGATAAATGAGTTGTTCCAGAGGTATGATGCATATGTGGCAAGGTTTCCAGAGGAACAAGATGCAAAAATGGAAGTTGAGGAGGAAAAGAATGCAGATATAAAAGATGATGAACAAGCTTAGGCATGTTGTTCCTTAAGTTGTATTTTCTTTTCATACTTCTTCTCTAAACTGATGCTTTAACTGATATTTTTATTACATTGAAGATAATTGTTACTCTGAACTTTATTGTTTCCTTATATCAATTGTAAAATGGAAGAATGCAGTAGTTTCATATGACTTAGATAAAAATTTACATACATTTATACAAGCATATAAACTATTGATATATTTGTGCTTTCTACATTTTGAAAAAGGAACAAAATGGGGTTCTATAGGGGCCCCTTCCCATGATAAAGAAAGATATATACATGTCAAAAGTAAGGACAATAAAAGAAAGGCAATATTTAGACATTTTTCAGTCCCTCTTCAAAATTTCCTCCCAATAGGGGAAGCTTGTTCAATAGCTTATTCTTTCTCAACACAAATTCACTTGAGCCTGTGTTGTCTAAACAAATATGACTAGACCCTACTGCTAAGTCCCGGGACATTCCCATGTCCATCAATGATTCCAGAGTCATTCTAGGATGACTCATGATCTGTTTCAAGCTTGATTTTCTTTTATGATGATACCCAATCTAGAAGATCCAAACCACCTGTGAAAAATGTCATTTTCCCTTTCCCTTGTGAAAGGTCAACTTACTAGGAGTGGTTTGAGAGGGGACATCCAGGGTAATTGGAAGGGAAGTACTACACTTTGTTGACCATGGGAAGATTGTGAGGTCTTGAGCTTGACCCAATTTCCCACTTCCTTGTGAGGGGTGGATTTTCTCTCGAGAGAAGGAATGGGTTGAGGTCCCAAAAACTCATGCTCAGACTAAGGAGCATGATGCATTAAATGGGTGGATGACCAAATTGCAAATCTCCCCTATTGTCCCAGAGAGAGGAGATTTTTGCTCTTGAATGATGAGAAGATAATGATTGATCTTCTTCTCCATCCGAGATAATGATTGGAAGTTGAGGATGTGGTTCACCCTTTCTCTTACCCAAAGATGATGTTGGCATTGAACCTAGTTGTGAGGACACAATCTCTACTTGTTTTTTCTCTCAGAGAGTTGATCCTCCACTCTAACTCATCCACTTTGTGAGAAATGGTAGGCACAATGTCAATGGAGGATTTTTCATATAACACATATGATTCCTTGGGAATATCCTTTGATACAAATCCTTCATCGCATAAAAATGGACATTGAAAATCAGTTTTCCTAGATACTTGGGGTCTTCTCTCAACCCAGTATTTCTTTAAATCTTTAGATATTTCAGATGTTCCCATCTAAAGAGATGAAAGTACATAAATTGAAAGGTTGTAAATATATGATTAATCCTAATCATCCTTGTAAGAAGTGCTAATCGACTTCCGATATGTCAAAGGTCCTCTGTATCACCTACACACTCTATGTCAAATAGGGCCCTAACAAGGCTTCATCAGACCACTCAAGTCAAATATTTGATTTAAATCTTCTAAGGAAATTTCTTTTAGACTGTGTGCTACAAGTACCTTCACCATTTTTCTAATAAAATTCTTTATATTCAAAATAAGAAGGGAAATACATGATGGTGATGAAGTAGAACCAAGTTTTATAGTGAAAGGGGTGCATATGGTTTTGATTAAGAGAAATATTTCCCATGAGATGAGGGAATATTTTTCTCAGTTCACACAAGAAGGATTTAAGAGTTGGAAGGGATTAGGAATAAGCAGAGCTGGTGAATCAATATGATTTGACAGAACCATGTGTGGAAATTAAGCCAATAAGACATGAAATAGAGTGTGTAGCACCCAAGATGGATTCTTGAAAGGTAGATGAGGATATATGTCATATCAAATCATCTAGAAGTGCTCAGAGGTCATCTGAAGTGATTATCTAATCAATATGTGGAAATAATGATTAAAATAATTTTCTAGAAATGATGACCTGATATCCCAGTCAAGCACAAATGGAACCAATTGAAAAGACTCACACTTTGTACACCTGGTAGTTTAAAGTAAAACTTTTTTTTAGGAATGGCATGTTCTAGAACAAGTATTGTAAAGGGAATATTCCTTGGAATATTCATGCTTTTGGAGGAAAAATTTGAAGGTTAGCAAGGGCATTGAGTGATATAAAGGAAAGAGATAATCACGTGAAAAAGGGGGTTAAAATTTTCTAAGAATTGTTCAGAGAAAAGAAAGAGCTGAGTAAAAACCATTTCTCCAAGAGTTTATCTGAGAAACCTATTAATTCCTTTGTGTTTTTCAAATTTAATCATGTCAAGATGGTTGCAAGTGTTCAGCCATTGACAAGCTTTGAGACTATTAATAAAACTTTCCCTTGCTGATAAATTTGATGAACCTTGAATTAATTATGTTAATCATGAGCATCGTGGTGTCTGCTTTCATTTTGATGATGTTTCAAGTAGTTATTCATGTTCCTGTTGCAATCTTATGTTAGGAATTCCTCTGAATCACACAAGATCTTATCCTTGTGGTAGTATTGTGGTATTTGCAATTGTGTTATGAAAAGAGTTCTTGTTTCATCATGCAATAAACAATTTAAACTCACTTTATTTCCATCTTACTTGATACAGATCATTTGTTAGTCTATGAGTGTATCTTAGACGTGATGGACCAGGAATTTTGATGTTTAGTTGAGTCTTTGACATGAGATTTTATGTGAAATTCTCAAAGAATGTGTGAAACCATGTATCTTTGGGCTTCCATTGATATACATCTTCTAGTTGAAGGTTCATTGTTACTATCTGAGGTGTTTTTTTCATCTTTCTTGGCAGATTGTCTAACCTTTGTTGAAAGTTCTTAGGAATTTGGTATAATCAACTTTATCTTGTTTAATTCCCCAATGAAATTCATCTAAAAGTGATAAATCCTACAAGAATTACCCCTGCTTGCACTTTTTTGTCCATAAATGCAAAGGATATTTGCTGAATTTACCCATCCTTTACTTAAAATATGTAGGAGAAATCAGGTTTTGTGTGTTGTCTTTAGTAACCAGAACCTTGTTTAGAAGATATCTTCACTTTCTAAAGTGACAACTCATGAGAGTTAGACTGTGTTGCATTGACCATGCTTCCTCATTTTGGCATCCAATGCTACATAGTTTGTAGTTACAAGGTTGTTGGTTGTCTACATAAACAATTAGTATCGACATAATGATACAAACCTAAGAATCAATGCTTATTTCTAGCTAATGATGGCGTAGCCTAGTGGTCACTAATCCACATCAATATCTCAAAACTATTATCCACCAATGGGTGGTTCAACGGATATAAATGAACCCTGAAGCCACTAAAATTAATTCAGAAGACATATAACATTTTGATTTATACTTACCATATTACCACAGAGAGAATTAGTATGCCTTTTAATTATGCTTTCATTTTCCATATCATGAAATTGATTATGAATTGATTATTTTGTTTGCAATACATCTTGCATCAAAAAAACTAGTAACTAATAAGGTCTATGCAATCCAAGCGAGAAGCTCGATCGAATGATTGGTAGCTACCTAAAGTAATAATATTGAATTTACCATTTTACCACATAGATGACTATGTTTTTTCAAATATGCTTTCATTTTCCATAGCAATATACATATTATGAATAGATTGATGTATTTTTGAAACACATCTTGCATCAAAGGATCCAACTACGGTAAAGAAGATGTAATTCTACACGTAAGACCCATTGGTAAGTGGTAGCTACAAGCTAAAATGTTGATTATTTCCATTGGTTAGAATTGATATGAGACCGATTAAAAATATTATTTACTTCCCTACGTAGTTAGCCACAAGAATTACTTGCTTATTTTATATTTGGAGGGATTGTTGTATGAGAAAAACCAATCATCCTCTAGGGAGATGTCATTCAAGTTCAGTAAGGAGACTATCAACATGTGAGGTGGCTTGAAAGAGTTTATAAAGTCATTATCAAAAAAATTGAAATAGGATTTTGGTAAGACAAAATCACTTT
This sequence comes from Taxus wallichiana var. yunnanensis, assembly GCA_018340775.1. Lineage (NCBI taxonomy): Eukaryota > Viridiplantae > Streptophyta > Pinopsida > Cupressales > Taxaceae > Taxus > Taxus wallichiana. Next base: position 247,263,452 of record CM031240.1, on the reverse strand, counting down.
TTTGATGTTGAAAAGCTGAAAAAGGCCTTCAATAAAAAATTATCAATTGACTTGAATCCAGTACTCACCTAGGGAAAATAACATTGCAATATAGTTGATGGAATTGCAATAAAATATCTAGAAAAGGTTTGGAGTAGAACGATGTTCCCTACAATTTTGAAGACACAATGTGTATTACATTAGGTACAAAGGGAAACCCTCCTACAAATTTATGGTTGGGATGACAAGAAGAGGAGAATATTATTCAAAAGATATGTGGTTGATGACCGATTTGTATAAAGACTTATCACTAATAGTGTCAAAGGGATTGAATGTGGTAGAGGGCATCAAATATTTGGAGCGAGTAAATGTTAAATAAAAATTTAGCATTTCAAAATGTTATTGTGATGATACAACTTAAATTTGTAAATATAATACATTCATATGTTTTTATGGTTATGTAACTATTTTGTATGTTAGATTGTACGATTATAATTTGGGAGAATTTAAATTTTCCCTGATTATAATTTTAGAGTGTGAGTGTATAAGTTGCGAATGTGAATTAATAGAAAATATTTATTGTAAAAATATTTGAGCAATTTTTATTAATGAAATATGTATTCCTAAATTAATTCTAAGCATGCTTAAATACTAGTTTTTGCTTCAATAATAGAAAATGTATACCACTTTCCAATGCAATGAAATAACTACAATACGGTATGTAAAGACTCATCGCGCTGAAACATTACATTCTATTCAAATAAATTTTTACAAAAATATTCCTAGTATAACAATAGGAAATGAGGAACGCCCTTATATTTTTTACCTTCATCACCACCTACAACCATTTGATTTTTAATATAACAATATTGAAAGGGACTTGTTTTTAATTTTTCAATTTATTCACCGCCATCAACCATTTGACTTTTTTTTTTCATTTATAGATACGAACATATGCAACATGAAAACTGATCATATTTGATATAAATGGTGTTTTGGCTCACACCCTCCACAAGGCTGATTTGGCATTTACACAGCTAAAAAATTTTGGTGGCATCAAGCTCAAAAAAATATCAAACCTAATTTGAAATATTTCTTGCAATAGTGCAAAAAATTTCAAAATAGCAATATGGACATCGATGAGAAATTCAAATATTGATGACATGATGCCTTCATTCCTTCAAAACATTGTCTTGGAGGTTGTAAGCTTCAAGTTCATATTTACACAGGAAGATTGTGTCGAGACCAAACAGCTTCGATTATGAAGGTTCTGGGAATCCCAAATTATATCTCAATAATCTTAACTTTGTTTGGTCGCGGTTTAATGCATCATACAATTGTAAAAATACAGTGCTTGTAGATGACTCTTTAGAGAAAAACAAGTTCAATGATGTTGTGAACTACATAATTGCTAAAACATTTAACATAGATTCTAAGTCAGAAGAAAAATAATTGTTAGATGTGTTGTGGCATTTTTGTAACCATTGAAGGACGTTAAAGATGTTCGGGATTATATTAGATCACAAAAACAATTATAGGGAGATTTTTTATTGGAGCTTTACTATGTTTTGTATTGTTGATTTGGAAGCCCATCTTTGAGAATAGTGTTACATTATAAATTCAAATTATTCTTCAAATGTTTTACTATAATTCTACCTTTAGTAAAGGAATTTCAATTTATTTCATAGCTATATTTAAATACTAAAATATATCTGGGATAGTTTTATAGTTAATTTTAAATAAGTTCATATCCATATTTGAATATGAAAATTTTTATGCCATGTCTCTTATAGTTAATTTTATATCTAAATTTAAATATGAAAATATATCTGGTATGGTTTTACAATTAATTACAATCTCCTACACTGGATCGTCACCCTCTGCTAATTTCTTCATAACATATTTATAAATTCTCTAATTGCACTGAGGTTCAATCACACCATAATAAATGAAGTTAATTTGATATCTAACTTTAAATATGAAAATATATCCATAATGGTTTTACAGTTAATTACATTCTCCTAAATTGAATCATCTCCCTCTTTAAGTTTCTTCATAACATCTTTGGTAATTCTTTGGTTGCCCCTACATTCAATCACACCATAGTAATTGAATCTAGAAGTGTCTCACATCTCGTGAATGTCATTAGCCTAGTGGCCACTTGGCCAATGGAAATTTAAATATTAAAATTTTCATAGTTTAATCTTAAAAACATCTTAAAACTAATAAGAGCATTATTCCAAAGAAAACATTAAGTCTGGCCACTAGCCATTATAAAACAAAACATGTATCTGTTTTTATATGGGCTTACAGACATGACATTATTATTTCTCATATCAATGTTAGATTCTCTTAAATCATTAAACTTTTTTCATATATTCATTAATTTAATTCATGATCAGATATATTAGACTTTAGAAGGAGAATTAACAGATTCCAATATTTTGATTTTTGGATTCCAATATATGTGATTTTGGAGTATGGTTAATTCCAATATATGTGATTTTGGATTCCAATATATGTGATTCTGGATTCCAATATATGCAATATTGGAATCTAATATGTGAAATTTTAGAGTGCAGATAATTCCAATATTTAACATTTTGGAATCCAAAAATAGTAATATTGGATTCCAATATTGGCTATATTTTTAGTTGCTCGACTGGAATAAGTCCATAAATAGTGAGATAAGTATTTTGATAACTAAACCAAGAAGATCAACTCAATCTTCGTGCATATTTAGACTATCTCTCGTGCAATTTCAACTTTGATCATCACCTTCAAGACTTCATGAGACTAGTCTTAGAAACTTTAGACACATTCTTGAGCTTGTACTTCCATATCAAGGCTTTTCATGAGCTAAATTCTAGATGTACAAACAAGTACTCATTTTCCTTTGACATGACTCCAATACTAAAGCATAACATATAAAGTATACCTTGAATCCTATATGAAACTCACTCCTTTTTGCAACATTCCTCTATGCATTTGATGGTCCATCAAGTCATCATAAAAAATATAGAGAATCTTCTTCCCAAATCAAGCTTACTTGATCAACATGGTCTTTTAGCACAGTTTTTTGCTTATGAATATCTACTCAACTCCCCTAACCTACACTCTCTCACATGTCCATAAATCTCCAAATCGATCAGTATCATCTAGTATGACCATTATAGGTCTCTAAAACATTATCTCATACAAACCTATCCTTGGAATCTCAATACAAAGTCACCTTTTCATCAACCCATGTCCGAAAATTTTAGCCTTGAATAGCACAACTACCAAGAACTTCTTGGTAAACAAGCACACAATCCTCATAACAATCCTTTTATTGCAATACAAATATTAACAATAGAAGAAGACTTATCAAACATGCCTCTACACAACAATCATGAATACAATGCTTTAAGAAAGCTTCATCCAAATAACACACAGAGCACTCTATCTTCATAAATGATTCATAATTGTGTCTTTTATGTTTCATAACCTTATTGGCATATTTTACGTGGCAATATGACCCCATTATACCTTTTTGCATCATTCCCGACATTTGATTTACTAGAACATCATAAATACGCATAATGTACTTCTTCAACTTCATCATAGTAGCTAATAGTTTCCAACAAATGTTCAAGGTCTTCATACCCCTGAATCACAAAGATTTGAACCTCTTCGTGAGCCACGCGCACTCTTTAGGATGGATGGGTCATAAAGGATATTTCATCAACAACCTAAACAATTCCATCATAGTATTTTTACTATAACAAACCTTCATAATGCAGACACAATATACCCCCGAGATCATTATAAAAACGTTTTACAAATTCCTATAGACTTCATCTTCAATATTTCTTCAACCATGTTTCCATCAAGATAATGACACCATAAATCATGTCATCTAGCCTATAAATCCTTGTAGTCATATCCTAATACCCAAATTCCTATTTCATGATGGTTAAACTTCTTCTTTCACATATTGTAGACATAATCATGCACTTTGGGTAATTATCTAGTCCTTATTACATACTACTATTCATACGATTCCTAAGTAAGAAAAGTACTAATTAACCCATGTCTTTGGCCATCATTGTTTTCTTTATATTACCACTTTTGTTCTTGCACCCTTACTTTCTCAGATTCATTTTTATACATCAGCATTTATCATTTTGGACACCAAGTGCCCAACTAGGATGTCGGCACTAGTGCCCTCATCCCCTTTGGGTGCCCTTGACCTCGAGTATAATTTGTTCACATCTTTTAGTTCCTTCTTATCCATTTGAACATATTATCTTTTTGGTAGTCAAACTTTTCGGGTTAATTACAAAATTCAAGAAAAGGAACCATATAAATATAAATTTATGTTATCATAATAAGAGAACAATCACTAAGCATTAACTATCACCACCTAAGGTTGCAACCATCAAGCATATAAGAGCTATATTTCATCCATCTAGCACCATCTAAGGGACACAAAGGCTGGTTATTCTTCTTTCACACTTAATAGGAGGGAAGCTCATTCTATTCCATGTACATGTCTATTACATTTCTTTACATCTAAATTACTTCCTCGTTGTCAAGTGCAACACACACAAGATCCACCTAGGGCATGATTCCACACACACACACATAGAACTACATTGGGTATGAGATGTAGTGCAACACTCAGTCATAAGATCACCATTATGACAATTGAGGATAGTCCAACCCCTCATTCTGCATCTTTATTTTTTAGATTTGATGTCTCTTTGAGGGTTTTGCAGGTCATTCCTTCATTGCAGGTTTCAAAACTCTAGAGATCATTGTGAAAAAACTAGTGACCAAAGATTAAGTAAACAATGATGAATACATCTCTTGATGACTCATATGATATTTTCTTAGCATTTCCACAAACATAGGTGCCCAGAAATAGGCCTAGGGCACCCACAGTGCCCTTGTCCCTCTCTAGTGCCCCATTCTAGCATATTTCTCCATCCTTGCATTTTTCGAACTTTGTTGCAATAATCAATGCTTCATATTTTCTAGTTTTATAGCTTTGTGCATCTTCAAGATCTCTGCGAAATCAACTAAGTATTTTTACCTCTCTTTGCACTTAGGGTTTCATTTAATTTGTTTCTTAGTTTTGTTAGATGGCTTAATTTATATATTTAATTATATTTCATTTACTACTACAATAACAATTAGATTAGGCATATATATCCATATTTAGCTTAATCATTTTGGTGAAAACCACATTCTAACACTCTTAGATCCTCATTTTTCTTCTTTCATGGCTCCTAAGGTTTGTCAAATATCTTTGCATGAATTACTTCAAATGCATCCACCTTGTAAAGATGTTCTTCAAAAACCTAGACAATATGTACCTTCCTCAAGATACACCACCCACTCAAGTGAGTGTTATATTTGATCATCTTTCTGATGAATATCTTGGTTCTAATTCTAATCAATATATTTTCAATTGAATTTAATCTCTACATTATTATTTCAAGATTACTTTTAGGCTATCAAATCCACAATTACATCTCTTAAATCTGAAATCTAACATCTTAAAGATGCTTCTCAGGTACATGATAGTTATTCTTCTCATTTCATTCTATGTCTTCTACATGTGCTCATATCAAGGAGCCTCACATCATAACATTACTGTATCCTCTCACCTTTGATCAAAATACTAAGAAACGTGACATTCTTAATTATCTCCTTAGTCATAAATTGATCACTTTACCATCTACTCAATGGGCTATCCTCCTTACCGACATGCAAAATATCAAGGTCGTCCATATTGTAATTATCATCGGATCAATGGACATAATGATAATGATTTCTATGTTTTACAACAAAGAATCAAGCATCTTGAGCATCAAGTATTTATCTCATTCACTGCACTACATTTTTGTTACATGCTCCTCTACAAATGCCACATCCAAATGGGTTCCTAAATCTGCTCCATCTACATCTAATGAGAATCATGCTATCACTTCTAAGGTTCATTCTTCATCTAGTCAAGTGCCACCTATTCAATCCACTCAACCTCCTCTTAGAAATGGTCCCACTCCTCTCCACTTAAGATATATGTGACATTAAAAGTCAAACTAAGCAATCACCTCTCAAGGTTCATTCTCCATCACCTCCTCCTACTAATTCATCTACAAGTATTACCAAGTCAATCTAAGAAACCTCCTCTAAATCTTAGTCCAACATGGCCTCCACTCAATTCTTCCACAACATCATCAAATACTAACCACATCACATCGCAAGTTCCCTCCCAATCTCCACTTCCACATCCAATCACTTTTGTCAAATAAACTACTCCTTACATTGATCCCTTAACATCATTAACTAGATATCCATCACTTACACACTTGGGGGAATCACACTATTTATTTATCCCCCTTCTTCATTAACATTCACCTTATATTCTAATAGTTTCACATCTAATTTATCACATACATTACACACATCTTGATACATTCATATCATCACTACCCTATGACACACTCTCATGCTTTGGTTCACACTTGACTATTGAGGACATCCTATACACATGAACCTCACACAATATACTACATTTTTCACACTACACACTACACTCTTCCCACATCATGCATTATGATATCTTTTTACGCATCATCTAATCTACACATTCACATGTGACACATCTTTCTAACATATATTTCTACATGTTACACTCATTACCCTATGACACACTCTAGTTCCACGGTCCATACTCAATTATTGAGGGTATATATATCAAATGGACCTCACCACACTCACACATTTACTCACTCACTCATTCACTCACATGTTTACATCCTACACTTTGCACTTTGACGATCACATCTTTTTAGTACACACAATTCAAACCATTTCCCGATGACACTCTTGTTTATGGTTCATTCTTGACTATTGAGGGGGCATAAATAAAATGAACCTCATTTCATATACATACACATCCACTCGGGGGCATGCAGATCCTATCATTCACACTCCATTTCATTCCATGTCTCATCCACAACATACTACATATCTTGGTCACATTTAGTCTTTCTTACATTTACTTTTACATGTACACTTTTTATTACACATGCTAGATAGATATCTTGTATGTCATTATATTTTATCATACACACATGCATGTTCACTTTTTTCTAGTTGTGATCACAAATTATATAGATCTATTACACACAACATGGATGTTTGGCATAATACCTATTACCAATCCCACATCACCTCTTAGGGGCATCCACTTTCATACATTACATGTGTATTGTTTCATTTTTTTCATAGAACATTAATTTATCATATTATACACACTTTGACATACTTTTTATCTTTCTAACATGCTAATGGGTGCTTCATGTGCAACATTTTTTTGTAGTCTATTTACTTCCATGGTTATCTATTACATTGTTTGTTCTTGTGTGTCTTTTTTTTTACCATTAGTTTGCGGGCTTATCCCTTTGTCTTATGTGCACACTTTTCTTTTTGGATTCATCATCCTTTGATTGTCTTGTGACATCATGAGTGGTGTCCCATGTTTGTAACCCACTTTTGCAATCTACATTGTCTTCTTGCGTGTTTTTACATTATCTTCTTCACTTCTTAGCTTACACATTTGTATTATTACATTTTTTCTATATGCATGTTTTTTTTTTTTGTACTAACACTTGTCTCCTAGCCACTTTGTTTATGTGTGCCTTGGTTTCTACCAAGAAAATTCCCTTCCCCTATAGGGCATAGTTTCAACACATCATTCATTCCTCCTCCTTTGGCCGCATACTCCTTCAAATGACATCGCATGCACCCCAAACAAGGGGGCATCATTTGGGTGAATCAATCACCCCATACAACATTATACATCACATTTCAACACAGACACAATACTTGGTACAACACAACATCAATATGAGAAGGGCTCGAATCGACTTGGGTCCTTAAGAACAACACATACACTATCTCCTAGACCAAGACAAGTAGCACTAGGCACCCCTTGACCCTTCCTAGACACTTGTGACCAGGGGTAGTTACACAACATTTGGAAGTTCAACACATCTGTATATAACTCCACACATCAAATTTTACAGGGCACACAATCCTTAGCACTCAACATGCATGCACTACACAACACTTTTACTTTCGCATTAGATCAAATTGTTTGAATTTTTACACACCATCTACAATGGTGTTCTACATTTGGGAAGTAGTTAAAGGTTGGAGGATAACACTAGAATTTTCTCCCTACACTTCTTCCATGACTTGGCATGAGATCACCCAAAAAATCAGGGCGACACAACTAGCGTGAGAGATCACCCAAAAAAATCATTCTTCTACAACATCTTCAGATCCTTTCTACACTCTTTTTCTCATCATGGATCAGGTGCATGTTCCTTTTTCACATTTTTCATATTTTACATACTTTTACATATTTTTACACATTTTGATCATATACATGTGTATTTGACTACTTGTTCATTCTTCTCTTTTGCAGGTCCATCCTTATGGGAAGTGGTAGTCACATCATCATCACATCAATCACACAATCACAACAAAATCAACATCAACAACAAAACATCATGACATCTACACATGCATTTCCACCCTAGGTTCATTTTCATCATCACTTTTTACACTTTTCCTCCTTAGCATCCACACTTCACATTTTTTTATCACTCCATGATTTTTCTTATCTCTCGGGATGCTTTTCATCATCGATCTACATGGTTATCAGTACGTACATCTCTTATCTACTTTATGTTATCGAGCATTCTCTCAACAACATAAAGTGGGGGTAAATGTAGACACAAAATCACACACTTTGGGTAATTATCTAGTCTTGATTACATACTACTATTCATATGATTCCTAAGTAAGAAAAACTAATTAACCCATGTCTTTGGCCACCTTTCTTTTCTTTTTTTTGCCACTTTTTGGTCTTACCCTTACTTTCTCATCTTCTTTTTATACCTTGGTATTTATCATCCTGACACCAACTGCCCATCCAGATGGCAACACCAAGTGCCCCCTCCTCCCCTTTGGGTGCCCCTGACCTCAATATACTTTTTTCACATATTTTGGGTCCTTTCTAGCCATTTGAGCATCTTATATTTTTAGTAGTGCCTTTTTGAGGTTAATTACAAAATTCAAGCAAATGAATCATATAAATATAAAGTTATGTGATCATAATAAAGGACCAAGCACTAAGCATTAGCTATCACCACCTAAGGTTGCATCCATCAAGCATCTAAGAGCTCCATTGCATCCATCTAACACCATCCAAGGGACACAAGGGCTATTTATTCTACATACATACTTCATAGGAGGGAAGTTCATTCTATTCCATGCACACATCTATTACATTTCTTTACATCTAGCTTACTTTCTCACTATCAAGTGTGACATGCACAAGAGCCACCTAGGGCATGATTCCACACACACACACACACATAGAACTACATTGGGTCTTGAGATGTAGTGCAACATTCCATCGTCATAAGATCACCATTGTGACATCTGAGGACAATCTGACCCCTCATTCTACATCTTTTTTTAGGGATTTGATGTCTCTTTGAGGGTTTTACAAGTCATTTTTTCATCACAAGTTTCCAAAGACTCAGAGATCATTATGTGACATACTAGTGACTAAAGAAGAATAAAAATGAATACCACATGACAACTTAGAGAGGGTTTTGAGAATTTCCGCATACAAAGGTAGCCAAAAACATGTCTAGGGTGCCCACAGGCACCCCTGTCCCTCTCAAGTTCCCCAGTCTAGCATATTTCTCCATCTCTGCATTTTATCGAGCTTCATTGTGACAATCAGTGCTTCATATTTTCTATTTTTATAGCTCAACTTTGTGTATCTTGGGATCTCTATGAATCAGCTAAGTCTTTCTACCCTCTCTTTGCACTTAGGGTTTCATATTTTTTTCTTAGTTTTCTTGGTCTTAATTTATGTACTTAATTGTATATTCATTTACTACTACAATGACAATCAAATTAGGCTTATATTTCCATATTTAGCTTAATCACATAAAAAATCTTGAAAGGAGAAAATACTTAACAGATGCTTTGTCTTCATGATGATAGTATAGCTCATTGTTTTGTAAATTCATATTTCTCAAATCACATTGCAAAAAACCACTCAACCACTTTGATGCACTCTAATACACAATCATGCCTTAAAAATATGTCTATAACTCTTCATAGTAGTAACAAACCTATAACATGGTTCAATAACTCTCTTCCTCTACTTACATCCCTTTAATCATGACAACATATGGATTTAACATAATCATACCTTCTTGGAGCACTTAATTTTCAACATGAAAAATCGTGACTTCAAATTTAGAATTTAAACCCTTCATAGCTTATTATAAATTTACATTATCTCCATAAAGCCTAATAAAGACATCATATGATTTTTAGGGCACTAGAATAATGTGTACTCAAAAGATTCATAAATCACCATATTCTTTTCATCTAACTTGTTGTCGGTCCCCGAGGTCCTTCTTGACTTCTTGGTTGGATTTTTAGGCTTGATGAGAACATCCTCCTTTTCTTCTTCGATTTGAATCCTGTCAAACACATATGATTCTCCTCAATCATTGTCTTATTCTCAATCATGGAAAACATACATTTTTTCTTGTTGACTAGTCAATTCATACTTCTTTACTGCTCTCCTTCTCCTTATCTACATGATATGGTATCAACATTATTTTGATTGCTTTAGGTTCCTCTTTAATTGTGTTTGGTATCCATAATTTCTTATCCTCATGCTTAGGATCATCCTTCTTGTTCATAGAATTAAACTTGGTTATCTTAGGCTCATCTTTAGGATTGATCTTCTTGTTGAACACTCTTCTATCTTTCCTTCTAGGATCTTGAAACAAACTATTATACCTTGGAGATTCATTTTGATAGCAAAATCTAGGAATATGATCTGGTTTATGATATTTGTAGTACAAGACATTGTTCTTTCTCTGTTGACTAATATGAGAATATTTCCTTCTACAATCCATAACCTTATGACCATATTCATTGCATGTATAACAATATCCATTAAGGATCTTTCACAATTCCATGAATACTTATTCCTTGAGAACCTTCTTTCACATTCTCTTGCCCTATGACCAAATTTATTACAAGCATGACAATAACCATTGAAAGAGTAACCATACCTCATTGCATTTGGTTGTCTAATAGGGTTATACCTCTTTAGATTTGTATTCTTAGTTAGATTGGTATCCTCCTTGTTCTCCTTCATGTCTTCATAGGTCTTGGACCTACCTTGTCATCTACACAACTCTTCATGTGATATCCTTTGAATATTGGGCCTATTTTTTCACTAGTTGACCTTTGACTATTCAAAATAGCATTTAGAGCCTTAGATATCTTCTCTAACCTCTCATATAGGTTTTCAACCTATTACATGCTTACTCAAACTCTTTCTTCAAATATCTTATCTTTGTTTTATTCTGATGGATTCATCCTCTTTAAATTTTATGGATTATATCTCCTCTTTGAGTTTGGAACACTCTTCTTCTTTTACCTTTTAGATATTTTCTTGAGATTCTAACTCTTTAATGTCTTAATCATGCTCAACATTCATACAACTGATCTATTCTTCTAATCCCTTAATGTCATAATCAAGAAAAATGACTAAGAGGGGGGGGTGAATCAGTCCTTTAAAATATTTAGTTTAGTTTTCTTAACTTGCATACATCATTCAAAGTATCCATTCAACATACATTAACTAATGTGAGTTTATTAAGTATGAAACAACCATTCACAATAACAAGAGAGAACACATGAACACCAAATATAAAGTGGGAAATCCTCAAGGGGAAGAAAACCCACTAACATTTTCATATATTACTCAACACAAAGGAATCAAGTGAATATTACACATCACAAGATATTTTTTTAGTGAGGCACCAACCCCACAAGGAGCATCAACCCCTAGTTTAGTAGGGCACCAACCCTACAAGGAGGCTACAACCCCCAAGATGACCAAGCACCAAACCAACCACCTTATATGAAGATAAATTAATGTCCTTGTTTCTCCACCAACTGATTATGATCACTTTTTCAGATCCTTCCACTCATACACCTCTCAAACCATGCCTTCTCCTACTTTTCTCATACTAACACCATATAGTGTTGATTAGGTCAAGTGACCTTGTAGATATTCTTCTCTTCCCTTCTCATCTTCTCATCTTCTTCTCTGCTCTACTCTAGATACTTCTCACATATTCACAATTCTTCCTCTAGCTTGTTCAAGCCTCCATCATCCCCACCACACACACTAGCTCAATGAGTAAACATACCTCAACTTAAATACACGACTCATCTCATAAACAACCTTAGGTCAGAAAATACCATTAAGGTCAGTTATAAAAATACATCAAGATACATTTCATATTAATATATATCACTTAATGGGACCATATAGGTGAGCATATACCTTATAGAAAAAAAAAAACACTATACTTCTCAATTAGGCCTAAAACACAAGATATCTCTCCAACAGTCACCATTTTAAATTTCAAGGCATAATTCAACTCCATCATGAATCCACTAGCTCTTGAGACATCGACTACATCCTCTCAACATCATCAACATGCATAATAACCTCTATAAACTTCATCTTCATCATGACTCACTCCATAAGACAAAAACCTCCTATTAGGTCTTAAGCACCTAATATAATGTCTTCAAGAACAAGCTACTCCACATATCAAATCATATTGTAATCACTTCTTGGGAACTTATACTTGATACACCATTATCCTATCTCACTCACCATATCCATGAGACACCATAAAACATGGCATAAGACCTCAAACCTTCCATCTCTTTTACCTTGCTTAAGCATGTTGATAATGCTCAAAAGTGTTGGACCTTTTTATTTTCATAGGTGTTGTTGTATTTTGTAAAGTTGCATTAATGGAAAAATGTGTGGTGCAGTGTGTTTCAAGGTCAACCTTGCATGAGAAAGGTCTTAATGAGTTTGTAAATAAGATTTAGGAAGTAGTTCAAGAAAGACTCAAGAAGAGAATTGTGAAGGTTGATTGATAGTGTCAGCTCTCAGATGATTCAGGATGATTCTAAGGGGTTTAATCAAGTTTTGGGAATACCAAAATACAAGGAGTAAATCCATCAAAGTTTTGAAGGAGGCCATCAAAGTATAGAGGAGGCCATAGAGGACTAGTTAAATCCATAGGAAAAAAGAACAAAGCCGCGGGAAAAATAAGGAAATCAGCGATAGACTAGAAAAGTTGCGGGTAAAGAAGAAAATCCATGATAAACCAAAAAATCCATAGGTAAAGAAATAAAGCCATAAAAGACTATAAAAATCCACAATAAAATAAGAAAATTGTGGATCAAAAATTAGCCGTAATACAAGGAAAGAGTGGAGTGTGGATATGTGATGTGATGGATGAACCTTATCTATATGGAATAAGTCTGATTTATTCGATCAATGAAGAAAATGGATAATTGTTTAGAACATGATCAAAAGGTAGTATATTACAAAATGTGTAACTTGTGCTCCATGAAAACACTAGACCCGATCTAAAATATCTCGAGCTCCAGATGTCAGAATTTAATGCTCTTTGACTTTGTGGAAAATTGATTACATCCTCTATATCATGAAATCTAAAATCCTGATTTCTAGGTAAATACTTATTATAACTAAATCACTACACCCTTTGATTTGCACAAGTGTGTGTCTTGAGCTCACGGTGTGACTGGGTAACATGAGTGTTATCTCCAAGTTGTGGGACTTGCTACTTGAGATAGACCTCCAGAGAAAGATGGTTTTTTGCTCCTAAACTACCTACCATAATATACTCTAATGTAGTTAAAACTATCTTATCCTAATCTAACTTTCTAAGGGACCAAGGAGAGAGAGTGCATGAAAAAAAATCCTACACTAAAGTGGTGATACACCAGAAAAATGAGGGTATGAGAATAGTTTCCAATGTGTGGAAATGGAAGCAAGATGTAGATTAGAGAGGGTGATGATAGTTCTCCACAGTCTAATGAAAACATTCATAATGACATTTCCATGCGTGTACAATAGTAATGAATCCTGAAAAAGCATAAAGTAGGCACAATACACCTACAAGTGAAATAAAGAGGCAAGAAGAATGCAATAAACACAGACAAGGGAAGGGAATATCCATAAATTTGCATCTACTACTTCATTGACATGCATAGTTCATTTACAAAGCAAGAGAAAGGCCTGATCAACATGAAAGAAGTCCACTACAAAGTCTTGTAGCACATTGGCTTCACAAAAACAAAATAACAGAGTTTTGCTACTCAAAACCATCTCCCCTTACAATGAGCCTAGTATACCAATTTATAGAGTTTGGAAGAGGGAAGATTGAAATCCCAAAATCTACCTTTCAACCACTTGCAAGAGGTAATAAATGAAGTGAAATGATTATATGTTGCTTTTAAAAGGCTCCCCATGTTGTCCCTTAACTTACAACAGTGAAAGAATGATTTCCCATGCTCATTAATTGCACTCCCAACCACTAATAAAATGACTCTTCTGAACCTCGCCACATTTTCAAAAAATCATCATCAAGTCTTCATCAATTTCTAGATTTCTTTATCTCTATGCATTGGGATTGGAGCCATGATTCCAACGGTACCAATTTTTCATGATTTTGTTGAGAAATGCAAAAGATATGGCATTCTGAGTGTGAGCAACTATTTTGAGTTTTCCAGGATTTCTTGCATTTTATGGGAATGAGCATTTAAATTTTGGAGCTGGAGATGTTTATTTTATTTTCACACACCTACCTCATTAAAAATAAGAAATCTAGTTTTTGTGGCATAGAGGATGTCGTGCCTTTTCTGAAAAGTCAAATCAAAAATCAGAGCTCTGGGTCAAAAGTTATGCATGTTTGAACTTCAAAGGTCGGGTGTTCCACTTTCCCTTTAGATTACAGTGTGTGGGTTTTGAGGAACTCACATCCATGCGTACTTGGACCATGTGGGCCTCCATTCTCTATGTATCTCGATTGAAGCTCTTCTATCCTCGTGCATCCTCCATTGAACGGGCCTAGTGGGCCATTGACCGTCGAATTCTCCACACCACTCACCCACAGGTATTTTAGCTATTTCGGGTCCTCGTGTCCCTACCATTTTTCTACTTTTTCCAAATTTTTACTCGGCTATAACCAAATCAGATTTTCAGGCATTTCGGTACTTTTTCCTAGTTATCACACGGACCACGTAAGACAAAATATTCCACTTTTTCTACATTTCACCGGCTGTGGCTATTTCAAATTTTTGGGGCCCAAGCCTACTTTCGTCCCAACTATCCCACGGACCGTTCAAGACATTTTTTCCAATTTTTCCACAATGTATTGGGCTCCTTCTTGATCATCCCTAGTGGCCCGACTATCGGCCGGGACGCGAGAGCCAACTTAGAGACATTTTTCCAGCTTTTTCATGTTAGAGTGTGGTACACCTTCATGTGTTATACTCGAGTATTTTCCTTCGTTGATCGGCCGAGCGGTGGGGGCGAACCCCAGGGTGGTTTATTAACCCATGGGTAATGGGTAACCGTTATGGGTTGTTTTGGGCCCATGGTTTTTTCGATCTTTTGCCCATTGTTTTGATACCCATGGTTTTGTATCAAACTACTTAAGCAGCTTGTCTATTTATATGGTCTTATGCATATGATAGATGTACAAGCAAATGTATTACGAGATGTGTTTTTCGGCTTGAATTAAGAGTTTGTTGAGCATAGCTCCAACGGATTTGGGTATGATTGAGAGCCCTAGGCTTGTAATAAAATCTGAGCAAGTGATTCTTGGTGGACGTAGCCCAAATCCCACGTAAATCCTCTTTGTGTTGTGTTATTTTATTCTATTTTATTTGAGATTAAATAATTTCGCATATTAGTTTCTATCACCTTGAGGGAATATTCATATTTTATCCCTTTTTCCTAACATACACTACCTTTTACTAACTAGGTACAAAAACTCCATTGGTTCCATTGGATTTTTTTTTCAATTTTTACTAATTCCTTGGATTTTTCTTTGGATAGGAAGTTAGAGAAAATCCAAGGATCCCTCAAAACCTGATTTTGGGCCTCGAACCATTTCTGCTTGCTCAAGCCTAAAGAAATTATGCAAGTTATCAAAATTACCTTAGGGGGTGAATTTTGGATAACATGAACTATTAAATATTAGAAAGGAAATATGGATCGTTCTTTTTGATCAGTTGAAAATCCTAGAATGATGGGAAATCTATTTTTAGAAATTATCTCATAAATGACTCCTGAATTAACGTGTTAAATATTTAATGCACTTAGAAAAATAGAAAAGTCAAGCTTTAAATCCGAATATAGGGAGATTAAGTGGTGAGTTGTTGATATTCTTTCAATAGACCATTTTTAAGTGATAAAAGTGTGGTAGAGTGCACGACATGCTAAGGAAGTGATGGAGAGTGTTGATTGTCTATAAAAGAAAAATTCCATGCAAATACGGTACTTGGAGAATTAAAGTTAAGGAGTGATAGAGGAAGAAAGACCAAAGGGAGATAACATATGGAGTGTTGAAAATCATATCAAATGAGAAGAGTACACCGGTTAGCTGATCCATTGAGCAAGAGATTTCGATTCGAAGTACGAGAGAATGATACAGAGAGTAGAAATCGAGACCCATATCAAGTTTGAAAGATAGAGACAAAGAGATAGAGAATGTTGAGTGTGAAACCTTGAAAGAATAAGCACAAAAGATAAAGAAAAGTGATCATAATCCATTGAGTAAGCAATCTCGATTCTACGTGATCAATGTATTTTTAATATCAAATTTCTAAGTGGGTGCTTAGATTATAGGGGTGGGTGCTCCTTGCAAGTTGGAGCTTGCTAAAATATGTTGAGTGGGTGCTCAGTTATCTTCAAGTGGGTCTTGAGAATCTGAAGTGGGTGCTTCACAAGTTGAGTGGGTGCTCAACCGAAACCAAGATATTGTATGCTTTAGAATTGGTGTTCCTAATAAAGTCTTGGTTTCAAAGTGGGTTTTCTCCCAAAAGGGTTTCCCACTATAAATTATTTGTTCAGTGTTATTATTTTTTGGCATATGGTTTTTTAAATTCTCATGGTATATTTCTACACTTTATTAATGAATTCTTGATTGGCATTGTTTTAAAGGTTTTAATCTACATTGATTCACCCCCTCTCAGTGCTTGTGATCTCTAACAAAAAGTAGGTCTTCAAAACAAGATGGTTCATACAATAAATCACCTCATCAAGGTGCATGTAGCACATCAATATAAATATCTCAACCTCAACTAACTCACAAGACTCATTAGAACCTCCAATTTAGGGTATAACACCCTAAAAATCTTGTCTTTGAATTTCCTTAAACCTATTTCAAGGTCTCAAGAATCAATCTAGAAATAATCATCTTATAACACCACAAACTCCACTTCCACACATAATAACTACATGGAAAACATCATCACAAACTCCATCAACATGCTCAAGCATACATATATTCATATGTCACACTCATAATTTCACCACATGTTCCAAGTCACCTTCTTGACAAGCCTAATTAGGTTGATTAGACCATTAGGGTTTCAACATAAAACCACCTCATATAATCACACCAAGAGATCAAACATGTCATATTATACCTCTACCAACTATACAATCTCATTTACCATTGCTATAATATATAATACTTTACAAACCTTCTTAGACCTCCATGACTGGTTTTTTCCTCTTTAGGCCATTAGCGGTAGGTCAACTTGGAAGAGAGATTACACAAAATAATTTCACAAAACTTATCTAAATATTTTCATGAGCACTTATCAAATATCCAAGATATCTGAAATAATTTTTTTCATTTCATGAAACCCAAAACTCAACTCTGTACCTAGAAATATCCAAAAAATAAGGGTTTTTCTATACCTTACCATGACTCCTGGAACCTTAAAATACTAGAAAAATAATATCTGAAGATTCCTCTACATACCTAAATCATCACATTAGCCTTCCCAATTCATTTCATGGCAATACCAATCATATCTTTCCTATCACTTTGAAACTAGGGTTTTGGGGAGGGTTCATACCTACTTTGCTTCTTAACAATCATTCATACATGATAGGGCATCATTTCACCTCATTCCAACTAAAAATTACTCTTAAATCCATGCCTCAATAATTATTAATGGATCAGTTCCCCATGTAAATATTTCACGTGTGAGTGAGCACTTCAAACTTGACCATCGAGCTAGGAATGACTGTTTTGAGAGCTTAATAAAGCTCAAAACAACTTTTTAAGATTTTTCTTCAATCTCCTAACCTCAAACTTGGCATACACCATTTCAATGACCTATTTGATGTTCTCCAATGCTCATCTATTCCTACTTACAATCTAAAACTCACCGTGCACCATGACTTGCATATGTTTCTTTTCATTGTCTTCATAATATTACTTGTAAAAGACCTTGAACATGCATTTAACACCTGAAAATTGACCTTGTACAATTTCTACACATGATATGCAATTTCAAAACACATTTCACATGCTCATACTAACATTATCTAATTCATACCACATGTCGTGCATCCACTAAGTCTAGGACTAGGCCTAAATGGCATGTTCCAACACATGTTACACATAAAATGACATGTTCTTCATGTAAAACACCAAAATAGCCTTCATATAACCTCCGAGCTCATACACAACACCCACTTTCTTGAACCATGCACCAAGAACATGCTACTTCACCAAGACAACACACCAAAACACCTCACTACCATTCAACCTTAACTCATTTGACCTCATTTGACATCAATGGACACCCATGAAAACATCATGTTGACTTTATGCCACCAAGATACTTTGACATCAATTCTACTTGACATCAATGACAACAAAATGACACAATGTTCAACAAGGCATGCCAAGACTAACACATCAAAAGATAAATATCAAGAAAAGGAAAAGTGTGTACACACTCTTGATTATGTTTTCCTAAAATTACACACTTAAGTAGGGGAAATGTAGAGACTAAAATTTGGTAACTTATCCTTTGGTAATGACAATTTTTCTATGTTCCCTTGATGAGGAAAAATCTCATATTTTTAGTCCAATCAAAACATCTATATATCTCTCTCTTGAATTACTCATCTCTACACTGCTATTTTGTTCATACAAGGACTTTTAACTAAGACAATTAATAATTCAACCCTAGGCATCATTCCTAAAGTTCTAATTTTACATCATTACATGCCTAGGAAAACTAAAACATTTGGGGCCATAGTGGAGTATGGTCAAGGCTTACTTGTATTTTCCCACCCCCATCTATTGACTTTTTCCCCAAGTTGATCATCTTAAGTTTGCCATTTCATCTTCCTATGGCCATACTTATCATAAAATTTAACATACATAAGGCTATATAAGAAATTATGTATTATTTCATAATTCACTTAACACTTTCATAAGCTCTTATTGTAAATATCAATACAAAACCACTCAAGGATATTTTAATTATCCCTAAAGCAATTGCATGTTATCTAGAGAAACCACTACTACATGTCTAAAGCATTCAACCAGTCAAGGATTTTATCTTCCTCCATTTCCAAGATTATATAGGTTTTAGAGTCATGACTTAGAAAGAGAAAAGTTTCTCCAAGAATTTACTAAGGACCTTAAGGGATAAGAGGGTTTATTCTAGCACCTAAAGCACACCACGTCACACTACTATCATAATGGTTACATTCTTTAGTTTATTTTTAACCCACTATCTTTTTGTCAATAGGCATGAGAGAACATAAGGGGTTGGCTTAGATCACATTCATCCTTGCATAAATTATTGTAAAAATGAGAACCATGTTTATTTTTAGATGAATGAAAAAAACAATAACTTGGAGGATTTAATCATGGTTATTCATTCACTTTAAACATCCCGACATCTCATACTTTTTTCAAATTACTTGTACTAATCGATTCAAGATTTCACAATTTAGAACATTCAAAAATTGATCATTTTCACTTTTTTAGGGCTCATATATGCTTTATGCCGTCTGGATTCTCAATTTTACAAAGCATCCTGAATGTCATTTTAATCAACTCACCCTTTCCCAAGTTGGTTCACAAGTTGGTCGATATGGGTGAAGGGGTCACTAAGTTGGAAGGTTTAAGCTAAACCGAGTTGGACAACTTGAGATCCAAATGTTTAATTCCAAGCTTGAGCTAGGTTGAGAGATCCCGTGAACATCGTGGCCCATCTTTGGTCCACATGGACCAATGATGGCCACCTTAGAGACTTGGAATCCATAGGGACCAAAGAAAAAGTGGATATATTTGAGATATGGAGATTTTGAGACCTTGAGGAGAATCGAAAGGCCAAGCTCAAACCCAAGAATCAAGTAAATCTCGAAACCACAGAGGGTCATGATTAGTCAACATAAACTAATGATGGTTTTCCATGGTTTTAGGGTTTTAAAATCTAAAATTTTCTAAATAAGGGAACCTAAAGACTTGATAAAAATTGAAAAATCTATGATTGGTCCATTTCGACCAATCATGGGTCACTCAGACTTCTAGGAGGTTGAAGACAAGCAAGTCGAGATAGATTTATGAAATAGGGACCATGAGACCCCAAACCCAATAGAATAGTAAGATGTGACTTCATCGAGGGTGGGAAAATATATCAAAGATCTCCAATCAAGAGTGATACATGTGGTAATATGTGTTGAGAGGTTAAATTTGATGGTCATGTGGCCATCAACCATGTCAAACAAATTGGGGATCTTGAAATGGTCATATCTTTTGACCTAGGTCACCAAATTAGACAAAAATTGTCTCATTGGAAATATCTTAAGGAAATATACATGAGAAATATGCATTTTCGTTTTTTCAAGCTCATTTTTTTGACCAAATTATGGTTTTAAGGGCCCATAACCTTTTCAAATTTATGTTTTGTGACACGTGTTGGGCCCACTTTCAAATGCTCATATCTTTTGATCTAAAGCTCATGTTCACCTACACATTATATCAATACAAATATCTTGATCAAAGATTCAATTTGAGGATAATTTCATATGATATAGTAGAAAAATCTTTGAGATCTTTGTGACATAAATTTAGCATCTATTTTGATATTTTTCTCAATCTAGACACTCAAATCTATTCCTTGTGCTTCATTTGAGTCTTTTTGATCTCATAACTACTTCACAATGGAATATTACTTAGTATCCCACAAAAATAGAACCAAGGGGGTTTGATGATCTTACATAAAAATGGTAAACAACAATGATATGTTTCAATGGTGTTGAGAACAAGCATGATCTCGATTAACCAAATGACGACTCAAAATTCATTTGACCCCCTTGATCTCTTAGTTTCACATTAATCATCCCTAAGATTTCATCAAAAATTAAATATATGTTATTTCCTTGTGCTCCAAGGCACCTCCAAAGTGATGGATCATCATGAGACTTGTGGATTACCTTAAGCCATTTTGGGGGTAGTTTGGAAGGATCAAGCAAGTCAAACATCTTCCAAGACATCTTTAGATTCCCACTTTTATCCTATGATATATAAATGTAACTCATATTTCTTATTGTAAGCATCCTCTCTCGAATGTAAAGTCACCATGATTAATTGATGACTAAATATTTTGAGTTACATACCTCTATTTTGATCTCATATAACACCTCCAATGTCTTCCCCCATTAATGTAATAGACTATGCATGCCTATAAGCAATATTGTGATGTTGATGGTGGCTCTTATCTACCCCTTTGGCTTATATTATTATGTTTCTTTCGACTCTATTCATTAATGGTATGATGTGTGTGGTTTTACTTGTATGATTTCATTTCTCTATGTCTAAATGGTGTGGAATGGGAGTTTAATTTGATGTAGATTAAATGATGGCTTGTTTCTTCTCTCTTGGATTTTTGTTTTTTCCCTATTCTTCCCCTTATGGATTGAGATATTTTTTTATTTTGGTGCAATCACCACCCCTTTTAGCTTAGTTTATGCTTTCTCATCCCTCGTTTCTCCTACAAATTTTGTAACTTAGTGTTTAATTATAGGTGGTGGAAGGAATTATAGTAAATTAATGTAGGATCCAACCTACTTTAGAGGTATTTCCTAAAGATCTAAGGTCTCATGCCTTGGGGACATTCCCATGTTGTTTTTGAGATAACTAAGTGTTTCCAAAACTTGGTGAGCTTTCATAGGTGCACACATTTCAATGACAACACAAATCACTAGGAGAAATACATGAGGTTTGTATTGTCTTTGAAATGTGGGCAACCTCACCCACACTCTGATATCTCCTTTTCTTACCAAGGAGAAATACTCCTAGGAGAAATCACTAGGAGAATGTAGAGAATCACTTGGATTGGTTTAGTAGGGGTGAATACAAGGGTAGTTCAACCTCACCCACACTTTGATATCTCCTTTTTTATCTAATGCTTTGATGAAGGGTATTACATGTATATAGGGTTTTTACTTGTTGTAAGATGCTACAATTTGTGTCGAGGTTGTGTAAGCAAGAGTGATATACAATGGTGAAAGGTTTTGAGATAAGTAAGGACAAAAAAAGTTATAAACCCATTGAAATCGGTCCATGACCATACAACTAAGGTTAAACCGTAAATAGTAAAGGTAGCACCGTATAATCCTAGATAAAGACAATTTATAGCTAAGTTATAAAAAATAAAGCATCTTCATGGTCATATCTACTTATTTACCCAAATTGCATACCCAAATCTCCAATCTATTCCACTTGTACTACTAAAATCTTCATATCTTCTTGTGTTTATCATCTATTGTTATATCATTTATCATCATCAGCAAGTATTAATGAATTAGTGATTATGCATTGTTGATAGAAATTAATTACTTGAGAATAACCCCCTTTTTACAAACCATTACATCCTATATTTTCCCATATTACATCTTATAATTTTTAGGGTGTAAACACAATGCTTCAATTTTTGTTCTCATTTTTTCCAAATTTATTACGATTCACTAGAAACAACTTGCCTATTAGGAATTAATTGTTGTAAACATTATTAATTTATTATATTATTATATGAGTTTGGTAACTCATTAATAATAGAGATAAATATTTTCATACAATTGTGTAACTCGTGTGAACATCAATATATCGAATGTTACAATGTGTTTAAAAAATTCGTATAACAATATTTATCTCTATTATTAATGAGTTACAAAACTCATATAATAATATAATAAATTAATAAGTTTTACAACAATCAATTCCTAACATTCACCCTCTTGGTGTGAACATTATTAATTCTCAATATTATCTTCCTTGAAATGATAAAAATCCCGCAACACCCTTAAAAATCATAAAAACTAGAGGGAGTTAATGGGGGATTGTGTTATCCCTTCACTATTAGTACCCCTCTAGGAATTCTAGCAGTTTAGAAACTAAAACAAAAGTATTATTATTTAGTATGGGGTGCTTCATAAATAAATACATTTATTTCTTTAACAACCTCAATATAAATTCACTTGTGATTCTTTCATTTTAAAAATGCACTAATACACTTTCCTATATATAAAATTATTGAATTCAAAGTAAGACCCTATTATTACATATACTAATGTAGAATGGGTGGGAAATTTGACAAAAGAGACAAAAACTTTTAGACCCAAAACATGGGTAAAAAAACCTACCATGAAGGCGATAAAAATTATAGCATTACTATTCCAAAAGCTAAAAATTATACTACTATGGTTCTAACAAAGGCTAGAATAACAAGAATATAAGGAGGAAAGATAGAAAATAAAGAGAAAATTAAAAAAATAGGAATGGGAAGAAAACATGGTCAATCAACTAATAACAAAACAAATACTACATAATTAACATGTCAAAATCGACAAACACATCAAAAAACGTGTTAATAAAATCACAATCTAGATCAATAATCAATAAATCCATAAATACACAAACACCATAACATGTAACTATTTAATTACCAAAATAAGGTGTCTACATAAACAAAAGAGAAGAAGGGACAAA
The DNA here is from genome assembly GCA_018340775.1 of Taxus wallichiana var. yunnanensis. Lineage (NCBI taxonomy): Eukaryota > Viridiplantae > Streptophyta > Pinopsida > Cupressales > Taxaceae > Taxus > Taxus wallichiana. The sequence goes on along the minus strand of CM031240.1, from coordinate 247,239,432 downwards.
GAGTAGTGGAGCTTTGGTAGTTCATATTAACATGGGAAACTATGATATCAAAGACAAACTCAAACTCATTTTATTCTAATCTTTGATTTGAGGACCGAAAGATAATGATGATGATGGTGATAATTTTTAGAGTTGTAGAAGCAATTCAAAGATACAATAAAGAGGCATATCCAACTTGAGGTAGTAAGACATGTACTTGGAGGTTGAAAATTGAAAATGATTTTTTCTTTAAATTCTTTTTGGGTATAATGAGAGTTTCCTAAAATGAAGTTCATCATCGATATCTATTTTAACATAATTTAATTCAAAAATTGATTCTCACTAAAAGTTTAGAGTGTTTGATAAGATGAAGAACATATTAGAAGAATCTAACACATAAAAGGAGTGCCAAATATATCTTGAAAAGATATGTAATAAGAAAAATAAAATACAAACTTAAGAAAAATTCAACGAGAAAAAATGATTCTACTATTTGAAGGCCATAAAATGTATGTTCCATTACAAGTCTAGATCATGTTGTTTAGGTATGTGGTTTTTGAGGCTCTTAATGACTATTGTTTGGAAGTATGATTTTATATTCCTAGAGTTATTTGTACGTGAAGACTTGATTTAAGTGTTGTAATAGCTAAGAAGTATACTATTATGGTTCTAACAAAGGCCTATAATAACAAGAAAATTAAAAAATGAGGAATGAGAAGAAAACATGGTTAAACAAAGAAGAATAGAGTCAACAAGAGAACAATAGTCATGTGTCAAAGTCAAATACTACATAAATAACATGCAAAAGTCAAACAAACACAAGAAAACACATGCCAATAAAATCACAATTTATATCAATAGTCAACAAATGCACAAATATACAAACACCATAACATTTAACTATTTAACTACCAAAATTAGTGTCTACACAAACAAAAGAGATGAATGGGCGAATGGTAGTGGAGCTTTGATAGTTCAAAATAACATGGAAAACTATAATATCAAAGCAAAAATCAACTCGTCTTATTCCAATCTTTTATTCAACGACTAAAAAATAATGATGATGATGGCACAATTTTTACAGTTGTAGAAGCAATTCAAACATACTATAAAGAGGCATATGCAACTTGAGGTAGTAAGATATATATTTGGAGGATAACAATCGAAAAATATATTTGTCCTTTTAGGGTATAATGAGAATTTCCTAAAATGAAATTCATCATTGATATCTAATTTATTATAATTTAATTTAAATATTGATTCTCATTATAAGTTTGAGAGTGGCCAATAGGATTGAAGAAGATATTATAAGAATCTAATACATAAAAGGAGTGCCAAATACATCTCCAAAAGATGCAAAAAAAAAATAAAAAAAAACTTGAGAAAAAATCAATGAGAAACAATGATTCTACTATTTGAAGGCCATATATCATGAAATCCATTAAATGTATGTTAGCTTATAGATCTAGACATGTTGTTTGGGTATGTAGTTTCTTGAGGTTCCTAAAGTCCGTTGTTTGGAAATTAGAACCGATAGTCCTAAAATTATATATATGTTAAGACTTTAATTTAAGTACTTTTGTCGATGTCGAAGTGTCCCGTAGATAAACAATGGTAAACATCTATGGTCCTCATAACATATGAAATCCCTCGATTAACATATATACTTATCTTGTGGGAGGTTATGATTAGATTCTACTCAGAGATGATGAGAGCAAACCCGAAATTAAAGTAAAGGGATCATTAAGTAGGATAACAACATAATTACTAAAAAAGGACATAGAATAACTCTTAAGACTAATTGAATGGGAACCCGTTCTCTTGGCTTTAATGTTCTTTGGATAAAAAAGAAATTAAAGAAACGAACAAAATTATATCATTTGTTTCTGCTGTTTCTCGAGATTTTTCTATAGCTTTGTTGCCAGCAAATCTGATGCAGAATTTTGATTTGGTACATAAGTCGGAGCTATTTCAACACGATTAAAGCTCCCGATTGGTTTCCAATGCGCTTCCTTTTCAAGTCCGTCAATGGGAATAACCAGTTCAACCTTGCATCAATGCTTAGTGTTCTTGACAGACTACTATTCAGAGGAAAATCGGAAAGAAACATACAACGCTGTAATAATTCTTGTGACATTAGCACACAAATCATCTCACGGTCTTATGAAAAGCAAGACGTGCCCTCATGCACTGCAGCCATGGGAGGATATGTTAAGCAAGGAAAACCTGAACAAGCTCTTAAACTCTATGTCCAGATGCAAAAAGAAGAGGTACGCTCTTAGGTAATCAGGAATTCGTTCTTCCTTGTGTTCTTAAGGCATGTGTGAAGTTGTTAGCTCTAGAACGTGGTAAGGAGGTCCATGGTTTTGTTATCAGAAGTGGGTTTGAATCAGATTTTGTGTTGTCAATGCACTCGTTTTAATGTATGCCAAATGTGGTAGTTTGCCTGATGCGCGCCAACTGTTTGACAAAATGTGTCAAAGAGATGTGAGCTCATGGAACGCTATGATTGTTGGCTATTCTCAAACTGGTCACTGTGACGAGTCTTTGGATTTGCTGCATCAAATGCAAATAGCAGGTATGAAGCTTGATTTGTTCTCTTGGACTGCTGCTATTTCAGGGTTTGTACAAAATGGGCATAATGACGATGCTCTAAAGCTCTTTAATCGAATGCAGATTGCAGGTGTAAGACCAAATTCTTTTACAGTTTCAAGTATCCTTCCAGCATGTTACCGCACGGGAAGTCTACAAATGGGTAGGCAAATTCATAGTTTTATAATTAGAGCTGGAATAGAGAGAGATGTTTTTGTGGGGAGTACTCTTGTAGACATGTATGCTAAATGCCATAGCCTTGTTGATGCAAGGAAGTTATTTGACAAAATGCCTGAAAGAAGTGTGGTCTCATGGAATGCTATGATAACAGGTTATGTACAAGATGGGTATTGTGATTTAGCATTGAGATTCTTTGATCAAATGCGATTGTCAAGTTTGAAACCGAATTCTGTTACCATTGCTAGTGTACTACCAGCATGTGCCAATTCAGTGGGTTTGAGACATGGCAAGGAAATCCATCAGTATACTATCAAAAATGATGTCGAGATAAATGTTTTTGTGGAGACAGCCCTTGTAGATATGTATGCAAAGTGTGGGAGCATAGAGGAGGCACGCATAATATTTGACAAAATGTTCCAAACAAATGTGGTTTCATGGAATGCCATGATTGCAGGCTATGCACAAAATGGGCATGGTAACCAGGCTTTGAAGCTCTTCTATAAAATGCAACGAACAGGCACTAAACCCAATTCAATAACAATGGTAAGCATTCTCCCTGCCTGTGCTCAAATGGCAGCTTTGCAACAGGGCAGAGAAATTCACAATTACATTATCGAAGTGGATATAGTTCAAATTCTTTTGTGGGTGGTGCTCTAATAGACATGTATGCAAAATGTGGGGGTATAAATGATGCCCGCAGTGTCTTTGACAAAATGTCAGCAAGAACTGTAGGCTCTTGGAATGCAATGATCACAGCATATGCCTTGAACGGACAGGGTCAAGACTCCTAGCTATATTCAACCAAATGCAACAGACAGGTTTAATGCCAGACCATATCACTTTCACTGGTGTTTTGTCTGCGTGTACCCATGCAGGCATGGTCTGCGAAGGCATGAAATTCTTTGATTGCATGAGACGAGTTCATCACATCATACCCAATGCAGAACATTATGCATGTGTGGTTGACCTTCTTGGTCGTGCTGGGCACCTCAATGAAGCATATGAAACTATCAATAGTATGCCATTTGAACCTACAGCTAGTATATGTGGAGCTTTGCTTGCTTCTTGTAGAACCCATTGCAATGTGGAGATTGGAGAACTTATTGCAGAACATCTTTTCAAGTTGGAGCCTGAAAATTCTGGAAATTACATATTACTTTCAAGCATCTATTCTGCAACTTGCAGATGGGATGATGCAGCCAGGGTTAGGAAGATGATGAGAGTCAGAGAAGTGAAAAAGAAGCCGGGATGCAGTTGGATTGAGATTGAAAACAGTATGTACACATTTGCTGTAGGAAATAAATCAGATCCACAAATGGGGAAATATCTGTGACCCTAGAGAGATTGGCAGAACCAATGAAGGAGGCAGGATACGTGACAGAGAAATTTCACGCACCATGATGTGGAGGAGGAGAAAGACCAAGTCTTCTGTTGTCACAGTGAAGAATAGCTGTTAGTTTTCAGCTTATCAACACATTCCGTGCCATAGCTCTGCATCATGAAGAATCTGCGTGCCTGTGGGGATTGTCATACTGCAACTAAGTTCATCTCAAAGATCGTTGGATGAGAAATTATTATGAGTTCCAACGTTTTCAGCATTACAACCATAGACAATGTTCTTGTGGACATTATTGGTGATGATAATTGGAACAAACAGAAATGTCCAGCACTGGTAATAACGGACACTCAAACATCTCATATATTTAGCCGTGACCAGTATGCATGTAAAATTTTTGTTTATTATTTCTTTTGCTCTTGGAAATGTATTATGTAGTCATTGAGAGGATATAAATTAATTTAGAAAATACATGAGAGCTTTTGTGTTTATGCCCTTTCGGGAAAGCTCTATTGTTTTTTACTTATAAAATGGTCTTGCAGCATGGATAAACCTACTCTAGCACAGTGTCATATATCAGTCTGTGATTATTAGAACAGTCGATTATTAAATACTATGTCGATTCATAAAGCATCTCTGTACTCACCCTAATTCAACGCACAGTGCAAGAATCATATATACATACTAGATATTATGGTAAACTTTTCAACTAGAAGCTATTTGCTTAATGGAGATTTGTGCTTACGTGTTGTTTTACCACAAAGACTGCAGTGAGGACCTTGAAGGATTGCCCATCATAGGCCATTCTTCATATGGTATTGAATTTAGTTCACTCTGTACATGCAGTCTAGAACCAACAAGTTAATTTACTGCTGACGAAAGGTATTTGTTTGATTAGCTACTGCAGGTTTTATCCTGGTTTCTGTTCACTTTCAAGCTGATAAAGCATTACAGGTCCAAAGTCAGCCAATACTATGCGGAGCGATATGGCTGTGAAATTCAGCAGCCAAAGGCAGGGCACCAAAACTACCACAAATGCTGCAGAACATAGAACCAAAAGCATGAAGCAAGGGCCAGGATATTGAAAACAATGTAACTGAACTATCAAAACAAAGAACATTGATGGTCATTTCTAAGAAGCTGAATTTGTTGCTGGTTAATTCTCTGAAGGTGTGTATTTAAATGTCCACTCGTCGTTTGAGTTCACACCAGGCATGGAGGGTGTCCTTGACACTGCAATTATGGAGGTGAAGTACCGGCCACTTGAAAGGCACTCTCCAGTATCTTCTTCCCTTTGCATGTCCGTGTGGGGGCTAGACTAGTGAACATGTTCTCGATCTAAGAAAACCTGCACACTCAACCCAGCACCAAGCCAACATAAGCCACATATGTGACTAACATGATTGTTCAAACATGATTCAATCACCCTGACTATTATCAGGGCTGGCATTGAGATTTCTATGCCCACTAGCACCAATTTTCTAGTTCATCAGGCAAGCAGTGTCACCACCAAACAACATGCATACCACTCCACAAGTTGCCCTGATAAATTCATCTATGTCAACCTAGTGGGTACTCATGCATCCAAGCTTGGCATTGGTAGAAGCCAAGGCTTGACCAAAGGTAGAGGGTTATTTGAGGTTCCCTACTTATCTGCTACAAGTCATAGACCAGTCCTCAACCTCCCTAAATCCCTTGCAAAAGTGTTCTTCAAAAACCCCACATGATGCTTCTTACTCGGTACTACATATGGGATTTCATGCCTTGAAATCTTCGTTACCAACTTAACAACTTTTGCAAATGTTCCCTGGCTTCTTTCCCAGTAACCTGACTTCCCATCTGCTTCATCCATTACTTCAGAAGCGCTAGACTAGCATCTACATTTTCCTCACATATGCTTGGGCACTAGCCCATGAGCACAAGCTTGAACAAGGGTTCCCTTGGATAAAAATGGAAAAATTGGGAGGGCACAAAGAAACAAGTACCTACCACAAGGATTGAAGCATCATGAGATGAGGATTCGATGGCACAACAAAATGTAATAAACAAGGATAAATGTTGTCACGATTAAAAACAATTGTAAATTTGGAAACTTGATGCAGGAGCATCATGTAGATAATCAATTTTGGTTTTCCTTAGGTGTTAGAAGTTGTCTAGGGTCCATTTGAGGTGGTCATGGTATGTAATAGTCCATTTGGACTCTAGAGGCAAAATAAGGAATTTTCCTTCTAAATGTTCAAATTTGAATATTTAAATAGTTCTTAGGCTTGTGTTAGGTTTAAATGTTTGGTGAAAACTCAATAAATGTTGTAATAAAGGTCATAAGTCCTCTTCATCACCTTGTATTAATCTATACCAAAGCTCTAACTCTGATTAGATAGGTTAACCATGGTTGGGGTTAGTGGTGTACAGACCCTAACTCCTACCATCTTTATGGATGAAAAATTCGAATTAGAAGATATGATGGTAAATGAATAGGGGAGAGTTAGTGTAAAAGGAAAAAATGACACTGTAACAGAGCTTTATGGCTCAAGAAGCCTTGAAATTTGCTTGATTAAATCATATAAAGAGCTTCTCTGTATTGTAAACTGTGTATGAAGATGTTTCTTGAATATTAAGCATTGAATAACAAGAATTGATGAATGTTTCTTATATTTAAATGATGAATCCTTGTTGTCTCAGGTACAAAGGGTGTGTACAGTCACTTAGAGGATCTTGAAAAATGCTTGGTATAATGAGAACAAGTTTGTGCAGGTTTGTCCAAGAAGTAAGGGTTTGTGAAAGTATTGAATGAATGAAAGAAAGGAGATTGATGGTGTAGGGTAAATACATACTGTTTGAAGGAACCAAGTTGTTTGTTCTCCTTTATGCATGCTATATTAGTTCAAAGAGCATTACTCTTGTAAATGAGGAATTAAGACATCCTAAACTGTGATCACTGTGGAACAGAGGAATAGTTGATTAAATGATGAACTTGAATTCATACCATAAAGAGGAGATACTGATTCCAAGCCTGTATGAACCATGTTGAGTTGTTAAAGAAGTTGATAAGTCAAAATAAGTTGATTAAACTCTCAAAACCTCACACAGTCTGCGTATATCCTGTTTTAGAGGGTTTTATAGGTATACACAGTTAAAGTCTGAACTTTGATTATTGATCAAAGACTTGATCATTGACGAAGAAAGGGGATCAGAGCTATAGAGGACATGAATAAAGTCTCACAAGGTCAGGGGAAGCATGTGTATGTTGAACTCGTTAATCTCTTTTAATATCTATGTATGACCAGTCTTGGGGTTTGTAAGAATCTTATCCTGGCATAATAGTTTTATTCTGACCTTGTAAGTTGTAGAGTTGTGAGTAAGGTGAGTTATGTGACAAAAGGAAGTTAAGAAGCCTTGACAGTGGATTCAAAAGGCCACGAAGATAAAAAGAGACCCAAACCTAGTCAAGAAGGAATTCACCCTGTTATTACTAACTGTGACAGAGTATTAAGAGTTTTTGAAGCAAATTTGTGGGAGTAATTGGCAAGTGTAGTAAAGAAAAGCGGTTAAGGAGTAAATAGTGTCTGAGAAGGGGAGTGAGAAGTCATAAGGAGACTACACACACCCTTAAGATGCAAAGTGCAAGAATTGTATGCACAGTTCTAAAGAAAACTTGTAACAGACTATATCTTGGAGGAGGTAGTGTTTAAGGAATAAGGGTGTGAGTGGTTAGTGTCAAGAGTTGTGGGGAGCTATTCAAGTGGTCTTTAACCTTGAGAAGTGTGGTGAAACATCATAGATTGCATCAAACAAGCCCACATTGTCATTGTCATGTACATTGTCATGAAGGAACTTAACAAGTTAGCTAACCAAAGGACAAGCAATAACAATAAATGGAGGATAGGTGGAGTGAGTAAATGATTTGGGAGTGACTATAGTGTGAGTAAGAGTGGCAAAGTCTTGAAAAGTTGTGGAGAAGTCTCAAAACCATCAAACAAGAAAATCTCAATAACTGTCCTGATACAGTTCAGATTTGAGCAACTTGAGCATGATGAATGGGAGTTGAAAGAAGACCATGGTTCTAGAATGAATGAAATAATTGGAAGGATGATGGATGGAGTGTATTGATGTGAGATAGGAAAGTTGTGAGTATAATTAAATCCAAGAAAAGCAAGGATCAAAACAGAGGTAAGAGCCATTGGTGGCAAGAACTAGTCAAGAGTTTGGTAAGCAAACATGGGAAATTCAAGAGTTGAAGACCAAGCGTGCAAATGAGTGTTGAGAGTGGCTTATCCAAGGTGAAAATAGGTGGGATAAGGTGGTTCTAAGCTTGAGAATAGAGAAAAGGTTAAAACCCTAGAAATTTTCCAAAAACCTAGTGAGACCTAATTACCAACCCTAGAAGGAGAAAAATGGCTTTTGAGAGAAGAGTACAAAGAATTAGACCTTGAAATTTACTTGAAAGCAAGAACTAACAAAAGGGTATCTGGATGGGGAAAATTTTAGTGGTGAATTTTTGTAAATTCGCGAATATTAGGGGTTTGAAAATTGGAAATGGTGAATTTTTCAATAGTCGGTCTGCTACCCGGTTTAAAATTTCAGCCAACATGTCATTTGTATGGGTCAGTTACCTACTATTTATACTAAAAAATAAATTTATGCATGTATTTCACCAACATTTCGAATCAAACTGCATGGTCATATTGGCCAAGGTATAATACATATGGCTCGGGGTTGCGAGGGGTACCCCCTTTCTCAAGGGTCCGTGGGGATGGTCCCCTTGGTGGGGGTCCGGGGCCGCGTGTAACTTCGGTGGGGTTCGGGGGCAACGCCCCAAAGCCACATTTTATATGTATTTATTCATTGTATTTATTCCTTTTTCAACACATAGACGACCGTCCAAAACTACCGTCCTACACCCTCGCGGCCATGAAAGAGATGCGCGCATCTGCGCACGAGAGACAAACGTAGAAGGTGATCATCCAACCCAACGTCATCTAATAAAGAAGAGACGACCATCCAATCCATCCTATCTAATAGAGAAGAGACAACCACCCAATCCAATCCATCTAATAGAGAAAAGATAGTCATCCAACCCAGTCCATCTAATAGAGAAGAGATGGTCGTCCAACATAGTTCGTCTAGTAGAGAAGAGATGACCGTCCAACCCAGTTTGTCTAATAGAGAAGAGACGATCGTCCACCTAGTCCGTCTCGATGGCACATGAACGAATGTCTAACTCATCCCGTTTGATGCTACATAGATTGTCGTCTAACAATCGTCTAACTTTGCAAAAGCACGGAAAACTTTGACATGTCAAATCGCCTTTGCCGCAAATTTATTTTTTGGAGATTCGTCATTTTTTTGAAAGTCAATTTCAGAGATTCGCCACCCATTCTATAATAATTTTTGGAGGGGGTTTTTAAAATGAATCCTCTATTTGGAACAATTATCAGATTTGCTTGAAGTTTTGTAGATTCTTCCAGTCACATAGACTTGCATGTGATTAGGGCTAGTTGAGAGACCTAATGAAAAAGCGGTTTAAGTAGAATAAAACAAAATGGACTTGGAATTAGTGCATGTAACTTTGCAAACACCTAGAAGGGGAAAATGGAGTACTGGAAAAGCTTACCGATGAAGGAAAACTCCTTGTATTTCATGAAATTTATCGAATTTGAGCTTTAGGAGGGCTATAAGGACTTTTATAGCTCTATGAAGAAAATGGTGATGAATGATGTTTTGAAACTTTGTTGAGTGGCCTCACATGTTGGATGGATGTTATTTAACAGGTTTGAGGAAGTTTTAGCTCTTAAATCAGTCTTTTGATGCATTTTGGGGTATTGGAAGCCATTTCAGGCTACTTGGGAGCAAGGTATAAATCGATAATTTTTGGTGATTTGATAATGATTAAGCTAACTATTGGTATTGGTTGACTTTGATGAATGTCTCTACATAAAAAATGCAAACCCAATTTGTTAAACCCAATTTTTTTAAATATATATTTAAAAAATATTATTGAGGTACGAGTTTGTTGAAGTTCAATTAAGGTATAAAACTTGAGGCCATTTATGATGTAGGAGTGTAATGTGTCATTTCCATAATTAATTAATTTTGAATACTCGAAGCCTATTTTTATTATTTTCCGTAGGCTAAGAGGAAATTAAAGAGGGAAATAAATTAATTTCAATGGTCCAAATGTAGTTTTATATTTTAATTGGAAAAAACACTTAAATTATATTATCAATAAAAAAAGATAAATAGAATTAAATAATAATAGAATGATGAACTTCTATTATGAGGCACTAAAGATAGAATAATAATTAAATAAAACATTCTATTATGGGGCGCCACAGATAGAATAGGTTGCATGAGCATTAAGATCCTATTTTTAGGATGGAGAGAGGATAAAACAATTTTATATTGTTTATTCCTATTTTTAGGATGGAGCGTCAACAGGGGAGAGAAGATAAAACAATTTTATATTGCTTATTCATATTTTTAGGAGAGGATGCCCATTTTGGAGAAAACCTTGGAAGTTATAAAGACATATTTGAGGTTTATTATTATATGAATCTTGGAAATTTATCTACTAGTTCATTGTTTAGAAGTAGCTTCTACTTTTGTATCAACAATAGAAGACGAAAACCCTCGTTTGCATACAAATATGAGGATGGAATTCCTCACATTTAAGCTTGGCAATTCCATTATGGGATTGTCGTGGTTGTTCAGTGTACATGTGTTCATCTAGTTCAACTAGGGATTCATATTTAGGGTTGTTTTAGCATCCACAACAATAAGTACAACTAGGACATCCCCTTTGACAACGAATTTCAGTACTAGCGCCATATTTGGAAGCAATTTTCCGCCAAATCAGTTTGCATGTTCTTATATTTTGTGAGAAAAAGTGAATTCAGACATTCTAATGCTTTTATTAAAGTTGATTTGAAATCAATAAATAAAAGTTTGTTTTGGCACCTCAAGGCTTGCTCTTTTTTATTTTAAAAATTAGATTGTCGTTGTTACCATAAAAGACAATTTTTATACTTGATGTCCTAGGGTTTTGACAATAATTTCTAGAGTTATCTAAAGTATTTTTATGGATATTATAGCGACATTAGAGCTAATTTCCTCCACCTTGTGGAAGGGAATTTTTTAAAAATGAGATCAAAAAAATTTGCAACTTTGAAATTCATACGGGGTAGTGATGAGAGGTCACCACTACAAAGGGAGAAAAAGAAAGCTACAGAACAACCAGAAGTCATGGGTAACATAGACCCAAACGATGTATGTTTCGATAGGCTTGTGCAGGGACAAGAACAATTAGTTGACATGATGGCTCAGTTAGTCCACACCATGCAGAACACAAATGTGCAAAGGGCTCCAAATGGTGAGGGAAGCTCTTCAGGAGTGAACCATAACCAACACACTCAAAGGAAAATCATTGGATCTATTGTTAGGCCCTTCCAGCCTAACTTCCTATATAGAGAACAAATGCTATTATCAAGGTAGCTATGAGGAGTACATGGTACTTCCACATGAGATTAGAGATGTCATATCCCTCACCGATTTTATAAATTTGAAGGAAATAAGGGGTGGACCAAGAGTTGAACCTAGGCCACAAACTAATCAGATAGATCTGCAGCAAGGTTTAGGGAAGTTGCCACTTCCCACTTTTGATGGATCTAATAAAAGTTCTTCCTTAGTGATGAAGAGAGGAAGAAATTGTGGGAGATGAACTGGAGAGAGAAAAATCATATTTGCAAAGAAGGTTTTGGGGTGGAGTTTCAAGAAGACCATATTGAGGGGCATAAAAATGAGAAAAGGGCTTTACCAATTACTAATGTTGATTTTCATTTTTTTTGAATTTTTAGAACAACATATGGGAAACAAATTGACTTTGTTAATGACTTTAGCAAGAATCATGAAGATGTTTTATTGACTTCTAATGTTTGGGGGCGTCAAGAAGATTTACTTGTTGAATGCGAAGAGTTTAGGGTGAAAATGCTTATTTCACTAAATTGGGACTTATTCCAGTCCCAACAAAGCTAAAAAATATAGCCAATATTGGAATCCAATATTACTATTTTTGGATTCCAAAATGTCAAATATTGGAATTATCTACACTCCAAAATCACACATATTGGATTCCAAAATCGCATATATTGGAATCTAGAATCACATATATTGGAATCCAAAATCACCTATATTGGAATTAATTGTACTCTAAAATCACATATATTGGAATCCAAAAAATCAAAATATTGGAATTTGTTAATTCTCCTTCCGAAGTCCAATATATCTGATCACAATTTAAATTTATGAATCTATGAAAAAACGTTTAATGATTTCAGGGAATCCAACATTGATCTAAGAAATAATGTCTCAGTGATAAGCTAGTCTCGTATAGAACAAATACATGTTTTGTTTTATAAGGGATAAATTTAATTCTAGGCTTAATGATTGCTTTGGAATAATGCTCTTATCAATTTTAAGATGTTTTTAAGATTAAACTATGCAAATTTGAATATTTCAAACACCATTGAGCAAGCGGCCGCTAGGCTAATGACATTCACGAGATGTGAGACACTTCTAAATTCAATTACTATGGTTCGATTGAACCTTGGGGCAACCAAAGAATTACCGAAGATGTTATGAAGAAACTTAAAGAGGGTGACGATTCAATTTAGGAGAATGTAATTAATCAGTAAAACCATTCTAGATATATTTTCATATTTAAAGTTAGATATCATATTTACTTCATTTATTATGGTGTGATTGAACCTCAATGCAACCAGAGAATTTCTGAAGAAATTAGCAAAGGGCAATAATCTAGTGTGGGAGAACGTAATTAATTGTAAAAACGATACTCAAATATATTTTCATATTTAAATTTAGACAAAATCAATGTAAGAGACATGACATAAAAATTTTCATATTCAAATATGGATATGAACTTATTTAAAATTATCTGTAAAACTATCCCATATATATTTTATTATTTAAATATAACTATGAAATAAATTGAAATTCCTTTACTAAAGGTAGGTAGAATTATAGTAAAACATTTGATGAATAATTTGAATTTATAATGTAACATTATTCCCGAAGATGGGCTTCCAAATCAAAAATACAAATCATAGTAAAGCTCCAATAAAAAAGCTCCCTATAATTGTTTTTTTTGATCTAATATAATCCCAAACATCTTCAACATCCTTCAATGGTTGCAACAAAGGCCATAACACATCTAACAAGTATGTGTCTTCTGACTTAGAATCTATGTTAAATGTTTCAACAATTATGTAGTTCGCAACATCATTGAACTTGTTTTTCTCTAAAGAGTCATCTACAAGCACTATATTTTTACAATTGTACGATGCATTAAACCGCGACCAAACAAAGTTAATATTCTTGAGATATAATTTGGGATTCCCATAACCTTCATAATTGGAGCATTTGGTCTCAACGCAATCTTCCAAATATGAACTCAAAGCTTGCAACCTCTAAGTCGATGTTTTGAAGGAATGAAGGCATCATGTCATCAACATTTGACTTTCTCAGATGTCCATATTGCTATGTTGAAATGTTTTTGCACCATTGCAAGAACTCTTTCACATTAGGTCTGAGAATTTTTATTTTTTTCAAGCTCGATGCCACCAATTTTTTAAAACTATTTAAATGCTAAAAATGCCTTGTGGAGGGTGTGTGCCAAAACACCATTTATATCAAATATGACCAGATTTCGGGTTGCGTATGTGTTTGATCGCAAATGAAAAAAACAAAATCAAATGGTTGAGGGCGGTGAATCAATTAAAAAAAATCCCTTTCGATATTGTTATATAAAAAATCGAATGGTTGTACGTGGTGACAAAGGTAAAATCTAAGGGCGTTCCTCATTTCTTATTGTTATACTAGGAATATTTTTGTGAAGAATTTATTTGAATAGAATGTAATGTTTCAACGCAACGAGTCTTTACATACCATATTGTAGTTATTTCATTGCATTGAAAAGTGGTATATGTTTTCTAATATCGAAGCAAAAACTAGTATTTAAGCATGTGTTGTTTTTTTTTGCACCCCTTGCAAAAATATGACAACTTGGATTGTTGGGACTTGGAATGAAGGCCACTGCTAAGGAAATAAATTTGTTCTTGAGCACACAAAAGAACCACAGATGCAGTGGAACATAGCCGTAGGTAAAAATAACAAGGCCACTTAAAAATGATGAAAAATGGAGAACCACGGAAGTCGGATGAAAGTCATGGGACTAAGATGCCACAGTTGAAGAAGAAGAAGATAAAGCCACAAGTCGAAGGAAACAAACCACACCATAAACTCATGCCACAAAGAAAAGAAAGTTCAGGGGATGTTTTTGAAATCCACATGACAAGTAAATAGACCACAGGCCAAGCAAAAAAGATAGTGGAGCCGCGGAATGAAGAAGACAAAGCCATGAACTCAAAACCGCGCATAATTAAAACTGAAGAGCCACATATCGAAGGAAAACAATGATTTTCCATGGATCTCTGGGATGAACATAGATATCAAATCTGATTTGATTTTGCAAATCTAATATTATTTGAAGGAATCTTAGTCTTCTCCACGCAATAAAATAAAATTTCATAAATTAAAGGGGAGATTGTTAGGTGGAAAGAAAAAATTCTTATTCAACATCAAAAAGTGCAGTTCGAGGTGGCACAACTACCAACATTAAATGCAGTATGGGCGCCCAACAAGGAAGATGGCGTGTGACAATGGATAACCAGAGGCACCTAACTTTCTTATAGAATTCATTGCTTCTGTTGGTGGTTGGAAATTTGAAATCCGATTTCCCTCCCTTTTTCCTTTTTTTTTCTCCTTCATTTTCTATAAATGTAAGAGTTCACTCATTAAAACAAATCTCTCTTTTGTTGTAATGACACCATGTCAAAATGGTGGCCAACTTCCCATGGTTTTAGACCTTGTATTTGGTCTCTGTAATGTATTTTCACTCTCCCATGAATGTAAACGATTGTGATTCACTTGAACAATAAAATCAAATTTTGTGGCTATCTCTCTTCCCTTGTCTCGGATTTTATTTCTCCTTTCCTCTTTGTTCATTTCTGGTAGGTTGTGTGTTTCCTTCACTTGTAGGCTCCATTTCATGTGTTGTTCATGTGAAGAAATGCATGATCTGCGTGGTTCTTGAATGTGGCACACTCGTTCGCCCTTTCTCCCACATTTTCCATCTTTCTTTCATTCTTGGTGAGAGTGATTGACCCTTTTTGGTGCTATCACCTTCTCTAGTTTAGGTTTCTATTTATGCATCTCCTTCTCACCATGGTCCCTTGGAATTTTAGAGTAAAGTTAGATAGTTGCATTTCAATTCTTAGGAGTAGTGTTAGCATTAGGATAGGTAGAGGAAGTTGGCCTTCTGGAGGTTTGTCTTAGTTCACAGGTCCCACAACTGAGAGATAGTCCCATGTTGCCTCAAAATCCCAAGTTGTTTATGACTCGAGGAAGGGTGCAATTTTGAGCTCCAACAATTTTGGCACCCAGTGGGACATGTTTGAATCACCTTACCACTTCTCTTTGTCGAGTTTGATGTGCACTTGGTGAAGATTTCAGCCTTTGGAGGCAATTTCAAGCATATCTAGTGATTCCAGTGATTCAGTAACCCATTATTCTAAGTTGCAGACCTTCCCCTTTCATTCCATTCACATTTGCATCCATTTCTATTCATCCATTTTCCTTCCACTCTATTTTCATATCTTTCTATTTTCATTCATTCATGAATCTGTGCAATCATGGCTTCATTTTCTTATTGGGATTCTCATTTACAAAAAAAACCATTCCCCTCCATCCCCACAGTTTCAAAATCCTCCTCTAAATCAGTTTTATGAACCCCATCATGAAGAACATATGTGTATAACCCACCCTCCACTGACCCATATGGTTATTCATGTAACCAAAATGTTTATCAAGAACAAGGTTATGTAGGTGATGGCGGAATTCCTATGGAAGATGTTGATTTCCAGAGGTAGATTGAAGAAATGGAGATGAGCATGACACATGACAGAGTTACATGCATGGTGAAGGCGACCACGATTGGTTTCAAAAATCCCTACCCATGGACATGATTTGCACCAAACTGGTTTAGCCCTCAACAAAAGCTACAATTTTTGTTGAAATTATGCCATGGGGATTACAGACTGGGTTGAAGAAATGGAGGCTTACAAATATGATGTTAGGTATCCCTATCAATGGGGTTACTCTACACCATCTTACAACCCTTCTATTCCTCCTTCCCAACCTACGCCATCTCAACCTATTTTCCATGTTCCTAGTTTTTATCCGCTTGCCCCCATTGAGGATTCCCATTCTCCATCTTCTTCCTTCCCATCCCACCTTAAATTCTCTTCCCTTTTTCCTTCCAAAACCCCTTCCCCTCCACCACAAATAATAAAAAAACCAGTTGAAGATCCCAACAGAGAAGAGTTCATACAAAGTTTGAAAGATTGGGATTTAAATTTTGAGTCCGATGATATACCACTACTTTGTCAAAAATTCAACCGAGATGCATGAAGTAAAGGAACCGCATGGGTGATTCAAATCCATGCAACACTGATGAAAGCCGCATATTTAATAAAGTTGTGGAATGAAGATGATTCTACCACAAAGCAAGCACAAAGAGGATGAAAAACAATCTCTCTCTTTCTGAATGTAGTGTGCATGATGGAATTGTATTCATGGAGGTTTTTGATTCATCTTAGCTCGCAGAATCAAGAAGTGGAGGAAGCCATGGGTCAAATAGAGGAGTGTCTTATAGTGCTTGATTATGAAGAGGTTGATTTTCTATCAGACTTGGAAGATTGCATTGGTGAAGAGGAACCCATTGAGATCACCACTTTTACAGCCCCACCATTTTCTTCCAACAGAACGAGCCTCTTGATGCAAGAATTTCTCATCAGCCATCCATGAGGAGGAAGAGAAGGATGATGACATCTTAGTCATCATGGAGGAGGCATAGTCTTTCACGGAGTTGTTTGTAGAATCAAAACAAGATCCAAATCAGCTTGCAAACAAATTCCTTGTAGAAGGTTTGCAGGATGTCCCCATCTCATGGGGATGAGCTTCAAGAGATGGGAAGATCATGAGGATCAATCCATGGTTTCCCAAGGCCACATGCCCAATCAGATATTTAGCTAGCTTGGAGCCAAAAATAGAGCCACCACCAGTCATGCTCATTTCGAGCATGAGGAACAACATCAAGCAGTCTCAAATGTCAACTGATACCTTAAACCAAATGCAAAGCAACTTGAAGAGGTATACATCTTGTTTGTAGTTGATACTTTGATGAAAGAGGAAGTGTGGATCATGTTTGCACTTCCACCATGTGGTTTTATTTCCAAATTAATTACATGGCCGCACTTTGTAAAGAAGGGAAGCTACTTCTCCTTGCCTATTATAGGATTTGTTTAGCTTCTCTTTGTCTCTAGTTAGAGTAGGGTAGGAGTAGGTTTTTTTTCAGTAGAAGAAGTGCATTGTGCACACTCGCATGTTCCACTTGGGACATGTATGATTTTCCATTTTGTATATAGTTTTTGTGGGTTCATGGTGTAATCAGATTTTGGGGTAGCTTTCAAAGTATATTTGTCAACCCCAACAATCATTTGTAGAGGTCAAGTCCAACAGTGATTTAAGCGGTCTCGGGGTGGTTCTTAAAGTTCAAGATCATCATTCGGATTATCAGAGGCTGACTCCATGCCCAATGGATGCTTCAAGCCACTGATCAGTTCATCTAACAAGCATATGACCCCTATGAGTCGCCAAAAATGTTGTCTATTTTTGCACTCCTTATAAAAATAGGACAACTTGGACTTCCATGGACTAGGAATGAAGGTCGCGGCTAAGGAAATAAAGCCAAGCACGGAAAGAAAAGAATGCCATAGGGGGTCTTAGAAAAGCCAAGTTATTAGAAAGGTGGAACATAGCCGAAGGTAAAAAGAACAAGGCTGTAGATGCAAAATGGAGAACTACGGAAGTCAGATGAAATTCGCGGGACTAAGATGTCGCAAATTGAAGAAGAAGACAAAGCCACAAGTCGGAAAAAACAAATAACAACCACAAAATCATGTCATGGAGAAAAGGAATTCCATGGATGTTGTTGAAAGCTGCGACAAAGTAAATAGATCATGAGCCAAGTAGAAAGAGATAGTGGAGCCACAGAATGAAGAAGACAAAGCCACATAACTCAAAACCGCAAATTAAAATTGAAGAGCCGCATATTGAAGGAAAACAACGATTTTCGTGAGATCTATGGGATGAACATAGATATCAAATCTGGTTGATTTTGTAAATATGATATTATTTGAAGGAATCTTAGTCTTCTCCACAATAAAAGCAGATTTCATAAAATAAATGGGGAGATTGTTATGTGGAAAGATAGAAGACTTCTTCAACATGCAAAAAGGTACAGTTCAAGGACATACAACTACCAAAATTAAATGCAATATGGGTGCCCAATAAGGAAGATGGCGTGTGACAGTGGATAACCAAAGGTGCCTAACTTTCTTAGAGAATTCATTGCTTGTTGTTGGTGGTTGGAAATTTGAAATCTAATTTCCCTCTCCTTTTCCTTTTCTTTTCTCCTTCATTTTCTATAAATGTAAGAGTTCGACTCATTAAAACAGATCTCTCTTTTGTTGTAATGACACCATGTCAAAATGGTGGTCGACTTCCCATGGGTTTTAGACCTTGTATTTGGTATATGCAATGTATTATACCTTCTCCCATGATGTAAATGACTATGATTCACTTGAGCAATAAAATGGGATTTTTGTCTATCTCTCTGCGTTTGTCTTGCATTTTATTTCTCCTTTCCTCTTTATTCGCATTTCTGGCTGGTTGTGTGTTTCTCTTCACTTACAGGCTCTATTCATGTGTTGTTCACATGTGGGAATGCATGGTCTGTGTGGTTCTTGAATGTGGCACGATTGTTCACCCTTTCTCCCACATTTTCTATCTTTCTTTCACCTTTGTGGAGATTGATCAACCCTTTTCTCGGTGTTATCACCTTCTTTAGTATAGGTTTCTATTTATGCATCTCCTCACACCCCGGGTCCCTTGGAATTTTAGAGTAGAGTTAGATAGTTGCATTTCAATTCTTAAGAGTAGTGTTAGCATTAGCATATGTAGAGGAATTCAGCCTTCTCTCGGAGGTCTATCTTAGTTCGGAGAGTCCCACAAATGAGAGACAGTCCCATTTTACCTCAAAATCCCGAGTTGTCTATGACTCGGGAAGGGTGCAATTTTGAGCTCCAACAACATTCTTGCAATTAATTTAGGAATACATATTTCATTAATAAAAATGCTCAAATATTCTTTACATTAAATATTTTATGTTAATTTAGATTTGTAACTTATACACTCACACTCTAAACTTATAATAAGGGAAGATTTAAAATTTTCCAACTTATAAAAGTATAATCGTAATTTAAATAGTTACGTAGGACCATCACTAAAACAGATGAAAGTATTTTATTTACAATGTTAAGTTGTATCATCATAATAACATTTTGAAATGCTTACTTTTTATTTAGCATTTACTTTCCCCAAATATTTGATGCCCTCTACCACATTCAATCCCTTTGACACTATTAGTGATAAGTCTTTGTCCAAATTGGTCATCAACCACATATCTTTTGAGAAATTTTCTCCTCTGTTTTTCATGAAAGCGCAGAACTGATTTGATTAAATCAACACAGAAAGATATTCTATTCAGCCCATTTGAATTACATTCACAGGCTATTATATAGCCATATACATAGCCAAAACAACCTCCTACAAAATAGGAGGTGTTACAACAATTAAACCTATTTAGTTGTGATTGTTACTCCCGTAACAATACACAACTCAATACTAATAATATATTATTGTTTATATAACAATAATATATTAATAACATATTAAACTATATAATAATAATTACCAACGTAATTATTATCTTACACAATGTAAATACTAATTCCTAACATTCCCCCCCTTAGTGTTTACATGGTAGAAAAACATCCACACACTCAACTACAGTATGCTCACCCCTGTGGCATGTCCAACTCTGTGACTCATGACCTTGATCCAAAAGAAAGGCTCTCTCCTTCCATGGTTTTAAATAGGCTTACCACAAACCTTGACGTGACAAGAACCTCATCAACTGTCCACCTCGTGTGGTTTTCTGGATCCTCCCACAAACCCTTTCAAGATCCATGAACTGACTTACTCAGTGCTACTGTTCACCACTATGCTTATACATCAGGGAATTATGTAGGAAACACAACATGCATATCACAAAAAACGCACAATAGAAGATATATTGAAAATATTTCACATTACTTCCTATAAGAATCGTAATGTTCTTAATTGTAGTCTCTGTCATTGATCGCTGCCACTCAATCTCAAAAAACATAGAAAACTGCCACTGCCACTGGAAGCTTTCCTTGACTAATTAATTTTGGGTGCAGAATGGGAATGGAACATTGGTATGTATTCCCCCCCACAATGTGAAATTCCACTCATATAGATACTGAGAAGCAAAATGCATCGAAGAACATACTCCTAAATGGATCTTGCTAGTTAGGTCTTGCTGCACATGGTCACTAATGCTAGTGAACGTATTCTTCTAGCTGACCATCTTCCAAAGAAGTACGGCAGTCAGAGGACCAAGTCAGTCAGAGGATCACTGACAGTCATCTGCGCTCCAACACAACTCTCTTTCCAACATCCATCAAATACAACACAAAACAGAACACTGCAAACTGAAGCACACTGAGAAAATGGAAACCACACTAAAAATCATCTACTCACACCATACATATGCCACCACAGCTTCTACGTGGCCTCGTCGTTGGTGACTGACGAGAGGTCGTTGTTCGACCTCCTTCCTCCGTTGCCTCCTTCCTCCATCACATGGTTGCTAACTCAGCCGGATGTGACAATGAGACTATTGAATTTTTTTAGTGGAATGTCCATTATACCTTAGAGCGTTGGTTTCAACCGAAAATGCACTCTTAGGGGAGTCGGCTTCAACCGATATTGCTCCCGATTTACACACAACAAAAAATATAATAAAACTCTCCATATATTATTTCACACAATATTACATTTCAGAGAAAAAATAATGACTAATGGACTTTTAATTTCAAAATGACCATTTAATTATCTCTCACAAAACTAGACCATCAAAACTAAAGTAAAATGCATGAATAACAATAAACTATAGTTTTATAAATATCCTATTCACCTAGACGCATTTAGATGGACATTTAATAAAGACCACAAAACATAACGACTTACACAAATAGTGTTGCTCTGCACATGGAAGTCGACATCACGGCTTGTACAGCACTGGTTGAAGTCGTGAATGGCAGTAGAATGCAATACGAGATCCAAGTGCCATATGTGGAATTCTTTTAACCTTGGAGACTGACGTTGCTCTCATTCACCTCTTTCTTAGCGACAGACGTCTATCAACCTTCGCACAACATTTAATCCATATGACATGGATCAGCAGGATGGAGAGATCTTTATATCCACGCATAGGCCCACTATTTGATGCAAAACACCACGTTTTGACAATTGGCAGAGGGGACCAACAACTAGCAATGCACTTATCGGGTCACAGATTTTCCTTGAACATTTGAGTAGTCAACTTTTTATAGCAGCGAGTCTTTTCCAATAAGACCGATTTGTTTGTTTCGATTCTGATGATAGATGAAGGCTGAAGTCAGAAACCAATGGATCTGAACACGTCCTTAGAAGACACACTTGTTCGCCATGGGTGGATAACCGAGAGATACGATGAAATAATGGAGCACCGAATAAATAGGTGCACCGATTTGTCTGATATAGATCCGTGAGACAACACGTTTCTTCTCCTCACAATCTCTTTGTAGTGTTCTCTCCTTGGATTGCGGCTTAATCAGAGATTTTGACAGCCACTTAGGAGTATTTAGGCACGTATTTCTTATATATCTTATCAGCCAAACGAAACTACAGACTGTGAGAAAACCAGAGGCTTTTGGGAGGATTTATAGTAATGCAGCGAAATCAATAGATCTGGTTATTCTATGCAATTACAGGATCCTTCAGAAAGCCATGGCGCAGTTAATCTATGGCCAGCGTGCCCTTGTCAAAGGATCACATACTATGGCTAGAAAATATAACTCTGCAAGTTCGATCCTCCTGCACAAATAGTGTTATCAAATATGTACACCAATCTGTGTACAAAGCCTTCAATGCAAGTGCAATCAAAGTTGGAGCAAAAAAAAAGTCACAAAATTTGTAGATTGCAGGTGAAACTATCCAGCATCAGAAAATCAGTTAATACATGAAATCATTAAAAACATATCTCCGATAATTGCACAATAATACATATGCTAACCCCTTTCCAAAAACTCAATAAATCTGAGGCAACCGTACAGAACATGGCATTGCCTCATTAGCAATCCTATTCTTCTACTGCACACATGATGAAATCTTGCTCTGATATCAAATGAAAGCACAGAACCAGATTTGATTAAATCAACACAGAAAGATATTCTATTCAGCCCATTTGAATTACATTCACAGGCTATTATATAGCCATATACATAGCCAAAACAACCTCCTACAAAATAGGGAGGTGTTACAACAATTAAACCTATTTAGTTGTGATTGTTACTCCCGTAACAATACACAACTCAATACTAATAATATATTATTGTTTATATAACAATAATATATTAATAACATATTAAACTATATAATAATAATAATTACCAACATAATTATTATCTTACACAATGTAAATACTAATTCCTAACATTTCATCCCAACCATAAAATTTGCTAGAGGGTTTCCCTTTGCACCTAATGTAATACACATTGTGTCTTGAATTGTAGGGGACATCATTTCTAATCCAAACCTTTTCTAGATCTTTTATTGCAATTCCATCGACCATTTTGCAATGTTCTTTTCCCTAGGTGATTAATGGATTCAAGTCAGTCGATAATTTTTTATTGAAGGCCTTTGTCATCCTGCTCAACATCACCTCGAAGTGAGTTTGTCTCGACCAAAGTTCCATTTCAAATTTTGTTGACGATGAATTTATAAACTCTTTCAGTTACCTCGCACATCGATTCTCTCCCTGCGTAACTTTAATGTGATGTCCCCAAAGGGCAATTGGTTTTTCTCATATAAAGCAAGCCCTCCAAATCTAAAATAAGTAATTCTTGTGGCTAACTACAGGGAAGTAAATAAATTTTTTTAATCGGTCTCATATCAATTCTAACCAATGGAAAAAATCAACATTTTAGCTTGTGGCTACCACTTACCGATGGACCTTGCGTGTAGGATTGCATCTTCTTTACCTGCAATTGGATCCTTTGATGAAAGATCTATTTCAAACAATATTAATATTATTAATATAGCTATTGCTATGGAAAATGAAAGCGTATTTGAAAAAAACATATTGAACTACATGGTAAAATGGTAAATTCAATATTAGCACTTTAGGTAGTTATTACTTACCAACTGAGCTTCCACTTGGCTTGCATAGACCTTACTAGCTACTAGTTTTTTTGATGCAATATGTATTAAAAACAACAATAATCAATTCAAAATCAATTTCATACTAACGTAAATGAAAGCATAATTGAAAATCATACTTGGTCTTCGTGGTAATATGGTAAGTACAAATCAAAATGTTCTGTCTTCTGAATGAATTGTAGCACCCGCTAGGGTTTGTTTATATCCGTTGAACCACCCATTGGTAGACAACACTTTTGAGATATTGATGTGGATTAGTGACCACTAGGCTATGCCATCATTAGCTGGAATAAGCATGGATTCTAATGTCTTTATTATTATGTCGATATCTTGATGGTTTATGCAGACAACCAACAACCTGGAAACTACAAACTATGTAGTTGTGGATGCCACCATGAAATTTTGAAATAGTGTTGAGTTGTGGAGTTCAATTACTTGAGTTTAGCATGCAATGGGAACTTGCTGGAAATAAAGTAACTATCATCGGTCAAGGTGGAACCGGCAATGCATCGGTCACCCAGACCGACATCGGTCCAGCAAGGAAGGGATTAACATCGGTTCCCTGTGTGAGGAGTTTTAATTAACTCTTGGGAATTAGATATATTTTTAGCATTAAAGTATTTCTATTGATTGTTATTGCATGGCTAAGTACCCTAAGTCTATAAATGACTATATAAGCATACAAACTAGGATTTAGAAGTAAGAAGTAAGAAGTAAGAATGATTGAAAAGAATTAGAAAAAACTTTCAAAAATTGGTGAGAGAGATAATTCTTGGTGATGAAGTAAAAGCTTGAAGAAATTGTTATCTCTCGAAAGTGCAACCTGGTTGAGAGATGACAAGTAGGGGTTCTAAGTTTGCCTTATCTTTCACTTTTGTAGATATAATGGAAACACCTCAGGTATGTGGGTTTACCTATTATTGAGGTGAGTCTCCAATATCAAAGCCAATTCCTTATTGATGTATCATAAACTAGATTTTTGGGGATTTGAGGGTAAAAATATTGCTGAAATTGAAATTGAAATAGGGTGATACACCAAATTGATTGATGGATTTGACCGAGTACATGAACAATACATTGAGAAAAAATTGTAGATGCATGAACCAATGGTTTTCAACAGAATATTAAGGCAAAAAACTTATGTATTGAGGGATAAATCACAACACAAGTTAAACATGCACACTAAGAATATGCAGAAAATACCATATTTGTAGCAAGATAAAATTATTAATTAGTGAATTAACATTCAAAATAATTAATGGAAATATACACACCACTACAAATAATTGGAAAGGTAATAACTAGTTCTTATTCAAGGGAAAAAATGATAAAAATATGCTTTAACACTCTTATGTCCAAAAAGTCCTCCATTGTGCCTTGTAATTACACATAATATATCGCAAAAATACTTCACCCAACCCATCCTAAAAGTAGACTACATTTTGTACTCTCTCTCATGCATTCTAATTTTACCCCTTTATCATGAATAAATAAAGGAATACAAATAGACATGCTGATTACAATGAGACATTAATAGCCTTAGTTCCAAAAACACACTTAGTCAAAGTGTAGTTAACTGCTTCAATTTAGAAATAATAAAATTGGGTGAATAAATTAGCTGATAATAGATCTTTCTTGGGCTGAAATTCTTATCCAATGTGCATGCAAAACATCTTTTTTATCTTCTTCTTGAATCTTCCACCTGTATCCGATCACTTTGTCCTTTAGCTCCACTTGCCTTTACATGCATATAACTTGTCTTTTTCTTATGTGACACTTGATCACATGCAACTTTTAATTTTTCTTGTACATATGCTAAATATGGTAAATTACCTTCACATGACCTTACAAAAGGTGGCATACATACGTAGAAGGGGGCTTTGATATATTATTTTGATAATTTAAATCACATTTGATTATTGGCATATACCGTTGGTTTCATGAGTAAATATGAACCTTTGATTAATCATGCAAATACTATAGACCAAGGTCAAGAACAATAATCATTGGCTTTATGGAGTCATCGATGAGTTTTTCTTCAAATCTTCGATCTTCGAAATGCATCAATAGTATTTTTGTCCCACCAGCGTGCAAAAAATATAATCTCTCGAACGTGCACTTGGGATGAGAGATGAAAATAGGAGTTCTAATATTTCATTATCTCTCACTTTCATAGATACAATGGAAACACCTCAGGTATGTGGGTATACCTATTGTTGAGGTGAGTCTCCGGTATCAAGGTTGGTTCCTTATTGATGTATCCTAAACTAATTTTTTGGGTTTTTAAGGGTAAAAATATTGTTGTAACTAAAATTGAAATGGGGTGATACACCAAATTGATTGAGGGATTTGACTAAGTACATACACAATAAAATTGAGAACAAATTGTAGATGCACGAACCAATGGTTTTTCAGCAGAATCTTAAGGCAAAACACTTATGTATTGAGGGATAAATCACAACAACACAAGTTAAACATGCACACTAAGACTATGCAAAAAATACTAGATTTGCAAAGTAAGGTAAAATGATTAATCAGGGAATTAAAATTCACAAGAGTTAATGGAAAGATACACACCATTACAAATAATTGGAAAGACAATAACTATTTTTTATTCAAGGGAAAAAATGGGAAAATATGCTTCAACACTCATATGTCACAAAAGTACTCCCTTGTGCCTTACAATTATATGGCAATTGCACACAATATATAGAAAAAATACTTCACCCAACCCATCCTAAAAATTAACTACAGTCTGTACTCGCCCATGCATGCTAATTTTACCCCTTTATCATGAATAAATAAAGGAATAAAAATAGACATCCCTTGATTACAATGAGGCATTAATAACCTTAGTTACAAAAATACACTTAGTCAAAGTGTAGTTGATCGCTTTAATTCTAAAAAAAAAATTTAGGTGAATAAACTAGCTAATAATAACTCTTTCTTGGGTTGTTAATATTCTCAAATGTGCATGCAAAACATCTTCTTTTTCTTATTCTTTAATCACCACCTTGCACTTCGATCACTTTGTCCTTTATCTCCACTTACCTTTACATGCATATAACTTGTCTTTTCTTTGATGTGACACTTGATCACATGCAATTTTGGATTTTTCTTATACACATGCTAAATATGGCCCATTACCTTTACATGACCTTTAAAAAGTTGGCATACATATGTATAAGGGGACTTTGATATATTATTTTGATCATTTAAATCACATTTGATTATTGGCATACACCGTTGGTTTCATTAGTAAATATGAACCTTTGATTAATCATGCAAAGACAATAGACCAAGGTCAAGAACAATAATCATTGGATTTAATAATTTGGCCCACCCGATTATCACATAACAAGGACTATGGTGAAAATGAATCATTTGATTTAACATGTAGTCCCATCCTCGTGAGACTCAAACCTTAAGCAATTGTTGGGGGATTTGGACTCAACCCTGGTTAGGGTATCACTATTTGGTTGCACACTGCATTGCTTTCTAACTCAAGTCAAGTTAGGCTCGATCGGGGTCAAGAAATGCATCATTTTTTTTGAAATCTAATCCATTTTTTTTTCTCATGAGCTCGCTTTATGGCCAAGCCATGGCAAATTTTTGCTCGATGTCCATTTTGATATTTTGGAGCTCTGTGTCTTCTATGGTTTGCTCGAATGGCTAATGATGAAGAAGGGTGAGCTTTTGGATTGGTTCTCAAGATCTTGGAAAAATTTATTTTAGTGGTCATTATTCTCTGCATATTCAACATTCGTCATTTGGGGATTTTACACTATGTTTAGTACACTCGATTGCCATTGTTGAAAATTAGATCTCGCTTCGTGTGAGTTGTTTTGAGGACCCATAAGATGGGAGGGTTTGGACACCATGATTTTGAAAGAGAAGCTCGATATTTTCCTTGAATCTGCCAAATAAAATAATGGGAGGTTGCATTTATTAATACCTTGATTTGGGGGTTGTGAAAAGCCGTAAGCTCATATTTTTCAACCACAAATTTGTATTCTCCAATACTTATGTAGCCATTTTTGTTAAGGAAATTGGATTTTCTCTGATGGCATTCACTATCTTCTCCTTTTTCTACTGCTTTAGCCTTCGTGGATTTACTTGGATGAGTTGTGTGCAAATGGGTTCTTTGGTAAGCTACAAAACTTTTCCCCCAAGCTCTACATTTTGAGTTTTGAGTTGAGCCACGCTTTGGCTTCATTCTAATATTCACAAGGTTTGATTTGTGGGATTTTACCTAGTATGGCATAATTATGGTCATCTCCGGAGGTAAGTCATTTTCTTGGGCATGGTTGAGCTTAAATGGCCTCTGTTTCATCGCATTGTGCTTCAAAACTAGATATCATTTATAGTTCCGGTCATACTCTGTAACTTGTTGTTGTGTCGAGATCATTGTGCTTAATATGGCCCGCTTTTGGGTTATACCTCATGTG
Organism: Taxus wallichiana var. yunnanensis; assembly: GCA_018340775.1. Taxonomy (NCBI): domain Eukaryota; kingdom Viridiplantae; phylum Streptophyta; class Pinopsida; order Cupressales; family Taxaceae; genus Taxus; species Taxus wallichiana. The sequence continues at coordinate 247,211,355 of CM031240.1, read as the reverse complement.
GGGTTATTTTTTTCCCTTTTCATGGTTGAGGTGAGACTTTGCATTGGAGGTTCGTGCTTTTTTCTCGATTGGTTCACCTTATACCCTTCATCCCGAGTTAAAAATTTTGTGTTTATGAACCTTGGAAAAGAATTTTGTTTTAATTTCTCTGTTGTTTTTTTCTTGGCCATGATCTATGTTGGGTTGTGGTCTTCTGGATCTGAAATCTCTACCGAGTGATTTGCCTTTTTCAATTGTGAAAGCCTTGAGCTCAATATTTTGCATATTTCACAATATTTACTTATGAAATTTTTTTCTACTTTTCCACAATCACAGGCTTTTCTCGGTTATTTACTATTGATGAGCTTGGCAGATTCATTTTGTGCAAAGATGGGTTTGTAGTTCCATTGAGCTTGCTTTGTAGATTATTTATGTACTCATTTTATTCTCATGTAAGAATCAAAGCATTTCTATTTTCGATGTTGTTGTATCATTTTCCTCTAAATGGATCAATGCACTTATTGAGAATCAAAACTTGATCGTTATTTGAATAATAACTATGAAAATTTCATGCTTTGCTTCTTTGAAGTTATGACAAAAATATGAAAATAATTTCTATTGTAGCATATTAAACTCTAGAATATTGAGAACCTATTTTATGAAATTTCATCTTGATTCCTCTGTCATCTATCAAAACCTATGATTTTACCGAAAGCATATTCCTTTCTTTATAAGTTGGGTTGTTTGATGTTGATGAGGACATACAAATAGTAATCACCACACTTTCCTTTAATGATGTAGCTCTTATATGATGATCCCTTGACATTATTGGATGCATACTTGGAGCTTTTATTTCTTCACATTACTGCTTTGTGATATTGAATATTCACTATTAGAAATTTCTCACCTTTAGTATTCAAAACTTGAACATGTTTGAAGGTTCTTTGGAAAGATATATTTTCATAAGAATTTTATTCTTTCCATAATAAGATAGCTCTACATTTTCATGAATCTGGTAATTGCTTACAAGATAGTTTTTGTGCTCTTTGGTATGGTTTCATTGATAGAATATGTGTTCACATGCCAATGTCCACGCTCACTAGTAAAAATGTGTTTCAACTTACTTTTTTGATCTACTATAACACTTGCCCAAATTTGAAAGTAACACTTTCCTTGAATTGGTTTTAATATCTTCATTTAGGAAACTAGTACCTCATAAAAGTATTGCAAGATTTGCAGATATATAATCAATATGTATTTAATTAGTCCCAAAATAACAAGTTTAAAACAACTAAATGTGTAAGTAAAAGTTACAACCGGCTCTGAGATGAATGCTTCCTTTAAAACTGTATTGGCATACTGTAACCAATATGTACTTGATCATCTGTTTAATTTATTGAAAATGACATTCCACTATGCATTTTTCTTTCCCAATACTTCTAATTCAAGCTCATTTAAAGAAAATCCACTTGTTTAAAACTATGAGTAGAATAGACGTGGAATTCCGGAGCTCTAACATAGTTTTCCCCTTCTCTTTCAGGTTTAATGGTAGTAGTTGGAGAAGATGATGAAGAGGAGAAGCGAGGACTGTTGAAAATCAATCGGGATAATCCATCCAAACAGAAATGATGGATCTCCCTTTCTCTTTTACTCATAGCTTTACACACATGCATTTTATTTTATGCACTTGTTTCGAGTTATTCCCACAACTTGTGTGGGTTCACTGTACTATTATTCCTCATGAATAAATGAACTATTTTCATGTAATGAGATGTATGTATTTATTTTCTTTAATTTCTTCATTTGTATGGATAATAAATGAACTTGTACAACTCAATACACTTAAATAATATACTTAATAATAGAAATGAATTAAAACAATCGTAATTTTTATGCTCATTGGATATGCAAAGATGTTTGTAAACTGTACCTTTCAATGCTTCAAACCTACAACTAAGACTGTTGTTTTAGAATGTAAAGTCCTTCTTATGCCATCTTTCCCACCTTCACCAAGACCTTGCAATAGTCTTCCTAGCCTAATGCACTATCTTGCTAAATAAGATACATCAAAGAGGTTGTATATGCAAGGTGCTTTCCAGGACAACACTTTAAACTATTGATTTGATGCATAACATCCTAATTTTGTCCAAAACCAAGCAATAAAAATATGTATCCCTTTCCAAGATGGCTGCCCAAAACATAGTCAAACTTCTAACCTATCCAATATGAGAAACTTAAAAGTTTCAAGTTGACCTTTCACATGGGTGCGTAAAATGTCAACTCTAATCAAAATGTTGTTTAGTTGAAGGTTATGTTTTTGTGAATATAGTGGTTTATTTCTTCAACAATGCAATTGATTTAGTATTATTTTTCAACCCATGGAACTTTGATCTAGACAGATCGAGCTCCAATTCAGCCAAATATGTTCTCCTTAGCATAATAAACAACTTGGCATGTTTAGGCAGTGAAATCGAACCTTTTCTATTCAAAAAATGACAAACGAAAGAGGTTGTATCACCTCTATATAATTTTCTAAGTATTGCAAGCATGCCATTGTGAATTTCTTTTGCATTTAATAGCCAATTTTTATCTTGATATACTAACAATCCCAAATCCCATCCATGTATTGAACATTAATGTTGTGTTTTTTCTTTTGAGGCTTACATTTCCCATTTCTTGAATAAAGAAACATCCAACTCCATATCCACAATAAGACACTTATTATTTTCATAGTCAATGTGTTTGACTTGAACACGTAGTGTTCTCAAATCAACGAATGTAGAGGATATAACCATTCGAATTCCTCATGTCCATCATCTATAACAAAAACAACCACATGTCATTGTAGTAGTTGTCAGGGCCATGGACTTCAACAAACCAATTGTCATCTCTTTTCTTCCAGCTCTCAACACCTTCAATGAATGGAATTTCCAAGAATGGATTGCAACCAATGGAAGACATTGTATCTGCAATTGGAGTAGAATATATTAAAAATTACTTCACATATGGATTAATTTTTGTTCTCACCATATGTTAATGAATGCAAGTATTAGCCTTTGCGATCACCAATCTCTATAATACATTACTTTTTATCATTGGTGAGCAATCAACGTAAACGTTAGCTACTATTAGGATTTGATCAAACATGACATCTAACCTTCAATTGGTAACTGTAAATCATATTTTTGGATCACATCATTAATACCGAAACTATGCAAAATTTTTCTTGACAATTAACACATAACATATTTTGGAAGGATTATCCATTGTCTGACAACCATCCACTTTGCATAGATTGCATGAAAGGAAAGTTTGAAAACATAGATGTTAGCGAGAGATGATTTAAGTTGACATATGAATGGAAATTTTTAATATTACTTGTTGGTAATTTACACCAATTGAATGGACTAGCTTAAAGGCCATTAAGATTTAATCTCCATAACTAGTAGAAAAGAATAACATAGCAGCCGCTAGGCTCAAGAATTTATTTATTTGAAAATAGTTATATAATAACAAACATGGTCAAACTTAGCATCCACTAAGCTCCTCTGATTACCGATTTTCATTGTAAGCGGTATATGCTCAACTGTGGATGGATATTATTTTTCAGTGATAGCAATTATATCGTATTGGATGGACTTCTCATATCAGACCCAATTACAACACTACATTTCAACAAGACGGATAAAGAATTATGTATTTCACCTAAAATATATCTTTGTAAATTATAATTCATATTCGTTCGTATAAAAGAAAAAGCCTAGTTACCATTATAATTTATTAATTTAAAAATAGATATTGAATAAAAATCATGGTCTAGCTTAGCGGCCGCTACGATACTTTCATTACCTCTAGTCGTAGCAATCACTAGAAGTAAAAATTTAGAATGATTGTTATTGTCAATGACTATAATTGTATCAAATTAGCCACACATTACCAAGTGGAGCCAATTGTTGCACTACTTTCCATTGAGAGGGATCAAGACTTTATCTTCGTATCAAAGGAATAATGTTGCGGCCGATAGGTGTAATAATTTCTAAATTTGAGAATAGATATATAATAAAAACAATGGTCAAGCTTAGCAACCGCTAGGATCCTATCATTACCATTTTCCATTGTAATCACTATCTATTCAACTTTGGATGGTTAGTTATTTTCATTGATTGTAAGTGTCACATATTGGGTAGACTTCACATGGCATGACCTAATTACTGCACTACATTCTATCGAGAGGCATCTAGTATTATTTATTTCTCCTAAGATATATCTTTGAAAATTATAATCCATATTCGTTATTCTCGGGGTTTTTTAGTGGCGAATATTTGTAATATGGAAAATATTCCATTTTAGAAAAATTTGAAAAGACAAATTTTCTAGTGCGGTCATTGACTGCTTCACCTAAAAATTACATTTTAATTTTTTTAGGGGTTGGCTTCACCTATCCTTGAAAATATCCCCTATATAATCCTAGATTATTCTTCAGGTAGAACACTACTAGCTCACTCATACCACTAGGGGGCATATCTATTATTAACTATAGTAAACTTGTGAAAAAATAGAGGCCAGTACACAAAGTGTAGTTTTATAGATATTCATTAGATTTGTAGTCGAGCGACAAGTATTGTTCTTAGATGCCCGACAAGAAAAATCTAATGACGCGTGACTAGGAGAGTCTATTGATGTGTGACAAGGAGAGTCTATTGACGCATAACAAGGAGAGTCTATTGACGCATGACAAAGAGAGTATGTTGACGCGTGACAAAGAGAGAGTCTATTGATGCAAGACAAGGAGAGTGTATTGATGCGTGACAAGGAGAGTCTCATTGACATGCAATAAGGAGTTTTATTGACACATGACAATCTGAGGGCGGACACATGATAGATGCGCAATACCAAAGTTGTTGTCACGTGACAAAAAATCTCCTATCATGTGACAATAAGGTTATTGTCACGTGACAACAAACTTACTATCGTGCAACAATAACCTTGTTTTTGCACATCGAGAGGGTGATATCTCGACTTACTATCGCATGACAACAACTATCCTATCATGCATCTGTAGCCTTTATGTCACATGACTTGAAAATGAAAGAATCTTTCAGAAAACACTTTGCACACAAAGCCCAAAAACTCACCTTTACGCAAAAGTGGTTTTGGGGATATTCGTCGAGGATTTTCCACCTCTGATTTCCTAGAGGTCTCTTAAAGTGAACCCTGGTTAGTATCAGAGAAAAAGGGTATCAACTACTACGCTCAAGAATTTCTTAGTTTCAAAATAATCATTGAATAAAAAATCATGGAATAGGTTAACTTCTCCTACTGACCATGTCATTACCTCTTGTCATAACAATCACTATATGTACAACTTTAGATCTATTGTAATTGTAAATGATTAAAATGTTAACAAATTGTCCACACGTTACCTTGTGAATCCAATTCCTACAATTCTTTCCATCGAGAGGGATCAAGACTTTCTATTCTTATCAAAGAAAATGCTTAGTGACCATCAACCTTCAATTCTCGAAAAGGAATAATGTAGTGGCCACTAGGCTAAAAAGTTTTAATTTTGAGAGGATTCAAGACTTATTTATTTCTCCTAAGATATATCTTTGTAAATTATAATCCATATTCATTCATATCAAAGAAAAAGCCTAGCGGCCACTAGGCTTAACAATTTCTCAATTTCCAAGTAGCTATTGATTAACAACTCATGATATAGCTTAGAGGCTGTCAGGATCCTTTCATTACCTCTTGTCATAGTAATCACTATCTTTACATCTTTAGATCGATTGTAATTTTAAATTATTATAATTGTTTCAAATTGGTTGCACGTTACCTGGTGGAGCCAATTTTTGCACTACATTCCATCAAGAGGAATCAAAACTTTTGGTTCGTATCAAAGAAAATGTTTAGTGATCGGTAAACTTTATTACAAGTTGAAAGGAATAACGTAGTGGCCACTAGGCTCAACAATTTCTAATTTGTGAATATCTATATTATAACAACAAAGGTCTATTTTAGCAGCTACTAGGCTCCTATCATTATCACCTGTCATTGTAATTGTATCATTTTGGGTGGACTTTACATGACAGCCCTAATTGCTGCACTACATATTTATCGTGATATTTTTTGAAGTTTTGATAAGATAAATCATTGCACAACAATTACTTAATTTGGAAATAGTGATAGAATAAAAAATCGTGATATAGCCTAGCATCGCTAGCTATATACGAATATCTCTTGTCATTGTAAACATTATCTTTACAACTTTGAGGTGCTAGTGATTTTCATTGTTTTAATGCAAAAACACCTTATGGGATTTTAGAATTTTCATGCCATGTGTCATCGTTTTAATGGTAGCTATTTATATTATAATATCATGGTTTCATATAGTTTCAAAATATTTTATTATTCATTTCTTTACATTTAAATTTCATAATAAATGTGTCAATTATAATGTTTTCTAACTATTAGGTTCAAAACATGCCACATGGCACAATATAATTGGATAATTATTTTTCATTTGTGCACTACATCTAACATTGTATAGGTTGATTTTGATAAAAATAAAAAAATGTGCCTATACATTCGTATACACTTTATTTCATTTTTATTACAATATTATATTTTTTATTGTGTTTTAACTATTTTAAGCTATAGCCACGTGTCGTCGTTTTATTGGTTGCTTATTTATATTATAATATCGTGGTTTCATATTATACTAGTTTCTTTACATTTTAATTTCATAATAAATGTGTAAATTATAACTCTAAGCATGTAACCACATATTATTAAATAATTCCTTACCATTTTTATCTCTAATAGGTGGGATCATTATGGGAAAGATTTTTTTCATGCAATGAAATATGGGAAACTATGAACATTCTACCAATAAGAGGGAGGTAATTTCTCCATAGAATCTCTCATGGAGCATGAGGAGAGAAAAAATAATAGTGAAAATATTTCAAAATCTAGCTCAGGAAGAAAACGATGAATGGATGGGAATGTGGAATAGACCATCTTTGGTTCTTATTACTATGATATCATGGCAAAAAACTTCACCACAACATGAGGAACAATTTAGAGAATGGGAAAAATATGTCTTTGAACATAGGAGATTCAAGAACTTACAAATTCAAAGAGATATTCATATAAACACAAATATTTTAATATGACACAAATACTTGAGAAAGGATTAATGCAACAGTCATTTGTAAGATGACTTGAAAAAGGTAAGGTGTAGGGGAGATGATGAGCCCATATATTGACCCATTATATCACAAATTATAATACGTTTACTTCCAAACAAATTAATCAATGCATGAGATGGTTGGAATTGATTAAATTTTCAAAGTAGGAAAGAATGAATTTTATCCTTGTTTAATATTATGGACTAATGGTTATGCTAATTTCCTTGAAGAGATGTGTGGTGATGTGTCCAACGTAGTGAATTCATGGAAACGTCAGTTCTTGCATTCACACTCTATTTCCCTGTTTCAATTGGTAGGTATTCTTGCCCAAATATCCACAAGGCAAAGAACGTAGATGTAGAAATGGCTGAGGTAACCCTACGAACCTTCCATCCATAAACTAATTTTGACTATTGGGGTAAGTTCAGGGAGATAGGTAAGTCCAGTGCTCATGTGCCCCAATTAGAAGATATATGGATTCATTGTTGGGACGAGTACATCGTGTGGCAAAGGGATTATGAGAGGTTAACTCTTGATGAAGTGTGGCAGTTTGGATTGGCTGATGTGCCAAAGGACTTACAGGACAATGATGAGGTCATAGATCCATCATACAGAATGATAATGTTTCCAATCAACTACTGCCATGGGTTGATTGGTATGTCAAATAGTGCACCAATACTAAAGAAAAGGTGGGACCCATTCTAAGGAGAACATTTAGTTGGTTTTCTACCTTGGGAATCTCACCCAAAGGGTAAAATCAACCTACAAATACATGGCCTACATCAGCAGTAAACTAACCCACACCCACAAAAGGAAAGAGGTCGACTCAAATGGTTCCTACCATTCCAAAGAAGATTTCATTTGTAATTGGTGGCTCATCTCTTTCTAGGTCTCTTGCTCCCCAAGATTACAACATCTACAAGACTAGTCACAAAATTAGTTGAAGTTTGTGACCTACCTAGTATCGTTCGGATCCATCACATCTTCCCCTTCCTTCATTATCACTTCCAATATTAATTCCTTCCACGTCTACCATCATTTCTTCCTTCCCATACCCTTCTATGGCCCGTATTTTCGTCACTTCTAGTTCTATCACCGGGAAAATATTGGGTCACCCATTTCCACTTCACTTCCTTTGACACTTCCATTGTCTTCAATTTCAACCCCTAGCATTGCTTTTTCAATTCCTATGGCTTTCCTCACACCCAAACCTTCCATAATTGCTACATATTCTTAGATATAAGCTGGAATTTCAAGTTATCTTTCTCTAACTGATACTTCGGGTATCGGATCTGCTACTTCATCTTCCTCGGCTCTAGCCATACCATAATGGATGTTTAAACAGACTCCCAAGAAAAAGAAAAAGGTTCCCATGGGAGATGTGATATATCTTATTATATTGGATTCCATGCCCAAAAGATAGGCCAAGAGACCGAGAACCATATCAAGTCTAACAATTAATCCATCTGGAGAGCTTGTGATAGAAGTGGCTACCCCTGTCGAGGGAAAAATAAAGAAACCATCACAGTAGTAGAATACCGGATCTCAAATTTCTCATTGGGGAAGGCTACTCATGAAGGAGCCAAGAAGGATGTACACACTTCTCTTGGGTCCTTTTGGAGAAATACGACAAAGACAAGGCCACCAAGGATGAGCTTAAGGCCAAAGTCAAGCAGCTCACTACATTGCTGCGTACGTAGAGTAACCCAACCCACTCCATCCACTGACATCTCAACTACTACGGCCATGAAAATTTCATCTACAATCGATTATATTTCCTATCATGAGCTTAAGAAGCTAGGCCAGAAAGGGAGAACAGTGAATGGATGGATGGAAAGGATCTTGCAGGAGGCCAATCCTTTGATTAAGGAAGCCGTTGAGATTTATACTTGATTTACAGGTTACAAAAACTACTATTGCTAAAATGGATGAATATTTCTCCAAAGATAATAATAACTTAAACTTAACATTGGCAACATGGAGTGACATTAGAGAAGAAGATTTTGATTTACTTCTACAGGAAGAGCTAATTGATGATGCCTCTAAAGTGTTCAAATATCAAAAGGCTATGGAATTCCATTGTCAAAGTGCTAGAAGATCTGATCAAAAAGTTAGAGGAGAAGTGAATGGATATTACAGATTCCCTTGATGATATCTTAGAGGAGTTTGATAATGCCAACTGCAAGTCCTTCAATAAAAATATCGATGCTCTTCACAAAGACCAGATTAAGGAAAATTTCAAAGATTTGGTGAAGTGGGACGACGATGTTGCGAAGAATTTCAATAGTGACTCCATTGATCAACTAGTTCTATGTCGAATTTCATAGGGAGACTAAGGAAAGTCACAAATAAGCTTCAAAGGTTTCCAGCCAAGATCATGAAAGAAATTGAGACAACGGACATAGTGAATCACTATGCGTGTGGACCTGAGATGAAGAAACTCAGGGTATTGTCAAGTGCTTCTTCGAGTATAGACATCGAATGGCTATTTGGGAGGAAGGAAAATAAAAACTTGTAGAGAAAGGAGATGCAGTGAATCAGGCCAAAGTTGAGTGGCCATGAAAGGACAGGTTCAAGCTCCAAAATCAGTCAAAGTTGTAGGGTTGACTTGGTCAACTTTTTGTAACAAATTTTCTATTTTTATGGGAGCCTGTTCCCTTTTATTAATGACATTACTATTTTTAGTTAAGGTTAGTTAAAGGCCCAACTGTAATGGCTCAGCATAGGAACTTATAAATAGTATAATGCTTCCATTATTTGGGATAGATATATATTTTTAGAGATTTCTGGTGAAGTTGCTCTTCAAGCTTGGAAGAGTGCTTTCAGAGTTTTGTTGAAACCTTTTAATTATATTCAGAGTTTCCTTGCACTTGAAGATCTGTTTTATTGTGTTGAATGATTAATCATTGTATGCTTTGTGAATGTAATTCCTTGGCATTATTGATTAATTTACCTTTATTTCATATTATCTATTTCATATTGTGAAAAGAATAGTGTGGTTACTTTTCATCAATTGTGAGAAATTATTTTCCTTCTGTTGATTAAGAGTTACATTATTATTGTCACTCAAGTGGATACTTGACATGTGCTTGTGATTATCATCTTGATAGATTATCTTGTGTATCAAATCAAAGTTGATCTCTATATTGTGTATGTTTAAAGTTTAGTGGAGGAATGTGTGCTTCTAGTTTTGTGGTATTTTATATCCTTTCCAAGTTGCAATAGGTGAAGGTGGCTAACGATGCAAGCATCATACCCACATTAACCCTTCCAGAAGTTGAACACCCCTTTTCTTGGTGCATCACCACTTCTAGAATAGATTTTATTTCTTTGCATTCTCTCTCCCTAATCCCATGAAATATTAGCATAGGTCTAGTTAGCCATCTTTCTTACATCAGAAGTAGTGTTGTGTTTAGTTTAGGAAGAGGAAGTCAACCTTCTCCGAGAGGTTCACCTCAAGCGCAAGTCCCACAACTTGAGAGGTGATCCCATGTGTCCCAATCACACCGAATGTCGTGATTAATTATTAAGCCATTCGAGGGGTGCAGTGATTTTGTGACAATAGTTTTTGGCACGCCCGGTGGGATAGAGTTGGTACTTCTCTTCTCATCTTCATCAGAAAAAGTACCTGGCGACTCCATCTCTCTCGATTTCAAAGTTCAATATATCAATTTATGTGAAGGATTCAAAAGAGCTTCTTCAAGGCAGGGGAACTATCAACATACAAAACTTTCTTTGTCTCCTCCAAGGTGAAGAGGAAGAAGCCTTTCAGCAGCACTAGCTGCCACTTTACCTCGTAGAGGGCAATCAACTCCCCCTGAAAGACATCTTCCCTCACTAAGGTAGAATCGACATGTGTTTGCCATGGCATGGCAAGCCAATGCTTGTCCTCCTTTCAATACCAATAGTCCTTTGTTGTTAGCACAAAGAGACACCATACCAACAACAACCTTGAAAAGTTTACCATTTTATAATGGAGAGACTAATGTTTCACCTCGGGAGCACATACTGGATGTAGCCAACATCTGCGTGGTACACATAGTATCACAGAAGATAATGTGGTAGTTTGACTCCTTACTACCTCATTCAAAGGAAGAGCACTTCAATGGTTTCGGAGTTTAACTACTGGATCTATTACCACTTGGAATGATTTAGGCACAAAGTTGTGTAAGCAATTTGAAGACAAAAGTGATAATCTCTCACTTGGAGAACAATTTCCATACTATCAAGCGGTCTCCTCAAGAGTATATGAGTGATTTCAACCTCCATTTTGACAAGACTTGGAAATGGATCCCAAAACTTGTAAGGCCATCCCCAAAAGCACATTTCTATATTACTTACAAGCATTGAATAGTGATGTCGCCGTCATGATTCAATCCATGGGGGGAACTGTTATCCCTGATGCTTATGAAGTTTCTATACGAGATGAGAATTGCTTGATTCAAGTGGGTAAAATTGCTCCTAGGCCTCCCATTCCTATTTTTGCAGAGCTTTCATGCCAACAACCAGATTATCGCCCCAATTCTGATAGCTTTTATTCCATTAGCTACACATATTTCCAATCCCTCAAATGATCTGGCTGAGGTGAAGTCATTGTTACAAACTTTCGGGAATGAACTCATAGCAATGAAGAGGCAACAGTCCCAATATACTCACCCCTTTCCAATCCCAGTATCAAAAAAATCATCCTCCATTTCAAGGAAATGGTCAGCCACAGAGCCAAGCCATAACCCAAGCTGCAAATGTGAAGCCTTTAAATTTTTGGAACCCTTCTACTACCAGTTCTTCCAGAGCTATAGTTCCAGTCTAGAACAACCTCATCCAAGACTATGAATGGTGCTACCCTTGTTCTCAGCCCCATAATCAAAATCTCTTCCCAAATGGAGTTTTAAGTCAAGCCCTTATGGTCCAAAGTATATCCACTCTACCTGAATCATCTCTAAACCATCCACTTCAAAGTCAAGACCAACCTCCTGAGGAAACCACACTACTAAATTGGCAAGCAGAAGAATTTTGTGGTTTAAATATTGATGCCTCCACTGTAGCATCCAACACATGTTCCAAGAAAAGGGCAATAGATCCACAGTCTTCCAATACTGATAAGGCATCTACTTCTCAGTCCCCAACACAAGTACCAGATGGTAAAGACATGAAAAATAAATCATCAGAAATATCCGTTGATCAGTCTACAAAGAAAGATGGAACTTCAAGTATCACGATGCCTAATAAGAATTATCCAAAGGAGGACCCCAATGCCCCAAAAGGCATTAGCAAAGTGGGAGCAATTCCATTCAACATTGTGGAGCAAATGAAGAAGACCAATTTGAGTGTCACAATGTGGGATGCACTTTCATTCCTTCTCAAAGGAACTTGCTACGAGAGGCTTTGAATAGTTTTGGCACTACTAACCGATCATCGTCAAGTTAGGAAGTAGTAGTGGCAACCAACTTATGCCAACCCAAGACAAAAATACATGCTAAACCAACAAGCCTCCACCATTCTATATCTCATTGATTATTGGTGAGCATTTGGTACACAATTGTATGATCGATTTTGGAGCTAGTAGTTCCATAATGCCTAAGCAGGTCACAGATGTACTAAATTCCATATACTCCAATTACAAGAGGGGTTGTTCAACTTGATGGTACTACGTAGTCCAAACTGTGGGGGTCATTAAAGGGCTTCAACTTACCATCCACACATGTCCTAGCTTGACATTTACATAGACATATCTGTCATTGACCTTCCTCCCCTCTTTTCCATTTGTTTATCATGGGATTTCACCACAAAAATGGGTGGTTATTTGTCATCAGATTGGTCACATATGATCTTGAGAACTCATTATGGGACTAAGGTAACTATAAGGGCAGAACCAATCTATCACAATCACGTGGAACCTTACACATCCAAACCCATAGAAGGTAATTATGCCATTTGTGATCACGAAGATGAGGATGCAGATCATGAACCAACTACTCTTATAGAGGAGGTTCCTGATACAGTGCTTGATGAGGTAAGTATAGACCATCAATATGACCTATATGCTGATTTATTAGCTAACAAAGAATCTGGTCTATTGTTTTTGGATGAGACTGGATTGGGAACTTATTGTATACATGAAGAAGGTACAATCGTGCCTCAGTTGGTTAAGACACCCAGTGATTTCAAGGACTTTGGTAGCTATTCTTCATGGTTTCGAGGAGTAAAAATGGATCTGGTGCACGAGTCATGTTAATTTCTCCAGGAGGGGATAAATATTTCTCATCTTTTTTGTTGCAGTTTAGTTGTACTAATAATGTCACCGAGTATGAGGCTCTTATACAAGGGATGCAACTGGCCCAACAAAGAGGAATCAAATCCCTGATCATTTTTGGTGATAGCGAATTGGTGGTCCATCAAGTAACAACCGCAGTGCATCAAAGAATGATCTCTTAAGATCATATAAGAATCAAGTTTGGGACCTAATAGAGGAGTTTGAAGCTTTTGGAATTCATGTGGTTCCTAGAAATCAAAATCAAGATGTTGACAGCTTTCTACTATCGATCTCAATATGATATACCTATGGACATCATGAAGGAAGGGCAACAAATAGTCAAAATGGTTGTCCATCCCATAGTACCGATAATGTAAGTAGTTGGCAGGTTTTTGATAGTGATGAAAAAATTGTTCTTTTTCTACAACAAGAAGTAGAGTTCATTGCCAAACACCAAGGTAAATTGCAGGAATCCTATGGTGACCAAGTCATTCAGTTGAAAGGAAACAAATTTCCAAAAGGCTTGGTCACACTTGAATCTATCTTCAATTTGGATGACCAAGCCAAATGACAAAGCACGAATATGGTGGTCAAGGAAGAAGATTTTGAGGAAGTTGAGGTGGCTAGTGAGAAATTTTTAAAGATTGGTAAGGTATGCACTACTCAGAAAAGGAAGCTTTCATTAAATTGTGCCGAGAATATCATGATATTTTTGCATGGAGCTACAAAGACTTGTGTGGTTTTGACCTAGGCCTAGCTCAACACACAATTGAACTGGATCCAAACTCTAAGCCATTGTCAAAAAAAAGGCCAATCAATCCCAAGGTTTAGCCGCTAATGAGGAAAGATCTAACCAAGCTTATCAAAGCCTGCATAATTTTTCCATCAAGCATTCATCATGGGTAGCTAATCTAGTGCCCATAAGAAAAAAGAATAAAGAGATCCGGCTTTGCATAGATTTCAGGGATCTAAACCATGCCTCATTAAAAGATCACTACCCTCTTCCGTCAATGGAATAGATCCTCTAGAAAGTGGCAGGAGCTCAAAGGTTTTCTCTGCTAGATGGCTATTTAGGGTATAATCAGATTCTAGTTCAAGAATCTGATCAATTCAAAATGGCTTTCACTACTAAGTGGGGCATGTATGCATACAACAAAATTCCTTTCGGATTGTCTAATGCAGGGGCTAATTTTCAAAGAGCCATGGACATGGCATTTAAAGGACTCATCAATGATATGATCTTGGTTTACCTCGATGATATAACTATCTATTCCAAACATGCCAAAGATCATATTGCACATCTAAGAAAAGTTTTTCAAGATGTAGAGAGTTCGGGGTCTCACTAAACCCTAAAAATGCATTTTTGCAGTTCAAGAAGGAAAGTTATTGGGAAATATTGTTTCAGCTGAAGGACTCTCAATCGACCCAACCAAGATTTAGTCAATTTTGTCTCTATCCCTCCCAAGTCACAAGAAGGGTCTCCAGAGTTTTCTGGGAACTATAAACTTTGTTTAGAGATTCATTCCCCAATTTACAGCGTTAGCCAAGCCACTGATGACAGCCATGCTTAAAAATAAAATTCCTTTCTCATGGACAAAGGAAGGGAGAGAAAGCTTTGAGGCTATCAAAACTACTATTTCCCAAGCTCCTATGCTAGTAAACCCCTAGTTTGACAAGGATTTTATTCTCTATGCTTTCGCAGGTCATGAGAGTATTTCAGTATCCTCACTCAGCAAAACGATGATCTGATGGAGCAACCTATTGCCTTATTTAGTCAATATCTCAAGGAATATGAGCTCAAGTATTATTTTGTTGAAAAATAGGTCTTTGTGGTCATTCGAGCTCTGAAAAAATTTAGGCACATGTTGTCCAACAACAAGGTACACTTGATGGTTTCTCATCCTAGCGTTAAAGAGTTTTTGTTGAATAAGGAGATGAATGAGAAACGTGTTGGGTGGATCACAAAAGTAATGGAGTATGATGTACACATTAAAGTTACTAAACTTGTTAGAGGCAAGGGATTATGCTAGCAGTTGGCTGCAGACATGGAAATTAAGGATGATAAGGATGTTGTGCTCTTCAATATTGATGAAGGAAATGATCAGATTGATTGGTTAACTAAGATGGAAAATTTCCTCCTCTTAGGAGTGTATCCTCCAAATATGAATAAGATTCAACAACGTACTTTCCATCTCCGGTCTATTCCATATGTTGTGGTAGATGGCATTCTTTTTCAAAAGGATTTAAACAACGTTATTTTACGCTGCATCAAACCAGAGCAGTGAATAAGATATTGGAGGAGTTCCACAATGGGCTGTCAGGAGGACATTACTCGGCACGAATGACTACTACCAAGATCATGCGAGCTAGTTACTACTAGCTAGACTTGTTCAAAGATGCCCATTTTTGGGTAAGGAAATGTAAGGAGTGTGCTCTTTTTGTAGGAAAATAGAAGCTACAGCTCTCCCATGTTGCATCCCATTCAAGTGGATCAACCCTTTGTTCAATGGGGGTTGGATTTTATTGGTATGATCAATCCTCCATCCAATGAAGGACATAAATGGGTCCTTACTGTGAAAAATTATTTCACCCGAAGGACAGGAAGTGGTAGCTTTGAAGGAAAGCAATGAAAAAGTTGTCCTTGAATTCTTGGAGAGTATCATGACAAGGTTCGGTGTTCCATTTACTGTTATCTCTGACAATGCAATGGCATTCCTCGAGATGAAAATAAGTGAATGGGCCATCAAGAATGGGGTATATCTCAAGAATTCATCTAATTACTATCCATAGGGAAATGGTTTGGCTGAATCTAAAAATAAGAACCTGATAAGGATCATCAAGCACACGATGGAGGCCAACAAAAAACCTAGCATACACAACTCAAGACCGCTCTGTGGGCAGATCGAATAACACCTAAAAAGGCCATTGGGGTTTCACCTTTCATGATTGTATATGGAAGGGAAGAAAATTTTCCACTTTCCTTGGAAATGCCTTCCTTGGATTTGGCTTATCGGCTTGAAGTTATGGAGGATGAGGCCTTAACAATGAGGTTTTTAGAACTCATGGAACTAGAGGAAACTTCAAAACACTGCCATGAATACATTGACAGAACATTAGGCTCAAGTTAAGAAATCCTTTGATAGGAAAGCCTCTGATAGGTTGTTCAGGGAAGGGGATTTGGTTCTAAAATGGGATGAAGATCGCACCAAACTAGGCAAGCACGCCAAGTTTGATGCTCTCTGGAGCGGGCCCTATGTTATTACAAGTCAGCAAAGAGGTAAATTCATTTTGCCTATCCAGACTCAATGGAGAATAATTTCCCATTCATGTGAATGGGATACACCTCAAAGCTTTCTTTTGAGGAGGTTCCACCCTATACAGTTTTTTGTCTTCCTCCAAGTGCTTTGCACATTGTTTTGTTTGTCTTTTCTTTTTGCTTTTTTTTTTCTTTTTGGTTTTGTTTTTAGACTCCTTTGCCCAATGTTTTGCTTAAGGCTACTAGTCTAAAAGCTTAGCAGAAAGCTTTCCCTAGAGATTACCAAAAATGTTAACCATTTAACCTACCCAGAAGAAGGCTATATGTTAGACTAATGTTTTTAAGAAATCCTCGCACAATGAATTTTGCTAAGGCCAGAATCTAAATTTTTTCAATTTTTGACTTCGGAGTTTTTTCTCTTTTAGTTTTTAAGCTCAATTTCAAATTTCTTTTGAATTTTTCCAAAGTCCAAATTTCCAAAAGTTTGAATTTTTAGACTTTCGGGTTTTTGGGTTTTAGAATTTTTGGCTCATTTTGTCTAAATCCCTCTCGGACTTCCAAAGTCCAAAACTCTGAAAGTCTAAGAATTTTTCAGACTTTCAAGTTTTGGGTTTTCGAGTTCTCCGAGTCATTTTTAGGATTTTTACGTGAAGTTTTCTGAAGTCCAAATTTCAAAGTCCAAATTTTCAGACTTTCAGGTTTTTGGTTTTAGACTTCTCAATCGCCAATTCATCTTTTCCTTCCCATTTTTTCCGAAGTCCAAATCCCAAATTTTCAAATTTTGGCTTTTAGGTTTGAGCTTTTGGATATTCTGAGCATAATTAATTTCCACCTACCTCCATACGGATCAGAAATTTACCATTAATGTCGGATTTCTATATAAACTCATATTTTTACTTTTATTTTTACCTGACACTTTCACACTTTTGCTCTGACATTTCACTTTCGTACTTTGTGGCGTCTTTTTCAAGGTATGTTTTTTTGGTTTTATTTTCTTTTGGTTTAGGTATTTTTCTCCTCCTTCTCCCCATTTGGGTTTCCTTTTGTTTTCCCTCTGTGTTTTCTTGTAATGTCATTCTTTTTCACCATGTTTTGTTGTGTGAGTTTTCTCCAGTTTTCAAGTATGTTCAAGGGATCTTTTTAGGTCCCTCATACTTCCTCCTCATTTCTCAATTTCCAACTTGGATTTTTAACATTTATTTTGTAGTTTCCTCCAGATATCATCCTTTTAGACTTTTCAAAAACTTTTTAGAAAATTCTTTCAAGGAAATCACAAGAGAAAATTCAAATTTCGGATTTGGATTTTGAGATTTCAAATTTGGTTTTTCAGAGAGAATTCAGATTTTTCAAGATTTCAAAGAATTCATATTTCGGAGATTTTTTTTTTAGAGAATTGGAGATTTTGGGTTTTTTAAATTTTTTTTTCGACTTTTCAAGAATTCGGAGAAACATTTGGTTTTGAAAAAATTGAGATTTTGATTTTGAATTTTTGGAGATTTCATTTCAGAGATTTCTTTCAGATTTTTTAGTTCGAGATTTCAGAAGTTTTCTTGCTTTTAGGTTTTTAGAATTTCTACAACATTCAACTCCCAAAACACAAGGTTTTGATGTCTACCTCCACTTCAAAGGGAAAAGAGAAGATGAAGTACACATTTCTTGGGGTTGCTCCCCAATCCTGCTTGACCTCTGACTTAGGAAATATCGGGGACACTAATCTAGGATAGATTGATCTTCCTAAGTTCTGGGAAAGATTAAAGGCCCCAAACAAAAAGCCATGGATGTAGGCCATCTATGACAGTGGTCTTGCCCTTGCCACCGGTTTTCCCACATCCATGCAATGCCCAGAGTTTTCCTAGCTGCAGCAGCCCACTACTGACGATGAGGACTCTATGTCAATAAGAGATAGCGATGATAAGGTGGTGATCCGTCTAGACCCAGATTTCTTCAAAGACTTGTTCAAACTTCCAGACATTCAATATTATGCCACAATCTCACCTAAATAAAGTTGAACACTGGGAATAAAAAGAAGAAGTATGCTCAAAGGTTATGATGAAATCCTACCTGACTAAGAATTTCACCAAGTTTCCCAAAACTATACATCGATCGGATTTCATTCAAGAAGTCAACGATCTCATTGTGCTTTTAAGTAGAGTTTCAGTCTTCCTTCTACAAAGGAATTCCAAGAATGGATGTTCTTGTACATAGTGAACTATCAAGAAGAATGACGAGTTTATCCAATGGGGTGAACATATTAGTAGCAACATTCGCTATCAGTTGGGCAAGGTGTCAGAAACCAAGACTTTCTACATGACATATTTTCTAGTATATGCAATGGCTTTGCTATGGGGATTTTGTAGGATTGAATACTAGGGGGTTCACAGCACATCCCAAATATATGAGTTTTATCCCCAACTTACTCTGGATGAGGGGAGTAAGCACTTCAAGAATCAATGATGCTTTCTTCGTTGTTTTCCTCTATCGCTTTGACAAAGAGCTATATAATCGGAGGGTTTCCGATGAGGCTTTCCAAGAGGTGTGAGAATGGGGAGCAATCTACTTTCAATTTCCCACATTCACCTACATTTGATTCCAGGGTTTCATAGGCACCCCAAGCAAGTTGCCAAGGTGCCCCACTAACAAATGGATTCTTTTGGAATTGGTTCGACAGTTGTTGGATTACCATAAAATCCAAAATAAGTGTCACAAGGTGGGAATGCATTTCCTATTTAAATTGGTAGGTATTCTTGCCCAAATATCCACAAGGAAAAAATGTAGATGTAGAAATGGCTGAGGTAACCTTGCAAACCTTCCATCCGTGAACTAATTTTGACTATTGGGGTAAGTTCGGGGAGACAGTAAGTCTAGTGCTCATGTGCCCCAATTAGAAGATATATGGATTCATTTTCGGAGATGAGTACATCATGTGGCAAAGGGATTATGAGAGGTTAACTCTTGATGAAGTGTGACAGTTTGGATTGGCTGATGTGCCAAAAGGACTTACAGGACAATGATGAGGTCCTAGATCATCATACAAGAATGATAATGTTGCCAATCAACCACTGCCATGGGTTGATTGGTATGTGGAAGAGTGCAACAATACTAAAGAAAGGGCGGGACCCATTCTAAGGAGAACTTTTAGTTGGTTGGCCACCTTGGAATCTCACCCAAAGGGGAAAATCAACCTACAAATATAGGGTCTACATCAACAATAAACCAACCCACACCCACAAAAGGCAAGAGGTCAACTCAAAGGGTTCCTACCATTCCAAAGAAGATCTCATTTGTGGTTGGTGGCTCATCTCTTTCTAGGTCTTGCTACTCCCAAGATTACAACATCTATAGTACCAGTCATACAAGGTAGTAGTTGAAGTGAGTGACTCCCCTAGTGTCGTTCGGATCCATCACATCTTCCCCTTCCTCCATTATCACTTCCAATATTAGTTCCTTCCACTTCTACCATCATTTCTTCCTTCCCATCCCCTTCTATGGCCCAAGTATTTTCGTCACTTCCAGTTCTATCAGCTAGGAAAATATTGGGTCACCCATTTCCTCTTCACTTCCTTTGACACTCCCATTTTCTTCAATTTCAACCCCTAGCATTGCTTTTTCAATTCCTATGGCTGTCCTCACACCCACACCTTCCATCATTGCTACCTCTTCTCAGATATCAGCTGGCATTTCTAGTGATCTTGCTCTAACTGATACTTCAGGTATCGGATCTACTACTCCATCTTCCTCAGCTCTAGCCATACTAGAGTGGTTATAGACAAAACTCCCAAGAAAAAGAAAAAGGTTCCTCTGGGAGATGTGATAGATCTTAGTATATTGGAGTCCATGCCCAAAAGACAGGCCAAGAGACCGAGAACCGTATCAAGTCTAATGGTTAATCCATCTAGAGAGCGTGTGATAGAAGTGGCTACCCCTGTTGAGGGGAAAAATAAAGAAACCATCATAACAAAGAGACTACGGATCTCAAAGTTCTCATTGGGAAGGCTACTCATGAAGGAGCCAAGAAGGATGTACACACTACTCTTGGGGCCCTTTTAGAGAAATACGACAAAGACAAGGCCACCAAGGATGAGCTTAAGGCCAAAGTCGAGCAGCTCACTGCACTGTTGCATAGAGTAACCTAGCCCACTCCATCCACTGACATCTCAACTACTACGGCCATGAAAATTTCATCTAAAATCGATGATATTTCCTATCATGAGCTCGAGAAGCTAGGCTAGAAAGGGAGAACAGTGAATGGATGGATGGAAAGGATCTTGTAGGAGGCCAATCCTTTGATTAAGGAAGCCGTTGAGATTTATACTTGATTTACAAGTTACAAAAACTACTATTTCAAAATGGACAAATCTTTCTCCAAAGATAATAATAACTTAAACTTAACTTTGGCAACATGGAGTGACATTAGAGAAGAAGATTCTGATTTACTTCATAGGAAGAGGTAATTGATGATGCCTCTAAATTGTTCGAATATCAAAAGGCTATGGAATTCCGGTGTCAGGTGCTACAAGATCTGATTAAGAAATTAGAGGAGAAGTGAGTGGAGATTACAGATGCCCTCAATGATATCTCGGAGGAGTTTGACAACGCCAACTACAAGTTCTTCAATGAAAATATCGATGCTCTTCCCGAAGACCAGATTAAAGAAAATTTCAAAGATTTGGTGAAGCGGGATGACGATGTTGCAAAGAATTTCAATAGTGACTCCATTGATCGACTGGTTCTATGTCATGAATTTCATAGGGAGACTAAGGAAAGTCACAAATAAGCTTCAAAGGTTTCCAGCCAGGATCATGAAAGAAATTGAGACAATGACGTAGTGAATCACTATGCGTGTGGACCTGGAGACGAAGAAACTCAGGGTATTGTCAAGCGCTTCTTTGAGTACAGACATCGAATGGATGTTTGGGAGGAAGGACAACAAAAACTTGCAGAGAAAGGAGAAGCAGGTGAATCAGGCCAAAGCTGAGTGGCCATGAAAGGACAGGTTCAAGCTCCGAATCAGTCAAAGTTGCAGGGTTGACTTGGTCAACTTTTTGTAACAAATTTGCTATTTTTATGGGAGCTCATGTTCCCTTTTATTAATGACATTACTATTTTTAGTTAGGTTAGTTAAAGGCCCAACTATAATGGCTCAGCCTAGGAACTTATAAATAGTGGAATGCTTCCATTATTTGGGATATACATATTTTTTAGAGATTTCTGGTGAAGTTGCTCTTCAAGCTTGGAAGAGTGCTTTCAGAGTTTTGTTGAAACCTTTTAATTATATTCAGAGTTTCCTTGCACTTGAAGATCTATTTTATTGTGTTGAATGATTAGTCATTGTATGCTTTGTGAATGCAATTCCTTGGCATTATTGATTAGTTTACCTTTATTTCAGATTATCTGTTTCATATTGTGAAAAGAATAGTGTGGTTACTTTTCATCAGTTGTGAGAAATTATTTTCCTTTTGTTGATTAAGAGTTACATTATTATTGTCACTCAAGTGGATACTTGACATGTGCTTGTGATTATCATCTTGATAGATTATTTGTGTATCAAATCAAAGTTGATCTCTATATTGTGTATGTTTAAAGTTTAGTGAAGGAACGTGTGCTTCTATTCTAATGTGGTATTTTATATCCTTTCCAAGTTGCAATAGGTGAAGGTGGCTAACGATGCAAGCATCATACCCACATTAACCCTTCCAGAAGTTGAACACCCATTTTCTTGGTGCATCACCACTTCTAGAATATATTTTATTTCTTTGCATTCTTTCTCCATAATCCCATGAAATATTAGCATAGGTTTAGTTGGCCATCTTTCTTACATCATTAGTAGAGTTGTGTTCGTTTAGGAAGAGGAAGTCGGCCTTCTCCAGAGGTTCACCTCAAGCGCAAGTCCCACAGCTTGAGAGGTGATCCCATGTGTCTTAATCACACCAAATGTTGTGATTCATTCTCGGCCATTCAAGGGGTGCAAGATTTGGTGACAACATGTATCACTTCATACGGAAGGTATTGGAGGATGGACAATTGAATTTTTAAAAGATTCATACGAGCAAAGAACCCCGTGGATATGCTAACAAAGCCATTAAAAAGGAGAAGTTGGAGCTACACTCCACTTCTGTTGGTCTTCTAGTTTGATACTTGAAGAGGAAGAAACAAAACTAAGGAAGGATCCAAGAATGATGTTGATAGGTACAACATGAAATGGAAACTTGCTAGAAAATACAAATTAACCATCACCGGTCAAGTGGGAATCGGAATCGGTCACCCAGACCAACATCGGTGAAGAAGGACCATCATCGGTCAAGCAAGGAAGGGACCGTCATCGGTTAGGGATAACGACATCGGTTACCATCGTGCGAGGATGTTTTACCTAACTCTCAGAATTAGATATATTTTTAGCATTAAAGTATTTCTATTGATTGTAATTGCATGGCTAAGTGCCCTAAGTCTATAAATGGTTATATAAGCATAAAATCTTGGGTTTAGAAGTAAGAAGTAAGAGATTAACAAGAATTAGAAAGAACTTGCATGAAAGTTGGTGAGAGAGATGATTATTGGTGATGAAGAAAAAGCTTGAGGAAAGAAAGTACTCGAACATCCGAGAGGTGTGGAAGATTGTAAATATTCATTGTATATCTTGTCAAAGCTTTGGATAATAGATTGACTTGTTTCTTGGTGGATGTAGCCCACACTGGGTGAACTATGTTAAATCTAGTGTTGATTTATGTCTCTTGGTTTGTATATTTCTTCTGGTATAATATCCACTTTTATTCACATGTATGCTTAGATCTAATATATTGTCATTCGTATAACCGTGTGCTAACCCCAACAGATCAACTTCGATGGCTTCAAAAAATGATGAATGGTTTTGTTAGAGGAGGGGGCCTGATTTGTAACCATAGGGGAATTTCTATCGGTTCCTACGTGGGAGACATTGGTAATCATACCAATAACTATGTTGAAGCTAAGGTTATGCTCTGGGGGTCATGATGTGTAAAGACTTGGGATTAAAATACATCATCATAGAAGGTGACTCCCTGTGCATGATTAATGCTCTTAAGGATCAGAGTAAATATGGGTGGAAGATAAGAAACATGATCAAGGAAGCTCGTGGTATCTTAACATCATTGGATAACATGGAATTTTAACACATCTACAAATTTGGCAATAAACCCGCGGATGCCTTGGTGAATCAAGGTAATGACATGGAATAATTGATGATGTAGCCATGGAAAAGTATTCTCTAGGGACCCATTAATAATTTGATTAATGATGACACAAATTAGGAGGTGGCCTAATGATGATGACCAAGCCTCTCACGCTTGGGTTTTTGAAAAGACCTTTCTCTTTTTTAAAATGGTTATGATTCACTTCATTTGGCATTTTCTATTTTTTTTTTTATTGGCATAGGCTATTGTGTGTTTGAAGTCAAAAATTTTGAAAGAGCCATGGGAGGCATGACAGGGTCCGCACTGAACCTACTACTTTCCTTCACCTGAAAAAATGACAATGCCTTATGGAAACTACTACACAAAGGGGGCTTCACCAGGTACATTCGTCATCTAAAAGGTAATGACCCTGCTCTCTCTATGGATTTTGGAAAAACTTGGATTGATGGGGGATTTACTTTTAGAGGGGTTCGATTAGGGTCTCGAAGGAAGCCATAAATGAGATAACATGATTTAAAATGGAGGGGATTAACATATTCAAGGATAAAAACTGCAAAAACATGAAATTGTTACTTTTTTGAAGCTAGTGAGAACACTGTGGCTTATGATGATGGTATCACCCATACCTACCTCCCCGAAAGATGGGAACTTTTTTGTCTTATGGTAATGAAATACTTTACCTTAGAGGGGAAATTTTAGAAGATTTTTTCCCACCATCTCTCAATTCTTAATTTCTTCGCAAAAACCGGACCATGAGCTTGTCCTTCTTCCTCTATAGGTCCCCGATCTCCATCATTGAGGACTTCAAAAAAATGAAAATTGACATTCCTCTCTATCAAGGCTTGATTCTTTATCTTTTCCAAATAATCCCGCTCATTATCTCGGCTTAGCCTGAGCATATTAGTGATCTCGAGTTGGATCATGAAACTTGTTGGTGTGTGTATTTTCCACATCATCAGGTGAGTCATCTCACTTAGGTGAGATCGTAGGTCTATGTGTCATTTAGGGGTCATTATGAGATTCTCTTATGCATCAATGCATCAGTCACATGTTAGTGCATCATATGCATCATTGGGAGTTACACTTCTATTCTGGGAATGTAACTCCCCCTCTCTACTCGAGTTGTCATGATTGCAGCACTGGGGTTACTCAACACCTCCTATATGTACACCCCATTTGATCTATGAGATAGAGGAGAGTTTTATGGCTTAACCAAGTTCTACCCATGTTTCAAATCTTTGCATGCACATTCGGTTGATGCTCACTCCTCCCGAGATCTCTTCACGCTATCCATTCGCATGTCCATTGATGTGCACATCATCCCTCGTGATCCTCGCTTGTGGGTTTTAAACCCTCTTTCATGGTATCAGAGTGGATCTTGTGGATCCGTGCACTCATTGGTGTTTCGTGCATTTTTTCCAGCTTCCAATGTGATATTCGATTTCGTGCGTGTGTCATAATGGATATTCCATTTGTGTGTTTAGTGCATTGATTTGGGGCTTCATACCTCGGTTTGGTTTTCGGGTGTTCGTGGCTTCATTTTTGGGGTTTAATGGTTTTGCATCTTTGCATGTAGTTTTGGAGTGTTTACAGTTTCAGATCTGAGCTCTAGAAGTGCTAGTTTTACTGGGTTTATAGTGGTGTTGGACTTGGACTCCATAGCTCATGCATAGTTGCATCCTACATCCTTGGAACTCCAGCTGCTGTCTTATCTTCACCATTTGGCTCAAACTTCTATTTTTATACTTGGCTTTGTGTGCTTAGGTTTTGCATTGCATTTGCTTCATTGCTGCACTCAAACCTCTCTGCCATCGCATTAGCTCTTTGGCTCGCTTGTTGTTGACTCATGCATGGTTTGTGGTCTCACCGTTTCAACATTAGACAACTCACTAGCTATTGCATTGCTTGCTTGGTCTGGTTTGCATGGATAGACTTGTGATTCACTCTCCATCAACTCTCTCACAGGCTCTGTTTGCATTGGATACTTGTTAATCTATTGTGGCATCCACTGGTGTGTTTGGATCATTCCACAACCCCACATCACAAGCTCCTATGCAAAACTGTGTTTTTTCTAGCTAGCTATTGGAAAACGTTTTTTGAATCACCTAGGATCTTTAGCATGTGGATCACTACTTGCAACACCTCCAACGACCTCCCACACACCGTTTCTCCTCTCCTATAGCGTGGTCATTTTGTTTTGCATTGGAAAAAATGTTTTTTAACCTGCTCAGCATTGGAAAACATTTTTTTTACTCTACCCTGCATTTTTGGAGTCTTCCTCTTTGCTCCTTGGTGGTAACCATCTCCTCTACACTCTGCACACACAACCCTGGTGTTTCTAAAGACCAAACGTGGTGTTTCCAACCTCCAACCTGCATTGAAAAATGTTTTTGAATTCTACAAAAAAAAGTTTTTGAAGCCTGCAGCCCTGTGCATGTGGCTCTCTCCCTTCAGGAATTTGGTCATTGCAGCCCACTTTTGGTCTACTTCCAGCCTTGGGCGGTTACAATCTGTCCACTCCAGCACGTGGATTTGGAGAATACTTGGTAGATTTCACACACAACCCTCCAACAACACGTGGACCCTTCTTTCAGCTCGGTCAACAGCCTTGGCCTTCCAACGTGGGCCCCTCCTCTTCATCACCTTCCTTTTTAATGTTTTAGGGTGATTAAAAAACAAAACATTCATTATGGCATTTAATAAGTTTTAGACTTCTATTTTTTGGCTTGTATTTAATACCCTCCTACTGCTTGTCGAAGACGGAGGGCAAGGTCCGGGGTTGGCAGGAGGCTAATCCCCCCTCACAATAAAAAAAAAACCCTACTAAAATTCTGTGTCGTTTCCAATGAGTACCCACACGATACCCTTTGCACCCATCTCGTGTACTTTTTTAATGCATTTGCAGCATCTAGTGTATTTTTCCATCAATTGTGGGAATCGTTTTAATGCCATAACTTTTGACTCGTACTCATTTTTTAAGTGATTCTTAGTCAAAGTTGCATGATTTTTCACACTTTATGTGATGGCATTATCAATTTTGTAAATGCACTAATTTATAAAGTGCCGCATTCTGGGGGTTGACTTGTACTCTTGGATTTTCACACGCAGACGCATTATCGGCCGAGTCCGACATCTTTATTTTGTGCATCTTCCATTCCACATCATGGAGAGTGCTCTTTCTAGACTTGAGCATCATAGGATCACCTTACAACCTCCACCACTTCTCACCGAGAGAGAGAACTATTCAGCTTGGTGTGCTTTCATGGAACGTTACTTCATCACGAGGGTCTTTTACCCTTCTTGCTTGGGCCAGTTCCTACACCCACTGATCATCATCATCTAGAGGAATTTCTCGACACTTGTGACCACATCTTTGGTCACATGATGATGCATGTCTCTCATTCTCTCTAGTTTCACGTGGAAGACTCAGATCCACCTCATCATGTTTGGAGCATTCTTCAGTCCCTCTATGGAGACCCTTCACATACTATAGTCATTGTTGTTGCTGCTTATTCAGTTGTCTCCTCTTTTCTTCGTGTGATGACTGTTCCACTGACATAGACTCACTTGGTTCTACTTCTGATGATGAGGATTGTGCACCTAGTTCTGATGTAGAGAGCATTACAGAGGACTTCTCTCCTCTTTCTCTCACTATTCTAGAGTGTTGTCACACCCCCACATCTCATCAGATATCGAGTAGTCTTCTACTCAGCCTCATACAATCATCACACCCGCCTCCTTTCCACTTCTAGTGTGTGAGGCCCACTTCCACTCCTCTACCTTCATTGGATGACTCATACCTATCTGACATCGCTCTTCTATTTGTTGAGCCCCCTCATTAGGACGAGTATCTTCCTGACCTTAGTCATCTTTTCACAGAGTCTACTTATGATGCTCTACAGGTCCCTCATCCATCTACAAGTGTTTCAGAGGAGTTCATCATCTCCATTGTTGGGAGTGCCCCTTCTGGGACTCTTACCACTTCCACTTTTTCGGAGACCTTCATTGATCCACCCTCAGCTGTGGATCCCTTTTCTGTTGTGGAGGATGTTTTGTTCCCTTCACATCACTTGGACATCCTTTCCATGGGTGTTCCTCTTTTATACTCTGACAGTTCTGCACTCGTGACATTACCTTCGGTTCCTTGGCACTCACTCGCTAGACCTATGTCACACTTCTATGCACTAGACTCAGAGTTCTTCATGTTGTTGCCTTCAGTTTCCTTTATGGAGTGGGCAAACTTCTAGCACATCATTTCTATCCTTCCTAAGGGTAGGCACACAGTTCATTACGGGTGGCTCTTCTTTAGTCCAGAGGTAGAGGATCTCATGTGATCGAAATTCTTATGGGAGACTTCTTAGAGCTGCAGAGTTTAGATCCATCCATGACATCTTCTGCATTCCTCTCATCTCCCTCTTCTTCTCTCTTCTTCTTCTTTTCGAGAGATTACCTCTTTGTACATGGGTACCCTTTCAGGCTCTTCTATGGTCAGGACCCATATTTGGCATCTTTCTTAGATTAGAGAGTGTTTTTTTTCTCTTATGGTGGATGTTTTTCCCACTGGGTTTTCCTTCACTGCTTGGGACTTTTTTTTGTACATGGGTACCTCATTAGGCTTTGTGCCGGGACCCATTTCTCATTTCTGACTTTCTGCCTCATCCTAAGTTATGATGAAGGGGGTGTTGGTGTGTGTATTTTCCACATCATTAGGTGAGTCATCTCACTTAGGTGAGATCATAGGTCCATGTGTCATTTAGGGGTCATTATGAGATTCTCTTATGCATTAGTGTGTCAATGCATCATATGTGTCATTTGGGAGTTACACTTCTATTCTGGGAATGTAACTCCCCCTCTCTACTCGAGTTGTCATGATTGCAGCACTGGGGGTTACTCAACACCTCCTATATGTACACCCCATTTGATCTATGAGATAGAGGAGAGTTTTATGGCTTAACTAGGTTCTTCCCATGTTTCAAATATTTGCATGCACATTCGGTTGATGCTCGCTCCTCCCAAGATCTCTTCACGCTGCCATTCGCACGTCCGTTGATGTGCACATCGTCCCTCGTGATCCTCGCTTGTGGGTTTTAAACCCTCTTTCAAAACTCTAGCTTCAAATCTCAATAAAGTATGAGTAAAATGAAAAGGATGACCCTACTAAGGGCATGGTGGATGATCTGTGTAATATTTAAAATGGATGTTAGTATGTGGGTGAGATTTCTGGTAAAAGGGATTAGGATTTTGTGGATTTGGAAGTAATCTTTGCTATGGGTGGAATCAACTTCGATACTATCCTTACTATTAACAAGAATATCATTTAGGAATTGAAGGAGTGTCAACACAAGATTGATGTCCAACATAAGAGGATTGGGGGTATTCAGGTGGATTTTGTTATGCAGGAACAAAGGATCTCTATTTTACAAGATCAAGTGGCCAGGGTGGATACTAAGCCCAACATGAAGCTCATGCTTAGTAGTTCTGAAAGTGATGATTCTGAGATGGATGAGGGCTCGACATAGGGGTAGTGAATACCAAGGTTAATAAAAGGAATGATAACCAGATGATCGTACTAAGCCAAGAACTTAGATTTTAATCAAACACCATGATCAATAATATGAAAACAATTCGATAGAATAAATTTACACAAAACCTTTGCAAACAAATGAGAAACAATACCATATATTATTATGGAACTCAATGAAATACAATGAGAATGGGCCTTGCGTATATATGCAAGGAATAACAATCTAAGAACTAGTCAAGGTTGTAGATCAAGCCATAAATCAAGGAAAGAACCACATTAAAGAACTAGTCAATTCCATAGATTTAGGAAAGAACTAGACATCAAGGATGTAGTCAATACCATAGATCAAGGAAGGAACTATACCTAACAACTAGATAATATCTCATAATATCTAAATAAGATAAAGAAATATCCACACACATAAGTGGGTGAGGATAAATACAATAAAGGAAAATAAAGTACTTAGGTGAACATGAGATAAGGTAAATACCTAATAACCCCACTCAAGTCGGTCCTAGGGCCAAAATAGAAGTGGCATGTCCATAGTATGAGTCCCGACAACTAGGCTCGATGAGGTACTCATGTACAATATATCCATGAAGAAATATCGAACCAAAAGAAGGAAAGAATCCTGTTATAAGGAAAGAGAAAAAATAAGAAGGAATATGTTGTCACGAACATCCCCCAAGAAAATTCCAAAATCCCAAGAATTCCATGAAACTTAAGGTAGTGAGGTGATGCAAAAGGATTCATAAAGATGTCTCGCAACCTCCTGCTGAGTCAAAATGTAATTTAAACAAAGAACTCCATCCCGAATGTGCTTTGAATGAAGTGGATGTGTATATCAATATGCTTGGTCCACTAGTGCTCAACCGGGTTGCGAGAATGTGAATTGCACTTTGGTATTCACACCAAAGTACAATCGGTGAATCTTGTGGGAGTCCAAACTCTATCAATAACTTGCTTGAAGCCAAGAATCTACTAATGCTTTGTAACTATTGTCATGTACTCTACCTTTGAAGATGAAAGTGCGATAGCCTCTTTCTTTTTGTATGCCTAAACAACTAGAGAAGAACCAAGAAAAAAATATATCCGGAAGTGAAATTCATGTCATCAATGGAACCTACCCAATTTGAATCGTATACCCAACCAACTGAGTAGAACCCTTAGTGTGGTGTAGGCCAAAGTGGGAAGTGCCCTGTAAATAACGCAAAATCCTTTTAACATCCTTCTAGTGACTACTATGAGGAGAATGTGAAAACTAAGATACAAGCCCTACTAGAAATGAAATATCTAGGTGAGTATGGGTCAATTACATGAGACTTCCAACCAACTACTTATACAAAGTAGGATCACAAAGTAGAGTGGTACATGTGGAAGTAAGAGTAACCCCAGACTAAAAAGGAGATGGACTTGGCTTGCAATCAACCATATCAAAGCACTGAAGAAGATCATGGGTGTACTTTTTCTAACTTAAATGAATCCCTGAATCTATCTGAGAAATTTGCAAACCAAAGAAATAATGCAATAACCCAAGATCTATCATGTCAAACTATGTAGAAAGAGCCCTTTGAATATTCCTGAATGTGGGAATATGAGCTACAAGTAAGTAATAGATCATCAACATACAAGACACCTGTCACAATATCCTCACCAACATGTTATAGATACACTATATGATCAGAGTGGCAAAGAAAAAGACCAGTAGATAGAAGAAAATAATCCATCTTCTCATACCAATCCTGAGGGGCTTTTTTGAAATCATAGAGACCTTCGAGCCTACAAACAAGAGAAGAATCCTAAACAAATCCAAAAGGCTGCTCTATGTATATTTCCTCTTCTAAATCTCCATGCAAGAAGGAACTCTTCATGTCCATCTGGTATATGGTCAACCCTTGTGATGCAACAATAGAAAGTTCAAGGAGTACAAAATCCATCTTGGCAACGGGTGTAAAAGTCTTAGAGTAATCAATACCTTCAACTTGTGAAAAACCCTTTACAACAAGACAAGCCTTATACTTGTCAATGGACCCATCAATTACGTATTTGGTTTGGTATACCCTCTTACACATAACCATATTTCTTCCTTTAGGAAGAGATACCAAATCCAAACTATGCTCTTCATCAAAGAAGAATACTCAGCTGCCATCGCATCATCCCACTCATGTATCCCATGAGCCTTTGAAAAGACTATGGATCCTCAGAAACTACCTTACACAAAAGTCTAGAACCTGTAGAATGTTCATGATGATGCCTAGTGGGTGGAAGATCGTGTATGAAAGTTGCTACCTCATAAACAATAATATGAGCCCACTTAGGCATAATGAAAACATCGGTGGGAATAGGACCCTCAACGACATCTATAACCTTCTCATCAACCTCCTCAATGAAAACATCCTCAAGATGAGATGATGAAGAAGAAAGAGGCATGAAAGAAGATGAAGAATCATGAGGAGTAAAGTGCTCATCAAAATGACCATGTGTTCGAAAAAGAACATCACCGAGTATCGAATCTAGAATTTGATAAGCTCTCATGTCCTCAAAATACCCTACACGATCAAGTGTTTACTCTTCTTATCCAAATATTTCCTTTTATTCTTTGGCACAAAGGCCCAAGCATGGCTCCCAAAGACTTGAAAAAATGAGACATCTAGCTTAATGTTGGACCAATCTTCCTCTCGAAGTCAAATGCTCATGTTTTCTATGTGGTGTGTGATTTTGATAGTTAGCACAATTAACTTTTTTTCCCAAGATAGGAGTTAAATTTCTAGAATGCATCATATAGTTAGTCATTACCTTTAAAGTTCTATTCTTCATTCTGCTAAGACATTCTGTTGTGGAATATGAGGAAGATAATGTTGGTAATAATGCCTTGAGTTTCTAAAAATTCAGAAAACTCATTACTTACGAAGTACTCCCCCATTATTAAGATGACAGGTTCTTTATGCAACTAGAAGATTGTTTCTTGACCAAAGCCTTGAATAATTTGAAGTGTGAAAACACATCAATTTTTACTTGAGAAAATAAACCCAAGTATGCCTCGATAAATTATCAATAAACGTAAGTTCATAGTTATCCCCATTGAAAGAGGGGTAGGAAAAACCATCAAGTCATTATGCACAAGCTCAAGTGGTGAAGAATCTTTCTTTAAAAATCTTAGGAAAAGTATCTTGGTGTTGTTTCTCTAATGCAGAACCATGAAAAACTCCCTCAAGACAAGAAACTATAGGAAGACCATCTACCATACCATGATTTCTCAAATCCTTCAAATATCTATAATTGAGATGTCCAAATATTTCATGCCAAAGCTTACTCTCCGAATCTACATGAGAAACCAATCCCTTGTCCTTATAGAGGAAGTGCCATCAAAACTCTCAAAGTGATATAGTCTAGAATTATGATCAAAAATACCTTGAGCAACAAGTGAATGAGGCTTCAAAAAAGTTCGTACTTCGCCCCATGTGGTGTAAAAGTCACTGTTTTCCTTAACCATAATGAAATTTTGATATACGAAAGAAAATTTATGGTAATGTTAGGAAAATTCAATGCATCTTGGATACTTCCACCATTAAGGTGTATATCACATTTTCCCTCAACATAAATAAAAGAAGAATCTCTAACCTCAAATTTTAGAAGTAGAACTCAAACCTAGAGAAACAAAAAAAGACTCCTTGGAAGAAGTCATGTGATGAGAAGCACCAAAATCTATAACCCAACTTTTTGCAAGTGCTTACTTGAGATCTCCCAACAACATTAAGTGATTTTTCATCTTGCTTAGAAGGATGTGGAGTGGAGATAGAAAATTTTTGTTTCTTGATTGCATCCTCTAAGTATTGCATTTGCTTATAACACCTATGTTCTTCATGACCACTACCCTCACAAAAAGAGCATTAAAGGCTAGACTTATTCTTGGATTTAGAAGACTCATTGTTTTTAGAGTTGATTTCTTTGGGTTTAGGAGAACTTTGAGATGGAGAAGGGGTGGATTTGGTTTTACTTTTTGGTTTTCCATTTCCATTAGGATTAGATTCAATTAATGCCTTTTGAGAGGCAAAAGATTCAAGTTTAGACAAGTTGGACTCTTCCCTAGTAATTATTTCACACAATGTTTCTAAGTCGAAATTTTGAATGTGTCACCTAAGTCATCCATGCTAGAGAAAAATGTAGAATAAAATATTTGAAATGGTCCTCTTAACTTGGATAGATTCAAGTAAACACAAAATTCATCTTTCTTATCTCTTCCACTCCCCTTCAACTGTGTGTCGACAAATTCTTGAACTTGGTAATATAGTCTATAATTGTTGGAAAATATTCAGGATTAAGAGAGTTGATCTCAATTTCAAGTTGCATGGCTCTCATATGATCCACCTTACCAAATAAATCCTCTAATTTCTCCCATTTTTGAAAGGAGAGTCACATTTTTCCAAATGAAACAAAATAATTTCACTTACATAAGTTCGTATCAAACCCATAAACTCATCAAATTTGCATTGGTACAAAAATTTCTCATATTCTCTAGTGAACACTTTGGTTGTTCTAAAGAATTTAAAGTCCATAATCCTTTCTACTTGATTATTATTTCCATTCTTGGTTTCCATGTGTTGTAATCATGTGTTTTTAATGGCTCAACATGATCTAATGCAAAGGTAGATAAATATGCCATCCTAAAAAAATTGCCAAAAGAAATGCAAGAACCAAGCAATGCAATAAGACCCCCAAGAAATACAAAAAGATCCCCCTAGATTTTGGCACGTTATAATGAGTGCATGTTACAATATGGAACTTTATAACTATAGTGAAATTCTCAAAATAAATATTTCAAATGGAAAGAGTATGAATAAACAAGCAATTTTACAAACAACAACACTCAAAACCAAGTTACAGATCAAAAGAAACAAGCTTTTCAATATTATTCTCTACTATTTATTTTAGTTGCCACTAAAATAGAATAAAATGCTCTTGCCTTCACCACAAAAATAAAATGAAAGGGGTATGGAGTTAAGTACCTACTAGTAGGAATCACAAGATTAAGCCCTCATATGACCATACCATATGACCAAGGGCTAAGAATTTCAATGGGTGTGGTAATTTTGTGTTTGTAACACCCTGAACTGTTGTTACTTTCTCCTGGGCATACAAGTGTTGATATGTGATTTCTTGTATAAGGATGTGTTCCTCGATTTAGAAATCATGCTTGATATGTACTGTAATTTCTTTGCAGATTGCAGATCTTGACTGAGTCAGAATATGGTTAGACTCTTTTATCTATTTCATTTTGTATCTGAGTGTTAATCTGATCTCGGAATGAATTATAGAGTTATCCATCTATAAAATCTAGTCTTGGATCAGTGGAATTGATCCAAGTAATGCTTTAAGTTTGTTCATGATGAATTAAATCACAGACCTTGAACAGGATTGCAAGGTCTAGAAGTATTTAATAAGCTAGTCAGGAGTATGACTCAGGCTGATCAAGTAAAAATGAATTGGTTCCCGATATGGAAGTATATCTGGAAGGTCTCGATCGTGGACCAGGTAATAATTCGGCTACATACGATTCTGCAGCAGAACAGGAGCTAACCCTGTTTAAGAAGGTATGATGAAGGTCTTTTTCTGAGTGTACAGAATGCAGACCTAACTGGAATTATTAAATGATTAGTAACCTAAGACTAAACCTAACCTAGGGGTTAGATTAGTGTTAATCTAACCTAGACCTAGGCTATGTGTTAATGTCCTAAGTTAGTATCTATGTGTAATATGGTTAGAATGAGTATTACCCTAAATTCTAACCTAAGATACTAACCTAACTAATGAGGAGAATGAAAAGGGGCCTATGGAAGGGGGTGCGAACCATGGGCGGCATTTTCTATGACATTTAATGCATGGGATAAGGATGAGGGACAGGTCGTGGCGGAGGTATAGGCAACAGCTAACCTGATCCGACGTGGCAGGTCGCTAAGTTTGGAAATGGACTTGAATTTTCATTGGGCTGTCGCCAATTCTGGCGGTCGGTGGAAGTGGAGTCTGAGCGGGAAAGTTGGTTTAATTGCATTCAATATTCTCGGTAGTCGAGCTCGGAACTCGCGAGAAGGCATGCAAACGGGAAGTTTGTTGGTTTGTTTGGCTTGTCGCGATTTTCGGATCTCTCTCTGCCTGTTCACTGGTTCTTCGCACCAGTCTTCTTTGTGTTGCATGGCGAGCATGAGGTTATCTAGCTCTTTTCTCTATCATGGAGGATATATATGTGATGGAGATAGCGAAATTTTGTTGGTCGCTCTAACTTGGAAAAGGAAAAGGAAGCACGAGCTCTTCCAGTGGTCTGCTTCAGAAATTTGAGCAAAAATACAGGCATGTTAGGCCCTAACCTTTAAATATCTTGCTGTCTTTCAAATGATTTCATTAGAACAACTCTGTTCTAATGATTTAAGAAATTAGTTGTTTATCTATGGATGTCTGGTGTGATTTTTCTTGGTACTGTTTTTCTTCTGGTTCGAATCTTCATTTATCCTTTGTTGGGTGTTTATTAAATTCGAACTGTGGCATTATTTCTTTGTGTTTGCATTTTGGGCTTAAATATGTGAAACATATGAAATGTGTGAATGCTCGGCCTGTACAGCGTGAGCCCATAGATCGTTCTTGTAATGGGTATCGGCCATTGTTTTGTTTGTCGATTTTTGATCGTCAATTTTGTGGGGAAAACAGTCGGGAAGGATACTGGTGTACCTGTTTGATTGTTCAGAGTTTTGGAAAATTTTGTAAGCTCTGTCGTGGGTTTTGTTGATGGCAGTTATTGATACTGTTGGGTTTCGTTTGTCTTGAAGGTTGTTTGTGAATAACATCTTTCGATGTGACAGTATCTTTTTGCAACTCTTTGGAATTGTTTTCCTTTTCGTAGGGGTAACGAGATTTAACCGTTACAGTATGCATTATGGATGTATATATATTTGAATATTGGACAAGGATTTGTTTGAAATCTTGAGAAGTAACAGGTCTTTCGACCTCTGTTAACTACAGTAATTTTTGGGTATAGATTCCCCGGTTGTACTGTTTCGTTTCCTTCTGTGTAACTTGTTCAAAATGTTGAAGAAGGTTCAGTTGGTATTTTCTTTACGAAAACAGTAATTATTGAAGCCTGTTCTTTTATGTTTATCATTACTGGAGTAGATGAATCATTAATTATTCTTCTTTATTATCTTGAATACCATTGTATAGACTTGGTTTGATTCTTGATAAACAACCAGTGTGATCGCTTCAAATTTGGGACTGTTGGGTTTAATCTGTTGTTTGACCCTGTAGAGGGTATCTTGTTTCTTTTGGCTTCTGTATAAGCCTGAGATTGAACTCGTGATGTCTATTTGGCCTGGACGGATTTCTCTGAATAGTTTGACATCTTGTATATCGGCCTTATGAAGTTAGGTCATGGATATTAACCCGTATCAGTATGCAATATAAATACAGAATTATATTCATTTTTATTTGAATGACTCAGTGGAGTCGATTGAATGATTTATATGTTTAAGTCACTGTTCATGGTTGAATATAGATGAATTTTGGAAATCGTTGTTCCAGCGACTTAAGGGAATAATTTGTATTTTGATCTCTGTTATTCGTAAGAATACCATTGTGTCGCATTGGCAAGAGTTCAGTTGGATTCTTTGTTTGAAATCAGTAATTAAATTTGTTTGCCTGATTTTTATTATGCTCCGTTGATGAGCTCAGATGGAATCATATGTAATTGTTTGACTTGTTACTACTGTTGGAATCATTTGAGTTCTTGGAAGGTAACTTGTATTTCTGTCTCTTAATGAACCTGCTACTTGGACACTGTCGTTTGTCACTGTTTGAGTTCCTTGAGTATGGTTAATTATTTCGTGTTCTGTCCCTGTTGGGGTGAGTCGCGAATACCACACTTTAGACTTGCATGCGCCAAGGTAAGAATAGATTGGTTATATTCCTCTCCGTTTACTCCTGTCTGATTGTGACTGAGCATGTTCGGAAGTTTTGAGTGATTATCTTGGCATAATCTTAGGGAAACATTCAATTGCCTAATGCAATGTTGTCCATTGTTGACCGCAATTCTAGAGGTTCTTTGATTTCGAACTTGGGTTGAAAAGCCTTGTTTTGTTCGATTTTTATTATGACAGTAATTCTTCTTATAGTTTGACGGACTTAATCGTATACATACTGGATGAATACAATTCATATGTGAAGACATTACAGTAATGAACTTATGTGAAAGGAAGTGTGAATGATTTGGTTCTTTCTCTTCTTTTGCTTATTTGATGATATCTGTCTAACAGTGGGAATTGTTTTGTAACATATTGGTGGAATCCCGAATTGTTATGATATTTCCCTTTTTGGATGAATGAAACGATCTGTCCAATGTGGTGATTTTGGATGCAATGATTGTTTGTGTACATTCGTTCCTTGATTCTTAATATTTGATGAAATATTAGAAAGTGATTAAGACTATTTTGTAACAATGATAGAGTTACATATTTGTAATCATTTTGTATTACAAAGGCATAGTCTGAATATGTTTACTTATGTGGATATCTGATCTCATTTAAACAGGGTGTTTAATGAAAACAATTGATGGATTGCAATTGTTTTAAAAGTTAGTGCTTATCATGCTCAGTTCATTGAACTGACTCATGTTGACTATTTTTGCAGATGGTTGCCGTAAGAGGTAAAAGCAATGCAGATCTGACAGGCTGATCAGATTGTTTAATTGATTTATAATGAATTACAGCTTGATTTTATAAATGTACTATATGTGAAAAGATGTTTCTTTTCCGTTGAGCATTGTATCAAGTATGCTGTTTGCATAAAATGTAATTGTATAGTTTTGAAAGGAATGGAAATAAGTGTTTGATACTTATGTGTTGTATTCTATTTCTGATAGTTGACCTTCTTCGGTTTATATACCAGAGTGGTAACGTTATCTTTGTGTAATATGGATGCTTTTGTGATTGACAATGAAAGCTTATAAGGAAATAAGATTGAATTCTTATGAGTGTTTAGTAGTTCTAATTTGTTCTAGCAAAAGCAATATTGAATTTAAATAATTGTCTTTCTAGAAGATAGGTTAAAAATGAACCTAAGCGGGACGCTAAACAAGCTGGATTAAATTACTAATCCCTAGTCCTAAGTATGACAGGACAATATTAAATTGGATTCTTAATCATTTATATCTTTATACTAATAAGTATGATATAAATTCAGTTAAGAGAACTGATATACAATCAAATGGAGTTCAGATGGCAATCTCAAGCAAAGGTTATGAGATATTGTCCAATTCTGTTGTTTTAGAATCAGGTGTATTCTAATGACTCCTTGATGAGAGCTTGACCTTAATACCTCTACCATGTAATGGGTTTTATAGAGGAGGGTCATCTTAAGACGAAGAATCCAGGGAACAGGAAAGGCTAACCTTAGGGAAAAGTCTTTAAAGTAATTTAAACTCAAGTGCGTAACGCATGTTATTAAGTAGATCTTTTCGAGGCAGATTTAAAGGTTGACGACACAAGTCAACTGCAGGGTTGTACCTCCGAGAAGATTAGGATCTTCTCGAAGTTACAACAATGCAGATGACTTATGGCGACACCCTTTGCATTGATCGCTAAGATTTACACTTGATTTCGATGAGTTACCAGAGGTCCGATTAAGAACGTGGTCATATTATAAGGCTGCCTAGGAGATTCGGGTATCATGACACACTTTGGTTGAACTGCAAGGTTGAACCAAGATGTCACCATATCCCTAATCCTCGTGGGCATCCATATAATATTATCACCTTGTTAATCTGCCTCCGGTGATTCGATTGTGAAAGGAAGGACTTGGCAGATGGTCGAAGTGTAGGACATTCTATATAACATATGAATGGGGTGAAGGACGTATTCAGTTGACGAGTATGCCGTTAAGGAATACGAGACATAAAACAGTATGTTTCAAATCTTTGGCCAAAGTATTGCAAGTGCTGATTGCGTTGTCCTAATTCACCTAGTCTAAGGGATGAGATGCCGATGAATAATAGTAACGATTATTCAGTTAGGTTCCTTGGATAGAGCATTCTGAATCCCAGAGTAGGGAAGAGAACCGCAAGAGTAAAGTGTTATCTAAAAACACCAACTCTTTTTACTCATGAATAGATCGGTAGATTACCGAGTCATGGAATGAATAGATCGGAAGTAATCCGAGTCATTACAACCGCATATGGTTATTCTGTTATATGAATGGTTATTTGATTTGTGAGTTCTAAATTATGTATTTAGAACCAGGATGCAATTATCAAAAAAAAAAAAAAATTCACTTGTTCTAAAGTATAAAATGAGGATGTTACGGTGTTGCTTGTTTATAAGAAATTCAAATCCAATTACTTCTTCTAGTAAAACACAAGGTACACGATCACAACTTATTCAAGTACCAAAAATGAAAGAAACATATTTTTGCAAACAATCTTCTACACACCAACCAAGGATACATGAAAGTAATTCACTAGAATAACTTTACACAAAACATTTGAAAACAAATGAGCAACAATATCATATATTATTATGGAACTCAATGAAATACAATGAGAATGGGCCTTACTTATATAGGCAAGGAATAACAATCTAAGAACTAGTCAAGGTCATAGATCAAGCCATAAATCAAGGAAAGAACTAGTCATCAAAGAACTAGTCAAGTCCATAGATTTAGGAAAGAAATAGACATCAAGGATCTAGTCAATACCATAGATCAAGGAAGGAACTATACCTAACAACTAGATAATATCTCCTAATATCTAAATAAGATAAAATAAATATCGACACACATAAGTGGGTGAGGATAAATATAATAAAGGTAAATAAAGTACTTAGGTGAATATGAGCTAAGGTAAATACCTACTCTAACAGCTTAAAGAAAAAGATCGGAGTTAGCACAAAGGATCCCATGAACACTCGACAAAGAAAAAAGAGGAAAAATTAACAAAGCATGTGATCATAAAAGTGGCTGGTAGGAAGGATGGCGGGCTGAGTACCAAAGCTCATAGCAAGGTCTCAAAGAAATAATTGGAGACCTTTGGATGTCCTTTTCCTTTGTTTATGTTGGTTTTTCCTTTTTGGTTGTTTGTCAAAAAATGTACTGTTGAATATGCAAAATTTATAGGAGTATGATTTTTTTCTTGGTGGTCTGTTGTAAAGTCTTTTTGACTTAGCCTCCATGGCTCGTTGTTGGTTTTGTTTGAAACTGGCTACTTTTTGTATGGAGTTTTTTTGGTCCCCTTTTTAAAACCAAAATCTTTTTATCTTATCTAAAAAAATATTTCTTAACATCACATATAATACAAATTCATCTAACACAAACATATTTAAATTAAAAACATACATTAAACTATCAACATGTATAAATAAAAAAATAGGCCATAATCCTCCTCCTCCTCATCATATATAAATTGATTCCAATTTAAAAATCATACATCATCATCAATGTCATACAAATCAAGGATTCCAAGATCCATACATAAAAATACATCAATGTCATACAAATCAAGGCTTCCATGAGCCGTACATCAAATTAATCATCATTACATATCATGAGTCAATAAAATGAATACCTTTAAGGAACTAGTTAGCAAGAACAATGTTTCCCTCTCCTCCTTGACACGTGCATCACCAATAACTCATGTATCACCACAGGATCATCCCACATTGTCACCTCCTCTATTTGATATCCTTGGTGGGTGACCCACACTCCTTGCAGCTGGGACTCATACTTGATGCCTTTACGGCCAAATGATGAGCATACAATGTAGCATATAGATAATCATGAGTCATCATATCAACATAATATTATAACTCTTCCCATAGTGTCTAATAATGGGAAATAGAAATTATCACCGGTGCCGCATGTGCTCTCCTCTACTCACTAGTCTCTAGCCTATGCCCACTAGCTTGTGCCCCTTCTAATAATAGCCTAGGCCATTCTAGCCAAATTTGTAACAAAAACATAAGATCATGTAATCCCCAAGGCCTTTCTCAGTCCCTCTCTCTTCTCATGATATCGATCCTAATCTATAACCTCCTAAGCCAATGAATCATGAATCCATATCGCTTAGTCACTAGACCATCCCGCTCAGTCACTACTCTATCTCTCTCTAGAATCAAAGCATTGCTAACCCCGAGGAGGTCATCCCTCTCTCTACATAGTGCATCTCTCCCTCCCTCTACCATGGCCTTCTCAGTTGTCACCTATGTAATATCTCTACCAAATCACCATCACCCTCCTCCTCATCACTATCATCATCATAAAAGAAACCATCATATCATCATGAGCCTATGCTTATGAGAAGGTGATGTCTGCACCATCTCGTAAAGTGACATTTTGATGGGATCTTGGTGTAACTATTTAATGACAACCTTCTATATTGATGTGGATGATGAGGGTGGTGCGGTGAGTATTGAAACCTTAGATTTGGGTGGCGTTGTTTTATTAGATGCTTTGCAAGCTATGGAAATAGATAATATAGGCTTATAAGAAGAAACATATAACTCGGAAGGTGGAGGTATGGCTATGAAATTTTTTTCTTTCTTATTTTCAGATGGATCTGTGTCATAATTTTGTGAATGAGTGGTTATGTGTATGAATTCAACCTGATGGGAAGAGATCTTGGACATGGGAGCTTTATACTTAGATGAGGTTAATGATGATGTTGTGTGTGGTTTAGAAGGAAGGAAATCTAGATTACCAATTTTTTGAGCAATCAAGTGGAAGTAGTTACATTCCTTTATAGAATGACTTCGTGTCCTATGATAATCACAAGAGACGTCGAAGTCATACCAAGTGGGTTTCTATCCTTATGGATCTGATGATTTGAGAGGTGGTAAAATTATAAGTGATTGATAAAGGAGGTCATCTAAAATAGTTGCATAATGCCCCTAGGTATGGATACAGTGATAGTGAAGTTCTAAGTATCTTATCCTTGAGAGCAAGTAATACTTTGATTGTGGGTTGTTGGGTTGTTTTTTGTTGATGAGTATTAGATGGTGTGATGGATGAAGGATGAGGTCCTAAGTGGGGAAGGTTGGTAAGTAGGCATTGGTTTTGTATGATAGGGTGGTTAATAGGAGTGGAAATGACATTTCTAGGAGGAGGTGGAAGAAAAGGCCGAGGGCCATGGAAACAATATGATTCAAGGAAGGTATAGCAAGGAATTTTGAAAACTTGAAGAACAATTTATTTATGAGGTCCTTTTGTGGTTTTGGATGAGTTGGGTGTGGATGTAGAGGTAGGTGTTGATGAAGGAAGAGGGGTTTGAATGATGTGGTTGATGAGATCTAAATGAGTTGTAGATTTTTTAGGTTTGGATTGGTTGATGTAGAGACAATTGGTTTTGTAGATGAGGAACAAATATGGTTTGTAATTACCTTGGGTGGAGGTTTTTGTGTCATAAATGTTTCAAGAGGTATCATAGTTATATTTGCAAATTGAGGCATAGACGTAGGTGTGGTTATACTAGAGGATGTGATTGGTGGGGAAATGGATTCAATAATAACATGTGACAAGGATGGGAGAATGGTTTCAATAACGTTGTTAGCAGACAAGGACTTGGTAGATGTAAGTTTAGGTTCAATGGATGTTGATGTTGATTATGTAGATGTGGATGTTGGGTCAATAGGTGTTGATGTGGACTCGGGAATGGGTAATGTTTTAGTAATGGTGTTGATAGTATGATGAGCATGGATGATGTTTATTTGTGGTTGTTCAGTAGATGGGGTGTGATTGGAAAAGGTTGTTTAAATATGTGAAGATTTTGATTTGGGGGTGCATTTGGATTGTCTAAGTGGAGTTCACCCATGTCAATCAAATATTGAAGGAAATTACGAACGCAACACATTTTGATGTTATGTCCCTTTACACTATGGTATTTACAATAATCATTATCTCTATACCAAGAGGGTTTGGATACGAGATGTATCAATAGGTTGGATGGGTGGGAGAGATATCATGTTTGTAGTGAGTAACTTGTCAAAAATTGCACTATAAGTCTCTCCTATGGGTGTGTATTTATTGAAATTTTTCACATAGCCTACAAAGTTCATCTTGAAACTTTTAAGTTTCTCAAATTGTACGGGTTATAATTTTGACTATGTTTGGGGCAGCCATCTAGGAAAGGGATAATTATTTTAATTTCTTTGTTTTGGACAGACTTAGGATGTTATGCTTCAAATCAGCAGCTTGAAAGTGTTGTCCCAGAAGGCAACACCTTGCATATACAACCTCTCTAATGTATCGTCTTTGACAAGACATTATATTAGCCTAGTAAGACTTCTGCAAGGCCTTGGTGAAGGAGGGAAAGATGGCATACATAAGGCTTTACATTCCGAAACAATATTCTTAGTTGCAGATTTGAAGCATTGAAAGGTAAAGTTTTACAAACAACTTTGCATTTCCAATGAGCATAAAAGGTACAATTATTTTAATTTATTTCCATGATTAAGTGAATTATTTAAGTGTATTGAGTTGTACAAGTTCATTTATTATCCATACAAATGAAGAAAGTACAAAAAGGAAATACATAAATCTCATTACATGAAAATCATTCATTTATTCATGAGGAATAACAATATAGTGAACCCACACAAGTGTGGGAATAACTCTAGAAACAAGTGCATAAAAGAAAATGCATGTATGTAAAGCTATGAGTAAAAGAGAAAGGGAGATCCATCATTACCTATTTGGATGGATTCTCCAATTTGGTTTCCAGCAGTCCTCGTTGCTCCTCTTCATCATCTTCTCCCGATGTTGTCATTGAACCTAAAAGAGAAGGGAAAAATTATGTAAGAGATCTAGACTTCAATGTCTATTGTACTCATAGTTTTAAACAAGTGGATTTTCTTAAAATGAGCTTGAATTCATAAGTATAGGAAAGAAAAAAGCATAATGGAATGTCATTTTTAGAAAATTAAATAGATTATTAAATAGATATTGGTTACATATGCCAATACAATTTTAAAGGAAGCATTCATCTCGTAAGCAACTATAACTTTTACTTGCACATTTAGTTGTTTGAAACTTGTTCTTTTGGGACTAATTACATATAGATTGATTATATGCCTACAAATCTTGCAATAATTTTATGAGGTGCTAGTTCCCTAATCGAAGATATTAAAAAACCAATTCAAGGAAAGTGTTACTTTAAATCTGGGCAAGTGTTATAGTAGATCACCAAAGTAAGTTCAAACAAATTTTTATAAGTGAGCATAGACATTGGCATGTGAACATATTCTATCAATGAAATTAGACCAAAGAACACAACAACTAGCTTGTAAGAAATTACCTAGATTCATGAAAATGCAGAGCTATCTCAATATGGAAAGAATAAAATTCTGATGCACAATCTATCTTTCCAGCAACCTTCAAACAGTTCAAGTTTTGAATACTAAAGGTGAGCAGTTTCTAATAGTGAATATTCAATATCAAAAATTAGAATGCAAAGAAATAAAACCTCCAAGTATGCATCTTGTAATGTCCAAGGAGCATCATATAAGAGCTACATCA
The DNA here is from genome assembly GCA_018340775.1 of Taxus wallichiana var. yunnanensis. Taxonomy (NCBI): domain Eukaryota; kingdom Viridiplantae; phylum Streptophyta; class Pinopsida; order Cupressales; family Taxaceae; genus Taxus; species Taxus wallichiana. Next base: position 247,166,447 of record CM031240.1, on the reverse strand, counting down.
TTAAAGGAAAGTATGGTGCTTACTATTTGCATGTCCTCGTCAACATCAAACAAACCAACTTAGAAAGAAAGGAATATGATTTCGGTAAAATCACGAGGTTTTGACAGATGATAGAGGAATCAAGATGAAATTTCATAAAACAAGTTCTCAATATTCCGTGAGGTTAGTATGCTACAACAAAAATTATTTTGTATATTTTGATCAAAACCTCAAAGAAGCAGAATGACATTTTCATAGTTATTATTCAAATAACAGTCAAATTTTTTTGTTCTCAATAAGTGCATTGATCCATTCAAAGGAAAAGGATGCAACAACATCAAACGAAAAATACTTTCAAATTCTTACATGAGAACAAAATGAGTGCAAAATAATCTACAACAAGATTAATGGAACTACAAACCTAACTTGACACAAAATGAATCCACCGAGCTCATCATCAGTAAATAACCAGAACAACCTAGATTGGGGAAAAGTAGAATACAAAGTTTTCATAAACAAATATTGTGAAATACACAAAATATATAGCTCAAGGCTTTCACAATGAACAGAGGTAAAGCACTCGTAGTAGATTTCGAGACCCAAAAGACCACAACCCAACATAGATCATAGCCAAGCAAAAAACAAAAGAGAAATTAAAATGGTAGATTTTCATTCTTTTCGAGGGTTTGTAAACACAAAAATTTTAGCCCAAGATAAAGGGTTTAAGGTGAACCCATCAGCAAAAAGCATGAACCTCCAATGCAATGTCTCACCTCAACCATGAAAAGGGAAAACCAATAACCCCACATTAGGTATAACCCAAAAGTAGGCCATATTAATCACAATGAGTCGAAAACAACAAGAAGCTACAAAGCATGACCATAAATCTAAATTACATCTAGTTATGAAGCAAAAAGTGATGAAATAGAGGTCATTTAAGCTCAACCATGCCCAAGAAAATAACTTATCGCTAGAGATAACCATATAGATAACCATATATAGGCCATACTAGGTAAAATCCCACAAATAAGACCTCATGAATATTGGAATGAAGCCAAGTCATGGATCAACTCAAAACCCAAAATGCGAGCTTGGGGAAGGTTTTGTAGCTTACTAGAGAACCCATTTACACACAACTCGCTTATAGGTAAATCCACGAAGGCTAAAGTAGTAGAAAACATAGAAGATAATGAATGCTATCGGAGAAAATCTAGTTTTAGCAACAAAAATGGCTACATAAGTATTGGTAAATACAAATTTGTGGTCAAAAGATTCGAGCTTACTAGTTTTCGCAGCCCCACATCGGGGTATTAATAAATGCAACATCCCATTATTTTATTTGGTAGATTCAAGGAAAATATCGAGCTTCTCCTTAAAAATTATGGTGACCAAACCCTCCTAAACAGTGGGTCTTCAAAAACAACTAACACAGAGCATCTCTAATTTTTAACAATGGAAATCAATGTATTAAACATAATGTAAAATCCCCAAATGATGACTCAAGTTAAATACATAAAGAATTATGGAAACCAAAATAAAGTTTGATAGGATCTCCGTAACCAAAAAAATCACCCTTCTTCATCATTAGCCATTGAGCAAAGAAAAGACACAGAGCTCAAAAATATCAAAATGGCCATCAAGAAAAATTCACCATGGTTTCGCCATAAAGCAGAGCTCATGAGAGAAAAATAAAAATGGATTACATTTCAAAATTTTTGATGCATTTCTTGGCCCGAGTTGATCCTAACTTGACTTGAGTTAGAAAACAGTACACATGGCAACCAAACGGTGAAACCCTAACTAGAGTTGAGTCTAAATCCACCAACAATTGCTTAAGGGTTGAGTATCGTGAGGAAGGGACTTCATGTCAAATCAAATGATTCATTTTCACCATAGTCCTTGCTATGTGATAATCATGAGGGAAAATTTATTAAAGCCAATGATTGTTGTTCTTAACCTTGGTCTATAGTCTTTGTATGATTAAACAAAGGTTCCTATTTACTTATAAAACCAACGGTATATACCAATAATCAAATGTGATTTAAATTATCAAAATAATATATCAAAGTCCCCTTCTACATATTTATACCACCTTCAGTAAGGTCATGTGAAGGTAATGGACCGTATTTAGCATATGTATAAGAAAAAATCAAAATTACATGTGATTAGGTGTCACATTAGAGAAAAAGACAAGTTATATGCATTGAAAGACAAGTGGAGCTAAAGGACAAAGTGATCAGTGCATGGTGGAAAATTCAAGAAGGAAAAGAAGATGTTGTACATGCAAATTGAGAAGACTTCCAACCCAAGAAAGATCTATTGTTAGCTAATTTATTCACCCAACTTTATTATTTTAAATTAAAGCAAATCAACTACACTTTGACAAAGTGTATTTTTGTAACTAAGGCTATTAATGTCTCATTGTAATCAACATGTCTATTTTTATTCCTTTATTTATTCATGATAAAGGGGTAAAATTAGCATGCATGGGCAAGTACAAACTGTAGTCTATTTTTAGGATGGGTTGGGTGAAGTATTTTTGTTATATATTGTGTGTAATTAGCAAGGAACAGGGAGGACTTTTTGGACATAGGAGTGCTAAAGCATATTTTTTCAATTTTTCCTTGAATAAGAACCAATTATTGCCTTTCCAATTATTTGTAGTGGTGTGTATCTTTCCATTAATTCTTGTGAATGTTAATTCCCTGATTAATCATCTTACCTTGCTGCAAATCTGGTATTTTCTACATAGTCTTAGTGTGCATGTTTAACTTGTTGTGTTGTTGTGATTTATCCCTCAATACATAAGTGTTTTGCCTTAAGATTCTGCTGAAAACCATTGGTTCGTGCATATGTAATTTTTCTCAATTTTATTGTGCATGTACTTAGTAAAATTCCTCAATCAACTTGGTGTATCACCCCATTTCAATTTCATTCGATAATATTTTTACCCTTTAAACCCCAAAAATTAGTTTATGATACATCAATAAGGAACCGACCTTGATAACGAGACTCACCTCAACAATGGGTATACCCACAGACCTGAGGTGTTTCCATTATATCTACGGAAGTGAGAGATAATGCAAGCTTAAAAACCCTATTGTCATCTCTCAACCAGGGTACACTTTTGAGGGATAAAATTTTTTGGCACACTCGGTGGGACGAGAACTACTATTGATGCATTATAAAGATCAAAGATCTGAATCAACTCATCTGATGACTCTGTAAATCTATTTTCAGATCATTACAACACTTTTCAACATCATTAAATTTTTCAATTGCAGTTTTCAGGTATTTTTCAAGAAAATCAAATATGTTATTTTGTTTTTATTAGCTTTTTTTGTGAGCAGCAGACCTTTTTTCATAGTTTCAATATTTTATGAGGTCCCACAACCATGAACCCTCATTTTTAGTAGTATTATCAGCCAAACCAAGTAGCTTTTTTATCCACTTTCCCCTTGAGATCAGTTCTATAACCCCTACCAGAATGAATATCCTTATGACCCAAACCTTGGAAATCAATATGATTATCAATATGATGATCATTACGTTATTCAAGGTCAAATTTATGTAGAGGGTTATGTTGATTGTGAAAGGTAGAGAGATCTTGAAATTGAGCTTAATGAACTTAAGCAATCATTTTTAGTGACAAGGAACTATATGAGAAATCATTAGTAGTGAAAATGATAGGCATCAGGTTGTGGAACCCTATTAATGGGATGTTCCCACTTACCTTCCCTATCGAAATGGATAGTGCCCATATACCCTCCTTGTTAGCCAATGCATATTATTCCTTAGTTTCCAAATTATCAGGTTGCTGCAATTATTGCTTTTTCTACCCCACAATCATTTAGTGAAATTAAATTTAAGTGTCCAAGGTGGTGTTTAGATACTATTCTAAATGCAAACCTTGTAGCCTAGCCTCTGTTCAAAATTTTCTAGTTAAGGCTGAAATTAAGCCCACTCCTCCTCCTTTACCCGTACTTCTAGTCTAGGAAAGAGAGAACCAAAATATCATCAAGGATGGGAAGCCAACTGAAGAAAACACTAGGCTAGAATTGTTTTAAAATGTGCATGGATGGGTATCAATGTTTCAATTTGATTTCATTCAAGAGTTAGAGAAATAACCCATGCAAAAGGTTCAATCTATTTTCCTAGCAGATCAGCAAAGAATTGGAATATGATCAACAATCTACATATTTTGAGTGTAGTGTGTATGAGGGCATTAAAATCACGAAACTTATAGTATTATCAAACGAGGATGGAACAATTTCAAATAAAAAAGGTTGAGATCCAATGGAAGTGTACTGCAGATTAACAACTTGAAGAGGTTGATTTCTTCTCAGATTTGGAAAATTGCTAGCTTGAAGAGGTTGATTCATTTTTACCATAGTCCTTGATATGTGATAATCGGGAGGGCCAACTTATTAAATCCAATGATTATTGTTCTTGACCTTGGTCTATATTCTTTACATGATTAATTGAAGGTTCCTATTTACTTATGAAACCAATGGTATATGCCAATAATCAAATGTAATTTAAATTATCAAAAGAATATATCAAAGTCCCCTTCTACGTATATATGCCACCTTTTGTAAGGTCATATGAAGGTAATGGACCATATTTAGCATATGTACAGAAAAATCCAAAATTGCATGTGATCACATGTCACATCAAAGAAAATACAAGTTATATGCATGCAAAGGTAAGTGGAGCTAAAAGACAAAGTGATCGTGCAGTGGCGATTCAAGAAGAAGGCAAAGAAGATTATTTACATGCACATTGGAAGACTTATAACCCAAGAAAGAGTTATTATTAGCTAATTTATTCACCCAACTTTATTATTTCATAACTAAAGCGATCAACTACACTTTGACTAAGTGTATTTCGTAACTAAGGCTATTAATGCCTCATTATAATTAGCATGTCTATTTTATTCCTTTATTTATTCATGATAAAGGGGTAAAATTAGCATGCATGGGAGAGTACTGACGTAGTCTATTTTTAGGATGGGTTGAGTGAATTATTTTTGCTCTATATTGTGTGTAATTTCATGGCACAATGGAGGAATTTTGGAACATAGGAGTGCTGAAGTATATTTTTAGTTTTTCCTTGAATAAGAACCAGCTTATTACCTTTCCGATTATTTTCATGGTGTATATATTTCATTAATTCTTGTGAATGTTAATGCCTTGATAAATCATTTTACCTTGCTACAAATCTGGTATTTTATGCATAGTCTTAGTTTCATGTTTAACTTGTGTTGTTGTGATTTATCCCTCAATACATAAGTTTTTTAACATTTTGTTGAAAACCATTGGTTCATGCATCTGCAATTTGTTATCAATTTTATTGTGCATGTACTTAGTCAAATCCCTCAATCAATTTGGTGTATCACCCCATTTCAATTTCACTTACAACAATATTTTTACCCTCAAAACCCCAAAAAATAGTTTAGGATACATCAATAAGGAACCGACCTTGATACCAGAGACTCACCTCAATAATAGGTATACCCAAAGACATGAGTTATTTCCATTGTATCTACAAAAGTGAGAGATAAGGAAATCTTAGAACAACTTGTTGTCATCTCCCAACCAGGGTGCACTTTCGAGAGATAATAGTAACTACATTATTAACAGAATGCTAAGTAGTGGGATTTTCCTTAAAAGTGGACTTGACTACTACGGTGTTAGTAGATGATTTGGATTTATTAGGATTTAAATATGACTTAGATGGGAATTCATTTCTTGGTTTCTCATTACAAAGTTTAATGTAACTTTCTTCTAGATCTTACAATTCTAACTTACGGGACATAGTGAAGGCTTCATCAAATGTTTGGAAAGATTAGATTTGTAGTGTTCATGAGATGTGTTTGGCACATGAGCAAAAAAAAGTTCAATCAATTTAGTTTATGGAAATGGGAAGGAAATTTGATTAATTGTACCCCTCTAATAGGAAAAAAAGTTGGAAATGGACTTGTCCTCAATTTTTTTGATGGCGTATAAGTCATTGATAGTGATTTTACAGGTATGTTTATGGAGAAGTGTTCTAGGAAAATTTGTGTGAGTTGTGTGAATGAGAAAAGGGAGTATTGAGGGATGCTATTATACCAATCCAAGGCAAGAACTCGCTAAGGGACATGGGAAAATTCCTCAACATGAGATCTTGGTCATGGGATATTAGATAGAAAGCATGGCGGAAAGCACAGATGTGTTGCTGGGGATCTTCCTTACTATAAAATTTGATAAACTTTGGAAGTTCCCAATGGGGTGGATATGCTTTGTATGGCACTGAGGGGTGAATGGGCTCATTGCAAATTTGGTCATAAGAGAGGACATTTTTGGGTCCTAATGAGGTAGCTTCAAGATTGGATATGTGGTTCATGAGGGCTTGAAGAGGATCAAGTTGTGTTGGTTTTGTGAAGATGAGTCAGGTTGAAATGAGAACTAGCTAGGTTGTGGATATGTCTGATATTGCACGAGGAATGTTTTGTTGGTAGGGAATTTTTTGTTGAAGTGGAATGTTCTGCTGATAAGGAATATTTTGTTGTGGGATATTTTTCCAAGGGATATTATGCTAAGGGATATTCTGTTGTGGAATGTTTTGATACAAGATGTTTTTTTGAGAAGGAATGATTTATTGAGGAATGTATTGTTGTGAAATATATTGTTGAGGGATATTTTGTTGTGGCATATTATAGGCAAGTTGGGACACTAACAATATTGACCATTCAATATACTGATAAGGATGTGGAATAGATGTACTGGTAAACAATTGTGAATAAAGAGGTGGTTGTTGAAAATACATTACAGAGGCAGTGGAAGATGGTGCTTGTTGTGGGATGTTCTGAATAGGAATACATTTTGGTATGGAAATTAATGGCTATGATGGTTGTGGAATATGTTGTGAAACAAGGGGTATAGTAGATTAGACTAAAATAGGATAAGTGGTGGCGATAACACTAGTAGTGATTAAAGGAATATATTCTAGAATGGAAATAGTGATATTCTAAATACTACTAACTGTTTGAGATTGTGGTGGTTGGGATATGGAAATAGAAACAACAAAGTAACATAGCGGAGGTGTCTGGATGGTTAAAGATGTCAGAGGGGTATATGAAGGAGGGTTAGTAGTTTTAGGCGGGGTATTGAACTAGTGGAAGGATCAGGTGAAGATGTGGGATGTTGAGTAGATGTGTCTTGAGAAGAGATCATATGAAGACTAAGAACAAGAATAGAAGATGAAATATCTGATGTTTTAGGTTGACTTAAAGGTGGATATGAATATATTTTTTTAATGAAAGTTTTGTGGTTTGGATCAATAATATTTGAAACCCCAGATGAAGGATTAGGGACATACAATGGTGGTTTGGGTACAGATTGTTGGTTTGAATCAATAGGACGTGAAGAACTAGATGAAGGATCAAGGATATGTGAAGATGGTTTGGGTACAAATGGTTGGAGTTGGACACCCCTAGCTATAAGATAAGTGTTGAGGGAAACAAGGTTCAAATATAACATCTCTTCGAAAATAGGGCCTCCTCTATCAAATAAATAAGGTTCAAAACATTTTGATTCGAGATGGGGAAGTATGTTTATTCAGCTTCTTCTTGCTCAAATGTATGGAAAATTTGACTATGAAATTGACATGCAGAATCTAAGAGATGTTGTCTCATTTATTCATTATAATTCTCCTCTATTTCATTCCAAGCTCGTTGATCATCAGTAAGAAGAGTGGATGTGATTGGTTGATGAAATGTGTTTTGTTTTTGTAATGGTGTAGAGAATGTGGTAGATAATGGTGTAGATAATGGAATAGATGAGGGAATATGTTGTTGTAATGGTGTAGATATTGGTGTAGACATGTTTTGGAAGTTTGATTATGGGATTGTTGTCTATTTTGTACCATAGTAAACAAACAAACACTCACCTAATAAAAAACAACTAAATGGGTTAATTACAAACAAAAAAGAAAAGAAAGCAAGATGATGATTTTTATTTTATTTTCTTGATTTAATTAAAAAGAGTGAAATGTGTAAAACGGCTGATAGGGTCTTAAGAAATGGAAAGATGTAGATAGTTTCGGTATATTTAAGGGTAGAGTCCTTGATATACCCAAAGGTACGTGAGGCCCAACTTTTATCTGCCGATATGGGCTTGGTTTTGGGGCCTACCCCTCACTTCATGGTCTCGATGTGATTAGGGAGTCGAGTTATGTGCCAATATACTAAAAACATGTGTTTATACTTGGCCGTAAACACTTGAGTTGGTTTCCCTATTGGGTGATGAAATCCCAATAGTTATCACCTAAGTGGGAATTGTTTAAATGTGTTTTGATGTTTTAAGTGGTTTTGTTGTGTGTGGGAAAAAAGTGAATGCAACAAATTACCTTTCTAATTAATACTATGTGACAAAAAGGATGTAGTTGTTCATTTTAAGACCCAAAATGAAATTTCTATTTCGATGAGGACAATCGACCAATAATGCAATACTGAAAGCAAAGAGATGGTTTTATGACTCACCAAGATAAAACACTTCCATTTTTAATTTTATTTTTAGCAATTTTTAAAGCAATCGAGAAAGCAAAAAGTAGCTACAACAACAACAACCTATAAACAAGTTAGTAGAAAAAAGAAAACAACAAAAATAAAGATTAGCAGGCTAACTATAAAGTAATCAAAAGGACTCGAAGAATTTCCAACGATTATCGGAATCATTGGAGATCACCTAAATTGTTGGCGATTACTAAACAAAAAACCCAAATATGACAAGAATGTGATATTGTGAATAAATGAAAAAATTTATTATTATTTTAAGAAATGAAAAACATAAATAAAAATAGAAAATTAGAAACAAAAACCTAAAAACTAGGTTATTAAAACAAATGATAATGAATAGATGAACAATGATTTTTTCTTTTATTTAACAAAAATTTGAAAATATAAACTAACAGAAATAAAAATATGAAGATCTAAATTAATAGGAAATAGAGAGAAAAACATAAAACAATAAATAGAAGGAAAAAAACAAAGTAATAACCAATATTTGGAAAAATTGTAGGCGATTGTATCAAGGCAATTGGCTAAATCGTTGGCAATTACTCGAGAAGAAAACCGTAAAATAAAAAAAAATGTTATTTTTGATGAAATTATCAATGAAGTGAGGGACAAGGGTCCCACCAGCATGTCGAGATGTTCATAATTGCTCCTATATCTTCAACTTGAATTAACAAAGCAAGAAAGTATGAGTAAATCGACCTCGAGAAGATGCGAGGTTTAGTGATACTTGTGGATATTGGATGATGATGTTTGATGTTGTACTCCATGGAATGATTGTACAAGTTCTTCTCCTACAAATAAAACATGCAAATCAAAGACACTAAATATAATATGATCAGTAAGATATATGGCGTATTTCCTAGAAAAGGCTAGTTCCTAGAATTCAATAGGCTTCCTTGCAAGGGTGTCAATCCACTTTTAAACAATCAAGTGGATTTTTAAATGATATATGATGTATGATAACCAAAGCATGATAATATAATGATAAATGATGAGTTTATTACAAGTCAGATAGAAAATAAATGAGAGTGGGGAGATAAAAACTATGGCTCGAACTTGAGCTCAAAATGTAGATCCCGCTATCGGCATTGTACTCAAGCCAAGAAAGTTCAATTCAAATGCATGGATAGTCAAAATACACAAGCCAATATCCTTCAACATCCTAGCGGATCTCATGGGTAAACTCAAAGATGTTGTCTAATTGGTCCAACGGGCACAATGAATAACACACATGGTTAGATCATGTAAAATGTCATACTACCAAAAAAGCGTGAAGAATTATTGGTAGAGAGTGAACACTACTAATTTTGTGATTTGGGCCACCTATTCTCATCTAAAACAATCCATGCTAGCTAGAATGTTATAGATAAAGAGATTTGGAATGACCGATAAAACAAATTAAACGAAAACTCGATACAAATAATGAAATAATAGAATCATTGGTGATTGCAAAATCACCGGTGATTTTGGAAAATAGTGACAGATCAAAAATTAAGTATTTGGCTGATTAAGTTAATGTTTCAGACATGCAAAAGTATTAGAGATGATATATGATAAATGAATGAATTGATAAAGTACCTGTACTGTGATAAAAAGATGAATAGAAACCTTAGACCTTGATGAAAGGTAATACAAGAAGATGATGAATCTTGCAATCGACCGATGAGAGGCTAAGTCAGAAAGACTCGAGATGACTCTAAAGTGATTGAAATGTGTTAGAAATATTGCTTATAATAGATCGAACACTCTGACTTCTCAGATGATGTTATGAAATCATACAGGGAATTAGAATTCGTGAATGTCATTGGAGGATCCATAAGAGAGACTGTAGAACTCTCTTAAATAATCGCCGATGATTATCAGAATCACCGACGATTTCAGTTTTTTGAGCCTTGTGAGGAAAATTATTGGAACAATTTGCTAAATCGAGGTTTTTGTTTTGATTTTGAGGGGATGATGTGTTGGGTTGTTAGGAGACATGTTTTTTTGTTTTGGAGGGTGATAAAGTGGGTTAGATCATACTAATTTAAGTATGATTTGGATAGATGTATAAATTATTTTCATGAGTGTGTAAATGATTTAATAGGTGTGTTAGATGGTTATGATTTATTTGTCGAGATAAGGAAGTTAGGGATAAATAAAAGTCGTCTTAGATGGATTTTGGGGATTTAGATAATTTAGGAATGTGTAATATCGTGGAATATTAAGCTTAGGGTAAATGTAATGCAATTAAATGGTGTGTATGATAAAATATTTAATTAATTAAATAAAAATGGGAAGTAACGGAGGGAATTGGTATGGGATGTATTTAATTAATAGAATGAAATATCGATGTGTCTTAATGATTTGGAGAAGGATGATGGGTGTATATTTTTGGTGTGTACACTCCTTTTTAAAGTATTTTTTAATTATTTCAAGTCTTTTTAGAGTTGTTTCATTCTACAAACACGTTTCTTTTACGCATGTTGATTTTAGTAGATTAGATTATTTAGTTGATTATGATTTCAATAGATTAAAATTTTGTTATTTATGAATAAAGTAAAAAGTTGTTATTTCCAGTAGTTAGTTAAATTAGAAATGACCCAAACAAACAACCAAAATGCCCAAAACAACACTTACCATTTATATATTCCTTTTCTTTTTATATACTTCTACATATATATACATCCTTATACATATAGAATGATATCAATATATACAAATTAGTTGATTAAATGATTGGAACCCAAAATAACCCATCAATATATATATATATATATATATATATATATATATATATATATATATATATATATATATATATATATATATATATATCTTGAAATTAATATACATAGGAAAATTATATTTTAAGTTCATATTGTTCCTTTAAAAAATAAAATAAAAGTAGCATATCTTTTATATAATGGTAAGCTCAACCCCTAAACTCTTCCCCTTTGTGGTGTCTTAATGTAAGACTTTGTAGCCATGTAAACTATCATGGTCAAGCTAATAGTTTATATATGAAAACTTGAATTTAAATTTAAATTTTGTTGAGATTTATTTTAAAAACTCATTAAGCTCAATGAGATCCTTGAGACAAGTGTATGGGTTAATTGACTATATCCACCGCTAGTTTCATTATTGGAATTTAATGAATCCTTTTCATAGAGGTAGATCATGACACAAAATATGAATTAGTAAGGAATAGGCCATATTTTTCTAAATCTCATTAAAGGATGTTGCAAATAACATGGGAGATATCAATGAGCAATATGCAAGCAAGGAAGAGCTTGAAAGAAGAATAAGATCACATCCAATATTATACTAAGGATTCACCTATTTCAACTAAGGTGAACCTTAATTTGGGTAGTGTAGAGTTATCTTGTTGAGGCATGGATCCAAACTACAATTATGAAAGAGATCGGGAGGTGACTATATGTTTGAGACTTGAGTGGCCAAGGCATAAATACATAGAATATTACTTTTCAACAATTTGGAAACACCAATATAAGGTTTGAGAAAATATTACAAAATAAGCTATAAAGGGATTGAATTAAGGTTGAGTCTTCCAAATCACTAAGGTGAATGTTAATATCACTAAGCTACATAAGGATTTTTCTTGGGAGTTCAATTAGAGGTATCTCAAGTAAGATCTCTTTTTACAAACAAAATTCCAAAAATCTTTAAATTTTTCTAGAGAATATGAAAGTAGACAAAATAAATTTAACTAACCTTAGTAAAATGTAACTATGAAAAAATAGGAGAAAGAGGAGGAGAATGTGCCTTGGAGATCCTCTTCAAAATAGCTCCCTATTTTTTTGGTTCTTCCTTAAACCTCCATGTACAATTCTAGATTAAGATTTATGCTCTAATACCAAATGTTAACGAAAAATAAACAATGTTTTCTTAATGTAAACATGTTCATTACATTTAGGAGAGAGGTAAAATCTGTATAGTCATTAGATAACTATATATTTTCCTAGATGATAGGAACAAAACTATAAAAAATAGGAGATGCATACTCAATATGAAATAGATAGGAATAATTAATTAACAATAATAAAATACTCCCCTTAACAACTTACTAAAATAATTTGCATGAGTAATAATTTTTAATCACTTACACTTATTTCACTATGTTGAATTCATCACCCATAGATTCTAACAAAGTGTACCCAAGCATTTAGGTTGTGCTACCTAAATTGTAATCAATCCCATGGTAAAGATATTGAAGAATTCAATTTTTAATATTTCCAATGGATTTCATGGGACCTGTAATAGTAACATGATACTATATTCACAACAAAATAAATATTAGGTAGTGTTTGATTCAATTAGAATAGACTTCATGGGGATCCTAACAATAACATGAAACTAGATTCACAACAAAAGAGAAAATTAGGGTGTGTGTGATTCAAGTAGAAAATTTGGCAAAAAAACTTGACCCATGATTGAAAAGGAGTCAGTGTAGAATTGTAATTTTTCATATTGAATAGATGAAGAATGTCTTGAGCATACTTGGACTGATGGATGAAAATACCTTTGTTAGACTATGAAGTATGAAGACCTTAGAAAAAATGTAGAAAACCCAAAACATTAGTCTTAAAAATAATTCGTAAAATGTTTTTGAAATCATGAATATAATTTGTGGAAGATCCTATATATCATGTCTAATTCATCAACATAGAGAAGTAGAATGAGGAATTTTCTAATTAATTTTTAGTACATACTATAGACATCAAGGAATACCATGTAAAACCAGAATTGATAATAAATATCTATATTTTCATACCAAGCTCAAGTGGAATCTTTTAATCCATACAAAATGTTTTTAATCTTCTCACATTACTTGATTTCTTTCTATAAAAAAACCATGTAGGTTGACATGTATATATTTCATCAGTGTAAATTTATATATAAGAAGGCACTTTTGGCATCTATTTAGTGGAATTCCCATAACTATGTCACAAATAAGGAGATTACTAACTAAATAGAGTTCATTTTAGCATCTAGAGATAAGGTTTCATGGTAATCAAAACCTTTAACCTATAAAAACCCTTTCTTTTTAGTTAGGATTTGTACTGTCAATGGAACCTTTGAGTACATATGTATTTAGGTGTACCACCGACATCTCACTATTTTTATCCTTTTATTAGTGGATCCAAATCTCAAGTGTTGTTCATTCTCAAATAAATAAGTTCTTTTACCTATATTCCCACCATTTATGATGCTTAGAAGCTTCATGATGAGTCTCAAGATTTTTATTTTTTTCAAATGTGTCACATGTGCACCACCATAATGAAATTGAGATTTCATTCTTCTTAGATCTCAAGGATCACTGTCAAGGCACCAACATCATTGTGCAATAAAAAGACCCATTTTATTTTAGGATGTGTTGGTTGAGAAGGAACTTTCAAAATTTACTCTACCATTGGCCATGGAGGTACTTGTTGTCCCCCATGTCTTAGTATGTGAATCATAGGAACTCATTATATAGGAGTCTTCAAAACTCTCCTATGCATCATAATAATAATTATAAGTGATGGATAAATTGAAAAAATAAAATGAAGGAGTAGGTGATGGACCATAAGCATGACATTTTTCATCAAACATTACATCATACCAAATTTTTTTAATGGTTCTTGAAGCTAAAAGAAAATATGACTTCACATCTTCACAAAGGACTAAAATGATATGATGGAAACCCTTCCTTTCCATTTCTTTTTTCTTGTTGTCTAAGATATTTTATCATGCATTACATATAAAAACATGTTAAAGTTAGAAACATTAGGGTTAACACTAGAGCAATTTTATTTTATTGTCATATCAAAAATTATTATGTGGGGAGTGCGATTACGAATGTTATTTATACATATAATATCTTATGCCCAAAACTAAGAAGGAACATATTTGGAATGTAGTAAAAATTATCCCTTTCCTTGATTGTGTTATTTTTGTGCTTAATGACACCATTATATTGGGGGTGTAGGGAATGGTGTATTGAATTTGAATTCCTTCTTTCTCACAAAGGGTAATCATTTAGTTGTTAACAAACTATCCTCCATTATTAGTTTTAATATGTTTTATTTTCTACTCAAATAGATTATTTGCAAGATTTTAAATTTTTTTGAAGTGCTTAAATAATTCACTTTTATTTTTCAAAATGTAGACCCAAGTTCTACAATAAAAATCATCAACTAACATAAACACATACTTATGCTACTAAAAAACATGAGGAAATACCATGAGATTACTCAAGACAAAATGTAGTTTGTCACCGGATCTCCAAACTTTTCATTTTGTAAATGGATCCCTATATTATTTTTAAGTGCACAACCTAAACAAACTCCATATTTAAATATAATTTTGGTAACCTAAGAACCATGTTTTTCTTAATTTAAATTTACAACTAGTGATAGGTATGATGACCAAAATTCTCATGAAAATTTTACTTAAGTTATTTTCATGGGAAAGAACAACTTTTGAAGGTTTATTAAATACAAATCAATCAAACATGTACAATTTGGTTTGATGATCAACTTTTCTAGTAGTTACAATTTCACACTATTCTCTATCTTGTTTGGTAACAACATTATTGGTGATAAATTTAACATTTTTCCTTCACTTGAATGAGTTATCCGATAAATGGATAATACTTTCATAGAAAAATACATAACATAGATAAATTTATTGAACATTTCATTGGCCATCTCAATGGACCCTTTTACTTTAAAATTTATAGGATATTTATACTCATGCTATTTTTTATGTACTACTATCTAAGAGAGCATAGAATTTATATTGTGGTAATTTCCAAGATATTTTTCTTCCTATAAACCTGTGATGCACATGCAAGATAAAATATGTACACAATGTTGTCTAACACTTTGAGTATTGGAACAATACCCCACACACCACAATTAAGGTAAAACTTATAACTATTTTTCCTAGAATGATACCTCACGAGGTTTTAAACCACCAAAACATGGTTCTACCTAAGCAAGATCTAAAAATATCCAAACATAAATCCTAGGTAATCGTATGACCATAAATCAACTCAAGACCTTCATTCACACTTGACCTCCCAAGGTCATGCCAGACAACCGATGTAGAATGAGTGGATGGCTATAGCAGAAGCGAAATAAGTGAATATGATTAAAAAAAAGTTAACAGGGCAATATAATGTCCTCTATAGGAACCAAAGGTATCTACTCATCAAGGGAAATAAAGGCCTCTCTAACCTAAGTGGGTTTGATGGAGTGATCAAGAAGAATACACACGTGTAAAAGTATGTCAATGTTAGTGTATGTGAATCTCTCAACCGGTAGCAGAATACATGGAAAGTGACCAACAGGCGCCTCATAATGATGTCCAGAAAAGGTCATGGAAGTAAATGAGAAATGCTATGGTACAACGAGATCTAAACTTCATTGACTGGGGTGGTCAAAAACTCGTAAGATTTTCCGGCTATAACATTCAAGATGTTCAATTGTGAGATAATATCAAGTGGTAGTGGCGATGTTTAGAAAACCAACATATGCAAGCCTGTTTCAATATTTGTGAGTAATTCGGGCCATTCGGTTGGGGGACCCTAAGATCACAACCATATGTTCTTGGTTGTTGTGGTCCTTAAATGGTCATGTGTGCATTTGTGCAATTTAATCTATGAAAGAAAATAATAAGCTAATCTAAATAAATAAAAGCTAACTATGTTTTTTTATTTTCCAATATAGAAGAAATGAAGCAATATAAACAATCTAATCTAATTAAAACAAATATTTTTGTATTTTTTTAATAACATTACATATAAAAGAAATGAGGAAATTACTTCTAAATTAATTAACCAATCCTAAAAAAAATAAACAACTAGATGTAGTTTTTATCTATGTAAAATAAATCTAATCTATTATAAACAATTAAAGCTTCTCTAAACTATGAATGTGAATTAAATCCTCAGACACACCTCAGAGTCACGGGAAGAATTGGAAGCTTCTCAGAATATTTTCTTCCCTTGAAACTTCCCGGTGGAATTTAAGAGGGATTTAATAGAGACTAATTTGAACAGAATTTTGAATGCTTAAAACTATGTAGAAGCTTCTTCTAGAATCACTTCCCTTGAAAATCTACAAAGATAGGAAAGGAAGCTATCTATCCTAAGAAATATTTGTAGAAGAAAATGATCTACTATAACTACCTAACAATTGCAACAATGGAAATGGAAGTTCCTTTTCTATTGTAGTGAATAATTTGCATACAGATTCACAAATAAAGAAATGAAGAAATAAGGAAACTCAATAACAACCCCAACCTAGAAATTGCAGTGCTTTGAGGAAATTCCAGTTGTGGTATCACTTTGTTTCCCCTCAATTATCTTTTCCAATATTTTGTGTCCACGTGAGTCCAAGGAACTAGGAATGCAAAGGAAGCAAGAAGAAGGTGCTAGAGTAATGGTGGCTTGCAAGTGGTCTGCAGTAGCAATGCAAGTAAAGGAAAAACAACACAAGAGAATAATGCTTGGTTGTGTAGTCTCTAGCAGGATTTTAACAACGATAACAATATAATTCATGATAAAAATATGTGACCATTTTCTTCTGAAGAAGCGGTGGTTTACGAAATGGGAAATGGACTAAGTGATTTGGTAAAGCAATGGGATGCCACATGTTAGGCCTCTAAACTATTGGCTAATTACAAAACAACACATGGGTGCGCATGGCCTAGTCAAAGAAAAGCACGTAAGGATAAAGCACGCAGGAAGGGTTCGAGAGAAGGCTTAAGGAAACCCGTGGCACATGCGCGGATAGAACCAAGGGTTCAGACTTAGCCATTTTGAGAATTTTTGGCGAACACGTGAAGAACATGACCCAACCGTGCATGCGGAGTGAATAAGGTGCCACTTGGTGATAGGGTGGCCCGTGAAGGAGCATGCCTATGGTAGAAGATTCTAGAAGCTCATCATGGTAACAAGTGGAAAGCTCTGAGTTTGGAGGATCATGCTCACATGGAGGACCACTTTCAAACACTTGGCATCGATCCGAGGTCACTGGAGGATGAGTAGGTAGTCTAAAGCCTATATATATAAGTTCTGCAGTAGTAAAAAGAAGAATATAGATGGAGGCGGAGCTCAGTAGAAATACTGCAAGAACTCTGCTAGTTTGGGTAATGGTGTTTAGGGAAGGATGTATTTGGGGTATGGGATTTATAAAAAAATTTGAGAGCCTAACCATAGAGTCCAATATAATGCATGACTGTAGTCTGCCTCTCTGTATATTTTGTAATGGCTCCATGAATGTAATGAGGTTACCAGTTTACAATGAATATGGACATTGATGATTCTAATGTATACATATTTCTCATAGTTCTTTTACATTCATGTATATGTTTAAGTATGAGTACTTATACAACTTATTTCTGTTCTGTATAAGTTATAGAATCTGTTAAGCATTTTCTATCTAGAATGGCTACAAGGATCTAGAAGCCATTCTAAGCTCTAAGATGTTTGTATGTTTTACTCCATTCAAAACTCGTAAACATGGATCATAAATGATATTTCCCACTAAAATCACATAAAATATAGACTCGGCACCCGTGCGTGCCTTGGGTGAGTGCCAGCACCTCTTTGGTGATAGGCCGATGCACATGGGGTTTCTTTCTTTTGTGATAAGGGTAAAAATGACTACATATTGGTTCCATTTCCGGACCTCTTTTCGAAGTTGTAGGGTGAAATGGCATACATCATGATCTATATAATGAGTAATGAAAAATGTTTAACTTTGGAAAGGGTTGAATCTTGGTTTAAGAGCACGGAGGATGAATTTGGTTAGAGATTCAACTCGGACCTAAATTTAATAAACGAGAGGTGGGTAGAAGAGAACCTCTACCATGATTTATATGAAACATTTTTATGTTATTTCCCGTGGAACTATATGAATGGCTCTCAACATATGCATCTAGATCAACTGCATTCTAGATCACCCACGTGGACCCAAGAAGAATACCAAAGGCTACATGATGCAGATCTGACGTGGACTCATGCTTTATGGACCATTGGTGGGAAGGTGTGTTGGCTAGATACACTCTAGAGTATGTTATTTCCACATATTATTGCAGGAAGTTATTGAGTTTGAGTTTCTACGTGGATCCCAAAGGATCATTTATATGTGTTATCCCTCTGGAAATAAAGATATTGATCATTACCTTGGGTTTAGAGGCATTTCCAATGGCCGGCTAAACCATTATGAGCATTGGGAGAGGAAGTCAGGGTGGAAGAAGATGACATGTATTACGATAGATGATGCAAGGCTGTAAGTGTGATGGATCTATGGAGGAAGATGTTGCAGGGAAGGAGTTGAGGTTCATGCGAGAGGATGTGGAACTTTGAGCGATCAAGGCTACCCCATCTTGGCAAGTGCGTAAGAGAGACCCATTCAAATTCTGATGAGAGTTCATCATGTGGAGAAAGAAGAGTCGTTGGCACATATCTGAACCCACCCAATGACCAAATCCCGGTGCTTGGTTTTCCAGATCAAGGAAGGAATATCAATAACCCAAACTGGTATCACTGAAGTGACAGATTGTGCCTAGGAGCTACACTTTTTCAGTTCCCACTTCTATGGCTACACATATTCTAGTATTTGGAGGAGTCTTTGGACAAAGATAAAGTATACAAGCCTTGATCTTGCGTGCTGGAGTGGCGTGAGGCATAATAGTGGTACTTTGGGGCATTACCACAAACCATCGGTGTGTAGTTCGGTGGAACTTTGGGGACACTTGGCATGACTACTACGGACTCGGTGGTTCGGTGGACATGGTGGGTCGGAGGAAAGGACTCGGTGGACCTAATGGTTCAAGTGGATCTCGGTGGCTCAGAGGCATAAGACCTGGTGGACTGGTGGATCCGGTGGTAGAGGAAACACTGGAGGAAACCAAGGCTCTAGATGAAGAGGACAAGTGCCCTAGCCACCCCTCAAGTCTTCTTTGAGATGTCTTTACACTTACCAGACACGAGGTATTGAAGATGTTACGAAAAATGTTCACAAGTGTGAGATGCTATGGCACGTAAAGGGGATCACCACCATGGAGTGGAAGGAAAATCAGTTTGCAATGATGTTACAGGAACGCGTGCATAGCTGGTATAGAAAATATGACCCTCATCAAACGGTGGTGGATTATATTGCCTTAAAGAATGCCTTCTTGGCATAATTCCACATCCCTAAGTTTGAACAGAAGAGCATTAGCACCCTGAAGGAGATTCAATAGGGAATAGCGGAGAGTGTGCGGGAGTATGATGCGTGCTTTAAAACTCTCTTGTCTAAATTATCATATGATATCCATCCTTCACAACATGTTCAATGGTTTGTTGGAGGATTGATCACACCTTTTAGAAGATCCTTATCTCATAAAAATTTCATAGAACCGCACAAGGTGTTGGAAGCCGCTTTATGCGCCCGAGGTCAGCTGGGTAGTGTGGATATTGGAGTTAGCCCATTCCCGGAGGCTTAGATTACATGCTATGGCTAAGCGGTGAAGATTTTTTTGTGAACTTAGCCCATGAGACTCGCAGCGGTTAATGGTGTATAGATTGTGAAGTAGAGGGGCATGCCAAGGGTATTTAGGCAGTATGCACCATGCCAATAGATTGTGAAATTTGTCATGGGGACCATGATGCAAGTAGATGCCCCTTGTTACAATGCATAATTCGAAAGAATGTGTCTTGTTAGTGTAATATTTGTACCTCTACAACCCATGATATTAAGGACTATAAGCTCATTGATAAGATCCATGAAGCCATTGATCATGGGGTGTGCTGCAGACAAAGCATTGCCAGTAGTTCTAAGAGTGATGACCACCATTATGAGGAGCACATACATGAAGGTGCACGTAGAAGGGGATTTCATGGAGGATTCCATGGTTGTGGTAATCATGGGGAACAAGGAGTGAGCTCCCATGTGGAACCTATTTTAATTGTGGGTTTATAGAACATTAGAAACGAGAGTGCCTAGACCTATTGTAGTGTTTTTAGTATGGGAAGAAACACAAGTATGAATAGTTCCCTGAGTTATTTGAAAACATGAATCAACAGCAACGGGAAGAAAAGGGCATTACAATGGTAAGCATTAGGAAAAGCGACACATAATGGATGCCGCAGTGACACGTGATGCAGGTTTGGAATCTATTTTAGTAACGACAAAGAGTAGAGGTTGCACGCACAAAGGAAATACCAAGGAAGAGGACCTTAGTTTTGAGAGAGGAAGTAGTTCATGGGAAGTATCCGGACCACTCGCACATCGGAAGGAAGTATATCAAGATACCATGGATGTCATTTGGAGTTTACAAGGAGAAATCTAGTGTCTAAAGGAGCAGTCTAGGAGGGAGGAGAAAAGGAGGAAGGTCGAGGTGCCAAAGGATGACCTGGATGAGGTCAAGGAAGTATGTAAAATGCTAAGGCAAGAGAATGTTATTCCCTTGCTAGGAGCATGGTTGACAAAGAAGGTACCATGCATTGGAGAAGAGCACAAGATATAGATCTTGCATGAAAACCTTCCCCCTCATAGTCTTTACTATGACAAAGAGATCACATTAAATGCAGTCATAGATGGATGGCTCCTTAGTAATATCCTCATTGACACAAAGCGAAGGTCAATGTTCTCACATTGGATGGTTGGCATCAGATGGGAAGGCCTGTATTACAACCATCTTTGAATGTGATGTATATGGAAAAAAAAATGGAGGCAATTTCCATTGGTGTCTTAAAGGATTTAGCTATCACTATCTAGGGAGCTAAGTTTACTGGGGAATTCGAAGTCTTGGCACTCGCCGAGGCAAAACAATTTCCCATCATTACTTCGTGCCCATGGTGTTACAAGAACAATGCTGACCTTCGGTTCAATAAGGGGTACACCATCTTTGAAAATAAGGAGGAATGAGTTATTATACCCTTGACTGATGGGAAGTTGACACCCTATACTGAACCTTTGGGGGAAGAGGTCCTGGATAGGATATATGTGCACTCAATCAGGGATCTAGAGATAATCCATCCTACTGATGGAGTTATCCAGTTTGAGGATGCTCAGTCAGTAAGTGACACCACTAGTCTAGCATGTGATAATTGGGTACATGGGACTTATGAATTGATTGGACGGAAGTTGAGAGGATCAGTAACAAAAGTAACAAAGGCGTGTATAGTCCGGTGCCTAGGAGGAAAAGAGTTGCCTAAGTATTCAGGAGGGGCCTTCCCTGAGATATTTTTATAGGAGATGGAAGCTCAGTGGAAGGATGAGAAGGAATGAAGGGGGATGTTAAGTTATGTCCTACTCATCACGGTGGCATGGTGGTGGTCTACACATCAAGAGATCCTTTTAGAATGGTGCGAGGTGAGAATTGCTTTCTCTGTTAGGTTCTCTAGAAGTAATGTGCCCACCGCTCTCAAGGACTACCATGGTAAGGAACCCGCCTCTTTCCACATCTAAGCTTGGGAGAAGGTCTGGACAGAAGTTACGAATATTTTCCACCATTCCTTTGGGTGCACAAGTTTTATTCTACACTACAAAGTTCACGTGAACATAGTACATACATTTTGAGACACGCCTGCCAAATAGGGAATTGGAAAGAGCTAGCAGAGCTAACCTCATCCAAAAATTTGAGTATCAAGTACCAAGCCATAAGTTAATAGGAATTGTAGGTTGTTAAGTGCCTTACCATTGGGGATAGTGCCATGGTAGAAGATAGGCTGTTGGGACTACTAGGTGGACTAGGTTTGGAAGCACGTTTTGAAGAAAAGGTAGAGGATGCGAGAAGAGATCCAACTTGAGTGCACGTGTTTAGAAAAGGAGAAAGGGAAATTAGTATGTGTTATTTATGGAGAGGAAGCATAGAGCTTAGATGTTTAACATTCCATAGGGACGTGCAAGGTAGTGGACATTGCTGATGCCCACGCGCATGCCTACCATGATCCCTTTAGACAAAGAAGGTTAACATTGGCTCAAGAGAGGAACATAAGGAAGCTATCATTGGGGATTACTGGTTAAAGAAGGAAGTTTCTAAGATCATTTATCTTTTACATGAATTTGAGGATTTATTCCCACGTGGGTACCATGAGCTCAAAGGTGTCCACCATTCCTTAGGGAAGATGAGGATAAAGCTAAAGGACGGTGCACGCCTGTTAGGAAGAGGCCCTATCGGATGAATCCTAATTTGTGCGTAAAGGTAAAGAGAAGAGAAAATGATAGCCTCTGTAATTATTGAAGATGTGTAAGAATTGGAATGGATAAGTCCAATGGTAATAAGCATCAAGAAGGATGGGTGGATTAGGATCTATGTCGATTATAGGGAGCTGAATGTAGTTTGTGTCATCGATCCTTTTCCAACCCCCTTCACTGAAGAAATTTTAGAGGGAGTCGCTAGGCATGAAATCTATTCCTTTACGGATGGATTTTCGGGGTACCACCAAGTCCTGGATTGCAAACAAAGACTAGGAGAAGATAAATTTTGCCACCGAATCGGAATTTTTGCATACACGATCATGCCGTTTGGGTTGAAGAATGCACCTGTTGTTTTCTCATGCATAGTGGTTTAGGTGTGCCAGACTTCATCCAAAAAGTTCTTAAGGTTTATCTAGATTATTGGACAAAGGTGTATGAGCTAGTGAAATACCATTGTGATAATTTGAGGCTGATTTTTGAGAGGTGTCGGCAATTAAGGATATCCTCAACATTAAGAAGCGTGTATTTGCTACACCCTTTGGGACATTATTGGGGCATATCATATATAAGGAGGGTTTTTAGTAGACCCTACCAAATTTGTAGTTATTGTAGGATCGGGGAAGCCCACTAGCTTGAGAGCACAAAGGCGTGGATTTATTGGGCATACGGGTATCACAGAAATTTGTCAAGAGGTATGTTAAGATAGTTGCACCTTTAGAAGAATTACTCATACATAAAAGTTCCTTCTATTAGGGAGAGGCATAGTAGAAGGCATTTGACACATTAAAGTATAGGATCATCACCGCACCCATACTACGTTTTCCCTCTTGGGACAAGCCCTTCCATGTTCATGTAGATGCCTCAAGAACCACCATTAGAGCAATACTTGCACATTTAGGAGAAGGAATTGTTGATCACCCTCTATGTTTCTGCAAGCGTGAAGTTGACAAAGAGAGAGAGAAAATTACACTATGACCGAGCTCGAAGCATTTTTAATGATCTACGTGCTTTTCAAGTTCATACAAGATATTGCTTTAGAAACACCCTTTGTATTTTACACTTACCACATGGCATTAAAGTACTTAGTGAACAAGCCCGTTCTACAAGGGCACATATGTTGGTGGGTGCTATTATTTCAAGAATTTGAGTTTATGGTAGTTGTGAATCCTGGAAAGAGTAATTATGGACCTGATCATCTGTCAAGAATTAATTCAGGGGAGGATGCATAGAGTATTAAAGATGATATGCTTGACACGTAACTATTTAGGTTGCGACGTGAACCATTGGATTTGGAGGAGATTGCAGTATTCTTAAAGGAAGGTGTGGCACCAGAAGGGATGAAGGCATTAGAAAGAAAGCAACTAGCCATACGCACCATGCCCTACATGTTGATCAGTGGGGACTTATACAAGTTAGGGCATGATGAAGTTTTATGTAGGTGTGTACTAGAACATGAGCACCTCACCATCATAGAGGAAGCACACGAGGAAGCGTGAGGTGGACATTATGTAGGTGACGCCACCACGCATAAAATTTTAATGGCAGGATTATGGTGGGAAACTCTGTATAAGGATTGCAAGGACTATTGTAAAGCGTGTGACCATTGTCAGTGCATTGGCAAGCCAGGAAAGAGAGATGAAATGCCTTTGCACCCTATCCCTAACGCTGAACCTTTTGAGAAATGGGCAATAGACTTTGTAGGCCCTATTGCACCAACAACATGTAGGACTAGATCACACTATGTAATCACTTGCATGGACTATTTGAAAAGGTGGGCAGAGGCAGCCCCAACTAAAGACTACACAACAACTACAACAACAAGATTTTTGTGGAGAAAGATTATCACAAGATATGGATGTCCATTAAGTTTAACCAGCGATAGGGGTACACATTTCTTGAATGAGACCATGAGGATCCTGTTAGTATAGTTCATGGTGGATCATCACAAGACTACTCCCTATCACCCACAAGCAAATGGAACCACAAAAATTTAACAAAATATTGAGTCATACCGACCAAGATTTGTGATGTCGAAGACAAGATTGGGATGATAAGGTATCAGTGTATTATGGGCTTAGAGGACAACTTATAAAAGGTTGAACAAAGTCACACCATTTTAATTGGTGTTTGGTGTGGAAGCTATTTTTCCAATTCAATTCATGTTACCTTCTCTACGAATAATAGCACACACAGAGAGGGTCAAGCTAATGAGTAAGCACTTTGGAAGAGAGAATTAATTAACTAATGAAGTTAGATGAGAGATGATCACTCGCCAGTGGAGCCAAAAAACGTAAAAATCAAAGCAAAAGCATGGCAAGATCACCACATCGAAAACAAGAAGTTTGAGGTTGGGCAGATGGTCTTACTATGATTCTAAATTTCTGTGCCATCTTGGGAAGTTAAAGGTCCATTGGTTAGCTCCCTATAAAATCTCGTACATCCTTGATTCGGGCACGTGTCGATTCAAGCACTAGATGGAATAAAATTTCCTAGACACTTTAATGGGAGTAGGCTAAAGCCCTACCATAAATAAGTCTTCTTGGTGTTTGTAAATAAGGCAGTTTTTCCAGATTAGGTGTAGAATTTCCTTTATGTTTTCCTTTTCTTGTGTTTCCCTTTTGTGTCTTTTTTTTTTTTCACCTTGGGCTGTAACTTATTGATTTTTAAGGATGTTTGAGTACGCAGAGGACTACGCTTCATTTTAGTGTTGGGTGGAGTGATGAGAAGAAGAGCATGGGTAAATTGCCAAGGAAGTTTGTGTTGAAAATCCCGGTTGAATGGCCCTATTGAAAGAGGTGCATGGAAAGAAAATATGGAAAAGGATGGTTGGTGTCAAGATAAGGCTACTTTTAGATCCCATGTACAAAGGAGGAAAAAACACATAAGGAACACGAGGTAGGTGAGAGAAAAAAATAGGACAAAAGAAGTGCCTTCGGTGTTGGTGATGCACACACAAGAGTCTCCTGTCTAGATGGATTGGTTTCATGCCAGAAGGTTGGAAGATTATTCGTGCGAGTTTGGGTGTGTGAGTTAAATCACTAAAATCGAACTTTGTTTGAAAAATCCACATTAAATGTGAAAAGTATGATGGCGGTGAAATAGCATTTAATTCTTAAAAGGGGAAAACTATAAATAAAGGGTCAAGGCACTTCATTATTCACTTTGTGTATAAGGAGAAAGAAGAACTTTTTGCATTTTCACAAATTAGGGCTTCCAAAAATTGATCCGTGTGAAGAAAAATTTGAAGAGATTGAATGTAAGTGACTAGTTTGGATCTACAAACCAGAAAAAAAGGGATCTCATGGGCATAAGGGAGTTGTGAGAAGGCACCTTCATGTGAAGGAATTATCCTAGCTAGGGATTGAAGAACTAGGGCATGATTTTAAGGTATTTTCTTCTCAAATTCAAGATCTAAGGTGGGAAAGAGTAGAAGAATAGAGTTACATGAAGTGATTAAAGTAAGAAGAGGACCTAGACAATGGCACCTAAGAAAACAAGCTTAGCACACCCAAGAAGGGAAAGGGCAAGGGCAAGGGCAAACAACAAGAAACCATGCTCATACAAATGAAGAGTGGTATGCAAAATGCAATACCCGGATGGAGTGTTGTTGGGGAAGGAGTGGGAGTCCCACCTAAGGGACATGACTATAAATGAATATAATCATCCTATGAGAATAATCGAGGAGTTTACGTTAGAGTTAGTGTGCCCAAAAAAAAAAATGACACCAGAGGGTCCGCCCATCTATAATGATGATGTGAAGGTCAAATTAGAGAAGGCGGGGTTATTATAAATCTTTGAGTTACCCTACTTTGAGAAAATTGATCACCTATATCAATGGCCGATGTTGCGCGTGCATGAGGATTACTTCCATTTCACAGGGTGCAAGATGCGCATTACCCCTCAACTCATCCCACATTTTATAGGCCTCATCTGTGAAGGAGATAGTTTGGAAGATGACCTAGGTGATAAAGAGGCACGCGAGAGTCTCCTATCAAGATGGATTGGTTGCGTGCCAAAAGTTTGGAACATTGTTCGCGTAGGTTTGGGCATGTGAGTTAAAGCGCTAAAGTTGGACTATGTTTGAAAAAGTTGCATTAAATGTGAAAATTATGGTGGTAGATGAAGTAGCATTTAATTCTTAAAAAGGGAAAAACTATAAATAAAGGGTCGAGGCACTTCATTATTCACTTTGCATATAAGGAGAAAGAAGCACTTTTTGCATTTTCACAAACTAGGGCTTCCAAAAACTGATCCGTGTGAAGAAAAATTTGAAGAGATTGAGCGTAAGTGACTAGTTTGGATCTGCAAACCAGAAAAAAGGGATCTCACAGGTGTAAGAGAGTTGTGAGAAGGCCCGTCTTGTGAAGGGATTATCCTAGCTAGGGTTTAAAGAACTAGGGCATGGGTTTAAGGAATTTTCTTCACAAATTCGATATCTAAGGTGGGAAAGAGTGGAAGAACAGAGTTACAAGAAGTGATTAAAGTAAGAAGAGAACCTAGACAATGGCACCTAAGAAACCAGTTAGCACACCCAAGAAGGGAAAGGGAAAGGACAAGAGAAAACAACAAGAAACCGATGCTCATACAAATGAAGAGTGGTATGCAGAAATGCGAGACCTAGATGGAGTGTTCTTTAGGGAAGGAGTGGGAGTCCCACCTAAGGTACATGAGTGTAAATGACTATAATCATCATATGAGCACAATCAAGAAGGATTTTAATCTGGAGTTAGTGCGCCCAACAAACAAAAGGACACAAGAGGGTCTGCCCATCTATAATGATGATGTGAAGGTCAAATTGGAGAGGGCAGGGTTATTACAAATCTTTGAGTTACCCTACTTTGGGAAACCTGAGTGCCTATATCAATGGCTGATGTCACATGTGTATGAGGATTACTTCCATTTTACAGGCCGTAAGGTGCGCATTACCCCTCAAATCATCTCACATTTCACAGGCCTCATCTGTGAAGGAGATGGTTTGGAAGATGACCTAAGCAATAAAGAGGCAATAAAGGAAACTATCGCCACCTACGCTTACAAAAAGGGGTGAAGATATTATGATATCATAGACATCAAGGACTCCGGTAATGAAGATAACCACGCATCTAGTAACAAAGTTAAATGGCTAGGAGAGATGGACCTACATCAATAAGCCATAGCTACATGTTTTCAAGAAAATCACGAAGGCACCGTCTATAACTTGTCCATGTTCATTGCGAATGAGATTGTAAGTAACAAAAATAAGGTGATGGGATCCTGTTCGGGAATGTCCTACTAACAATTGTGTTTCGAGATTGGAGTACTTGATGCATCAAAATATTTGTATGGGAGTACTCAGTTGAGGACCCTTCACCCAAAAAATATTTGAAAAATACGCATGTGACTCCATGATAATTATGCACAAGGCATGCCTCGAGAAATGGTATACGTGCCTAAGGAATGCGTTTGGGGTAGAATGGATGATTCCCAAACAACTGCCAGCGGCCACCAAAGGAGAAGCTGAATTTGTAGTATACCAACATTTTTTTTGGGTAGGTTCAAACTAATGGATGAGACATGGAGCCCATGGTGCAAACTTCCCTTTGCCTTCACAGCTCAATACTTCCAAGTGGGAGTAAACAGGCTCAAAGAGTCTAAGAAACTAAAACTAGACCATGGTAATCTAGACCAGGAACACAGGGAAATGCACAAAGGGTTGGTCTACCTCGATAAGCGCACGTACATGGAGAGGTATGTGTTGCATGAGGTTCAGATGACAAGGTCCATGACTCTACCCATTGCAGGAGGATCTGTGGTGCACGCATACCTCTGCATAAGACCCAAATCAGAGAAGGGCACATTACTGGAGAATGAGGTATCTATGCCCGAGGATCCAATGGTAGGAAGAGACCCGCGTCCAAGTAGGAGGAGAAGGAGCCAAAGAAGAAAATACCAAGTGTTGTGGAAACATAGGTAATAGGCTCCCCTAGGACGAGTGCCAGGAAAAACATGTATTCGCGTAAGAAGAGGCCCTTAGTCAAGGAAAAGACTTCAGAGCTAGAAAAGGCATTAGACAAGGAGTCCTCGGGAGAAGAATCAACAGAGTCACCTGCACCGGAATCCTTGGTTAGGAAGAAGTAGAGGATAGAAGAGAAGACTGCCTCAGAAGAAACTAGAAGTTTTTACAAATACATAGGCGAGGAAGAGGATAGTGAGGAAGGTGATAGTGGGGAAGACGAACCTGAGAAAGAGAAAGGGCCACCTATTTTCAACTTACATGATTCAATGAAGAAGGCAGAGAAGAGGGACAGGGTTCCTTTTCATGTGGCGTAAGGATAACCAAGAAGGGAGAAGCACCCAAGGCATGAGAATTGAGGAGGTTGGCATGCAAATGTAGAAGGCTCCAAGCCTTACGGTGGAACAAATAACCAAGGGGGCTAAGAGGGAAGAAAAAAAGGCCATCGAGACCTTGGAGGAAGAGAAGTTGGAACACAACGTTGAGCCAGTGTTAAACATAGAGGAGGAGAGCGCAGAAAAGGACCACCGTAGCAATGGAGGCCCCATTTTAACTATAAGTATTCCTAAGGGCACACACACAGAGGAAAAGGCACGCAGGGGAGGAGAGTCCAGGGATGGGTTATGTTGATGACCCCAACAAAGTGTTTCACACATGATTCTAAAGCACGATTCCAACAGAAGAGCTCATGCAATGTCATCTTTTGACAAAGAGGTTGCATACCCATGGACAAGGAAGATGCTCTCATGGGAAATTGAGTCCCATCTTGATGAGCTAGAATTTTAAGTGAGCCATGGGGCAATAATAACATTTTTAGGACCAAAAGAAGACAATCCAGTGGTGGATGCTCAGCAGCTCTCGGATGAGCAACTATGCAATGCGCCAACAAGGTCTCCATTGAAATTGAAGCTAGACTCTTTAGGTTAAACGATAAGATAAAGGATCTGGAGAAGGAACTAAAGAAGAAAGAGGAAGAGCTAGCTACAAGGGCCAAGGAGCTAAGTCAAGGAAAACTTATCAGTGCCCAGTTGCAGTGTGAGTTGAAAGATGAGAAGGCTAAGGTGTGCACGGTGTACAAAAAGGTGGAGTCTATTAATAATTCTATAGTATTGAAGCATTCGGACCTAACACCTTCTATGCGCAGAAGTATGGATCTACCTTGGGATGTCTGAAAGACTTAACAAGAGTCCTCACCATGGAGAGACAAATATTGGCCTTGGAATCCACAAAACAACTGGCCGAGTGCTTGAAGAAAGAAGATAAATTGAAGGTCATGGCATTCATAGTGGATTACAGCAAGGTTCTGGTTGATATAAAAGTTTCTTCCCAGTCTAAAAGCCATGTACGATAATTACATGGATAGTGACAAAGTGGCGAGCATCTTGGTCCTCACTCATGAAGCGGAACTCAAGGAGTTCTAAGAAAAGAACAAAGGAAATAGGGTGGAAAGGGATATAATCCTTGCCGAGGTTGAAAGAAAATCTGAAGCCATTGAAACCTTAAGGGGTTCAATTAAAAACTAGTTAAAGGAACTGTACCCACAGATTACGTGAAGAATGGATGCGCTGGATGATGTAGGAAAGGAGTTAGAGAAAATCGCTAACACCATAAGCACGCAAGGAAAGGGAATAAGCTTTGGGGAGGTGAGCACCCTAGTCGGCGACCTCTGTCAGAAAGCACACAACGAAGTCAATGCCTGGAACAAGTTGGAGGCTGACTTACGGAAGGATTTTCCTAGCCTTTTGCAATGATTCCATCATTTCCCCATTCTTTATTCTTTCCCCTAATTCTTCATCCCCTTATTCTTTTCCAAGGCGTAAGCCTAGTATGATTCCTTATTCTTTTTAAGAAGTGTTCTTGTGGATAGAGAATAGGCGTAGTGTGGGGTGATGTTAGGCCTCTAAAGTATTGGTTAAGTACAAAATAGCACATGGGCGCGCATGGCCTAGGTGAACAAAAGCATGCAAGGATAAAGCGCACGGGGTAGGGTTTGGAGAAGGCTTAAGAAACCCATTAAGCGCATGGGAAGATAGAACCAATGGTCTAGGACTTATCCATTTTGGGTGTTTTTAGTAGAACACGTGAAGAGCATGACCTAACCGCATGTGGAGTGGATAAGGTTCTAGCTTGGCGACAAAGTGGCCCAGAAGGAGCATGCACATGTGGTAGAAGCTTCTAGAAGCTCATCATGGTCAAAATTGGAAAGCTCATGCCTGGAGGAGCATGCTTGCATGGAGGACCACTTTTAAACACTTTGCATTAGATCTGAGGCCACTGGAAGATGAGTAGGTAGTCCAGAAATCCTATATATACAAGCACCTAGAAGTAGAAAGAAGAATATAGATGGAGGGCGAGCTCTATAGAAATACTAGTAAGAAATCTGCTAGTTTGGGTAATGGTATTTAGGGAAGGATGTATTAGGGGTATGGGATATATAAATTTCTTTTGAGAGCCTAACCATATGATTCCAAAGATAATGCATGACTACAATCTACCTCTCTGTATATTTTGTAATGGATCCATGAGTGTAATGAGGTTACCAATTTACAATGAATATGGACATTGATGATTCTAATGTATTCATGTTTCTCATAGTTCTTTTGAATTTATGTTTATGTTTAAGTATGAGTTCTTATACAACTTATTTCTATTTTGGTATAAGTTATAGACTCTCTTAAGCATTTTCTATCTAGAATGGCTGCAAGGATCTAGAAGCCATTCTCGAGCTCTAAGTTACTTGTATGTTTTACTCCTTTCAAAACTCGTAAACATGGATCATAGATGATATTTCCCACTAAAATCACATAAAATAGAGACTCGCACCCGCACATGCCTTGGTGATTTCCCAACATCCGTTGGGTGATAGGCCAAGTCTTGCGATGGGGTTCCTTTCTTTTGTGATAAGGGTAAAAATGACTACACCACATCACGAAAAGAAGAGGGATTTTAACTCTTAATCAACAATTAGAAGTGGAAGAGGAGGATGATATGATTCAATCAAGCTTAAAATCATCCAAATCGACCTAGAAAATGCACTAAAAGTGAACTGGAGTGGGATAACATGCATCTAATTCATGCCGGGAAAGTTTTGGACAATTAACACGAAACCTCCACCTGTGTGTAGAGTGGAGGTGAAGAAACCACCACTTAGGTAGGGTGGTGGTTACGCAACTACCACCCCAGACAGGGCAATGGTTTTGTAACTAAAGGCTAAAACTAAAGGAAAAGTAATGTGGAAAGACACAAAAGGTAGGAAATGGCTAAGTAAGGTAATCTAAGCTACAAATATATACTACAAAGAGATAAAGGGACTCGATCACCTTTGGAAAAGACATGAATCATCATTGGGGAATTTTGAATTATTTCCGACAATGTAGCATGTGAAAATTTGGGTGCGTACATATTTCCCCCTAGGAGAAGCGTTATAGCAATGAAGAGGCATAAAAATAAAGTCCAAGTATGGCGCCCGAAAATGGGGAGTTAGAAATAAGCCCGATATGCCCGTTTTCCTAAGTAACGTTGTCCAAGCTCCCAAGTTACTTGTAAGATGCAAATGAGACTCAAGTGTAGATAAATATGATATAGAAAAATAAATTCTAAAACAAAATTACATGAGGACTTACCATCTACGTGGGGATAGAAATATACCCGCACTCAACACTCTAACCCTTTAAATCACACACACTCAACACGAAGTTAAAAACACACACACACACACACAGATATATATATATATATATATATATATATATATATATATATATCTAAAACTATTCATTTTCAAATTCATTTGCACTCACCCTCATAGTGATTTTGGAGCTCTAGATTACCTGTAACCATTTTGAGTGAGAGTATAGTCGAATCAAATAACATGACATCATGATCATGGCCTCGTGAGTGAGAGATCCAGGGGATAAGAAAGAGGTTAGTTTTTTCATTTATTCATTTTAAACCTAAAATGTGAAAAATTGAAAAATCTACACCTAGGGTGGGTAATTTTTGCAAATATTCTAATCAAAATGTTCCCTAGGGGGTCGTCTAGGTGGGTCTAGCTTTTATTTCATCTAAAATGATCAATTTTGTCATTTTTTTGCATTTTTGGGTCAAAGGGGATGGCTTGTATGTTCTAGATGTGATTGCCTCCTTGCGCACACGATGGCGGTTACAAAACCGCCAACCTACATAGCGTGGCGGTTACACAACCACCGTAGAAATTACACAACCACACAACCGATGCTCTACATAGGGCGGTGGTTTTGTAATTGTCATGTAGAGGCTTATTTTGACCAATTTGAGTGTTTTTTTGTGGATTTCAAGTTGTTTTATATTATTTTTGATGAGCTTATCATTTTAATATGTTTCCAACTTTCTCTTTTTCTTATTTTGGTGAATGTAAAAGAAGGATAACTACGTCCGATAGGTTTGGGTGAGAGAGTTTGATTGGCTCCCTATGATTATTGATCAGTTGACTCAGGAAGAGAGAGACTTGTTACATAGAGCCAACATATGGAGGATCTCTCAGACAACATTGTTAGCATCAACTAGTTATTTATGTGCGACTTATTGAGTTATTGGGATGCCGACTGGAACACTTTCTGGTTTCTTGGGGTCAGAGGAGAGTGGACTATCACTCTTGAGGATGTTCATAGGATCTTGGGTGTTCCTATGACTAGAAGATGTTTGACACTTTGGAGAAAGGTTATTCGTCTATATATAGGCAGTGGGAATCATATATGGGAGATGATGGGGCATCCAATGTGGGTGCCAAGTAGGGTATGCGTCTACTATCAATTTCCTCCACACCTATCCCTACTCTACACAAGGCCATTATTGGTATTTTGGCTTCGCATTTGGTGGGAGACAAGGGCAGGGACAAGCTCTTGTATTATTGGGCTCCCATCATTATGGCTATTGAGCAGCATGGGAGGATCTTTGCTTGGGCGTGGAAATTCTTGGGACCACATATCATGACCTATACTACGTTGTGAGGCTGCAAGGGAAATCCTTGAGCCACCCTACTTTGGTTATGGCTTGGGTTTATGAGAGGATCATCCCCTATTAGAGGAGTTGGCATATTATATCCATAGGCTATCGGTCCTCTAGATGGACAATCTTGATAGTTATTAGGGGGAACACCAACCTATTACTACTTTTACCATAGAATAATTTATTGCTAGGTCGTACTAGGATATGATTGGGTTATGGGGTGATGATAGATTTATACTCATTATATGTAGTGCTACGACTCAATTAGTGAACAGGCACGTAGGGTGGAGGTCCACCCTATTGAAAGAGTGCCCCAACAGTTTGGGATTCCATACATTGATGTACTTCTTACCATTCCTATTTTTCCTATGGTATTAGAGAAGTTTGTGGAGGCCCTGGGGCCTACATGGTTGGACAATTGTCACACCCGGGGTACCTATCACTACGAAGGTTATCCCAATTCCTAGAGTACCAAAAACCCTCCTCCGTATGTAAGTGCACCCACTCATGACAAGGATGGAGAGGAGGAGGAGGCCCACGCAGCTTCAGAGATAGAGCCTAAGGGCAAGTATGATGAGGAAACGAGGGATGAGACCGGAGGAGGAGCATGATGAGGAAAATGATAGTGACACATAGTGGTAGGTTACGGAGGAGATATCTATTATAGAAAGAGTAGAGGTGGAGGAGGAGAAGGAGACTCTTATTTTTGAGGAGCCACTTTCTCATGAGGGAGGAGGGGATGAATAGTTTATGATGGGCTAACACATCGCATTAAGAGAGGGTGAGGCTCAATAGGTTCTGTAGTGGCTCGACCACCACTAGCTTTACACACCAACCGACCCTTCCTGGATACCATGAGATCTAAGTATGTGGATACTCTTATTTCAAATTTTTTATCTAGAATCGTTAGTAAATTACATGACATATTTATTTTTGAATTTTAATATTTTCTAACTCGTCATTTTTTCACTTGTGTTCTCCATCCACTACTAATGGTTGGCAAGACTTTATTTACCAAATATTGTTTGATACACTACTCATCCCCACGGAGAAGACCTAAGCGGAGCTTCTCATAGACATGGGGTAGCCGATGCGGACCAAGTGTCACACTGATGTTTTCACACTAGTTTTGTGAGCCAAAAGATGCCTCGGGAGATGAATATGGACCTTTCCGCATTCTACTAGCTCATAGGATGGAGAGGCAGAGCCACTCTCACAATGAGATTGTGACTACCGTCCGATCACTTGCCCCATCACATGGCCATTCTCATCGTTCTATTCATGAAGGCTTTCATTCATGCCATAGGAGCCACAATAGATCTCCTCACCACACACCTTCTTAGGGATCCCATAGGGAGGGATAGGCCACATGCCTTTATTGCTTGAAGTCATTTTGCAAGACATTTATATGATTTTTTTAATTTCATGCTCATTTAGAGTGTTTTGACCACACCTAGAGTGTTATGGCATTGTATACAAACTTGAATTATTATATATATATATGTGTGTGTGTGTGTGTGTGTGTGTGTGTGTGTGTGTGTGTGTGTGTGTGTGTGTATACATCTTTTTGTTTCAGTCATTATTGCATAAGAGTTGACTCATTGATGGTTTATCTCACTTGTGTACTCTTAGATGCTTAGAATTTCCAATGTTTTATATGATTTTTGGATGCATGCTATGGATGATGATATGCTAATAGAATGATTTCTTTTTGTTGTTTTGTTTTATATGATGTTTATGCAAACACAATGTAATGTCGAAACTTTGGTTTTTCAAGCAATATTTGACACTTCTTGTTTGGTTGGAAAAATGTGATGGAAATGATTTGATAATAAAATGAACTCACTCCACTTCTAACTCCATGCAACTAGTAAGATGTGAGGGCTCAACACCAAGATCCAGAAGGGACGTGAGTTGTATGATTTTGATAAATGGAAGTGGTGAGAGAAAGACAAGATTTTGACAAAATCCTAATTAGAAACCTACAACCTAACTCCACACACGGTTTACTACACAGACTAAAATGTGATTTTATTGAAATTTTATCTATACTTAAACTAGTAGATGGCCTCCGATTAACAAATTCTAGTTTTAAGGTTTTAAATCTTGTGGAACATACACATCTAATTCAATTTCTTAGTATTTATGATTTTAAAGAACTTTTTATTGAATGAATTACTTACAACTTACTAACTTATTTGAAAAGATCACATATACCTTGCCCCATGCTACCAGTAAGAAGTATAGGCTCATCACCAAAGACAAGGCATAAGCGAATAATGGCACTTCCCTCCTTTCCCAATCTCATGTCACCAATAAGAAACATGGGATGATCACCAAAGATTGGTGGGGTAAGGAAGTGTGGTTTTATTTGTAAATGAAATATTTTTACATTTATTTGATTTGACTTATATCATTTTTTTATTTTAAACTTTGAGTTGTGCTTTTGGGAGGGATAAATTACCCTTAGCCTCAACCCCATGCAACCGGTAAGATGCAAGGGCTCAACACCAAAGGCTAAGATAGATGAACAAGTAATACAAATAAAAATGTTTAGAATGCTTTTGTTACCAAAGAGGTTTTTCTGGGAGAGATATGACACCAAGAAGCTTCTAGAATAGACTATGGGAAAAGACACCTATGCTAGAAGAAAAATATGAGTAGAACCAAGTATGCAGGCCTTGGTAGGATTAGTGTCAAAAAAATTTCTTAACTTGTTGAACCGATGAAATGATTTAGAAATGTTGATGACAATATTGTGGATATTTGAAGAAATTTTATTGAATATTTTGCCAATATTTTTAGAAGTTTTTGAAAGTTGCTTGAAAGATAAGTTCTTTGATTATAAACTTACAAAATGATATGGCAAGTGAAATGTAGTGTGGATGTAATCATGTACATGTGAAAATGTAGATGGATAATGCATAGTAAATTTTTATGTGAAGTAAGTTGACGGATTCACCAAATTCTTCACCTTCTAATGTACATAGGCAATATGCCTCATTCTTATCCTCCATGACTCGATATAGGCCCAATAACTTGGGCCTAAATTTCCTTCCTTCACTAGTTTTCTTATCTATTCAGTTGTCAAGTTTTAATACCAAATCTCCTTCCAATATTTCATGCCCATATATCATTTTGTGTACTTCTAGCTCATCTTGTCGTGTAAACAATACGTCATTTCTAATCTTTGAACCGAGCTTCGTCGAGGGTTTATAGCAATGAGTCATGCCTCGTGATATTCTTATTCACCTAAAATACCTTGTAATGATATTCAGAGGTTGGGTATCTTTGAACCAAACACTAAAGAATATGGGGTTTCCCCCATAGGAATTATCAGTAAAGTTCCGTATGCCCACAAGGATGGGAATAATTTTAAATTCCAATCACATTTATTCAACATAAAATAACCCAAGCGTCTTTGGCACATCACTCATCCTAAGTTGAGCGCTCACCTGAAGCGCACAAAGTTACTGGTCCCTCTTTAGAGTTTCTTGTACAATATCTTAGTGTGATGATGTTTAAGCATGTTTAGATTCATAGTTAGACATAAACATTCCACTGTTCATAATCCAGATCTTGATCTTAGAGAATCATGATAAATGAACTAAACAATCACTATGATAAGATTAACCATACAAGAACTAGATTCAATCAAGTCTAATAGCATTATCCAAAAAATATATTTCATTTCATAAATACTGTAAAACACATAAGCTTCATACACTATAAATTATCTCGATGAGTCATGTGCACATCAAAAGCAACAACAAAACTCTAAAATAATTCAGTTGTGTAGTACTAAACTACATAGTTCAATACATATTAATAGGGGTGGGGTCTTTCCTTCATGACCCATGCACTTCTCAAAATAGGTCACATGTTGATAATAGTCACGCACCTTTACAATAGTATGCACAACATGCAAGTGCTCTAACAATAGATGTCCTATAGTTAACTCCAAGTAGAAATCATATTATTAACTTAAACAATCCATGGCGCTTATCTACCATGTGTTCCCAAAATATCATTTTGTGTAGCATAATTCTTCATCGCTGCTGTTTTCTTTCCACGCTATCTCCAAAATATTCCCTACCCACAAAACAACTAAGTTATGTACTTGGGCACTTCAATACTATTAAAGCGTCGCGTGCTTCCAATGCCCTATATTCAAGCACCCAATACTTAAAATATTTTTGGTTGTTCAACATTGCCCCACACTAGAGTACATTGCCATCCCGATGATGTGAATTCCTTCATATGTATTCAATAATAAATAATAGGTAATGAAAAAATGAACCAAACTCTATACAAAAGGATGAAGTTTATTCTGCAGCACCCTCTTCTTCAACTGGAAGGATTAATCCTAGATACTTTTTTTTTAGCTCATCCTCCGAGGTCTATCAATCACTCAACACATTCCTCATTTTCTCTAGAATATCAAAGTGGCTATTTCATTCAATTCATCCTTAGGTAGTTTATCTTTTTAATTTTATAGTATCTGGAAAACATTGGCCATGCCCGATAAATTCCCTCCATAAGGTCCATCTTATTTGCTATGAGTTTTCTAATCTCGTTAATCATTTCCTTTTGTGGATCTTGGGCTATTACAAGGTTGTCATGATTTTTTTACCACTGCGAACATTTCTATGCATACAAGTGTTTCATCCTTCATTGCCTTCTTAAATTCATTATTCTCTACAAAATTTTGGTCTTTATTGTGACATCTCCGCGACGTACATAAATTAAGAGATTGATCACCTCTCTTCAACTCATCCTTCAATGTTTGGAGCAATGCCTCATAAGTTCAAATTTTTCTATCAATAGTGGCCCTTACTCTTGTTGCTTCTTCCCCTGCATCCTTTTTCTTGGGGAAGTGCATTGGTTCTTTGTCCAAAAGTAAGTGAATTGTTGTACGAAGATAGTACAACTCAAACTTGAAGTCCTGAGGAACCTTCTCTTGAAACTCAGGCATCTACAGTAAAATCTCATCTACAATCTATTCCACCATCATCTTTGCATTCTATGCCTTCGCAACTGCATTATCACGCTCTTGAGTAAGGCATTTGATTTATGTGTCCTTGTCCTTTTTATCCTCCTATAACACTTGAATTTTTTCCACCTTATCCATATTTCAATGCACTACTTATGTGGACATCTTAATAAAGCATCGCTTACCTACTCATCTGAAAATTGGGTTGGCTTAATGTTCATATGGTTCATATGAGGAACCTTCCTCATCTTATTTTAAGTGCACACCTCTTTACGATATCAAAATCAGGCTCATCCATGCGAGTGCGTGTACTAGCCATTTCAGGTTCCACCCAATCCCATCCATACAACTATTTGTTCAAGACTATACTCGGAAATGGGTTCAAATAGTTTTTGAAGGGTCATTCATATAACCTAATTCTTGAGTACCTACCACTTCTTCCTCTTCATGCACGCTTGCATGCTCGCTAACCTCATCGTGCACTGATGCACCCTCTTATTTCTTTTTTTGCTACACCTGCATCTCATGGGACAATGCTTTCAACCACCTGGTTGACTTCCTCCTCATCTTTTCCTTTTTCCTATGTGAAGCGCATGAGGAATTTTGTATCCCCACCAACA
This sequence comes from Taxus wallichiana var. yunnanensis, assembly GCA_018340775.1. Taxonomy (NCBI): domain Eukaryota; kingdom Viridiplantae; phylum Streptophyta; class Pinopsida; order Cupressales; family Taxaceae; genus Taxus; species Taxus wallichiana. The sequence goes on along the minus strand of CM031240.1, from coordinate 247,127,137 downwards.
CTACTCTCCCTTCACCAAATATACCCTCATGAATACTCACACTAGCAAGGGTGTATAGTCTAATAGACTATGTGCTCACCAATATCTTCATCATCCTTCTTTTCCAAACTAGGACTGGCCTAGACTCTATCTCCACTCATTCTTGGAATTTTCTCATCTTCCTGCACACTTGGTCTGTGGAGATTCCTCCTCACTATCTTGTATAGGAACATATTTCAGTTCTTTCTCCTCTCTCTAATCTTCATATTTTACAGAGTCACGCATGGTTATTTCCTTCTTAGGTCATGTGGGAAGTTCTAACAACAATGTCTCCTGAAGTGTACCTCTTCCTCAAAATCCTTCTGGTATGCACCGAGTCGACATTTTCTTTAGGTTCCTCTTGTTCTAGGATGTTTTCTAGTCTTGGATTTACTGGGTCTTCTTGAGAAGGGGGCTTAGATGCAACATTCCTTGAAGTCCCCATTGTTTTCTTCTTCTTAGGAGGTCTTGGAAGAGCCATATCCACGCCCTTCACCACTTTTTTGTCCTTGAACCTTGGTTTGAGGTATATATAGATGTGTGTTGGTTCAATCTACCCTATAGCCAAAATCTTTGGCGTGATGTCCACAGTATTAGAATCCATAGTTTTGACATAGGCCTCCTTACCTAGACATACATATGTTTTGTGCGTAATGTAAATGTCTCGTGTCCACTTTTTTCTGCTAAATGAAATGGAGCTGATGTGCATCATGAAATATATTTACCGATTCCTTAAAATATCTTGTGGTAAATGCAAAGGGAAACTTACACCATGGGATCTTCTCTCCAGACTTCATGTGGAAGTGCCCCAAACTGAAATGTTGGTAAACTAAAAATTTAGCTTCTCCATCTAAAACCTTTGGCGTCTCGCGTGGAATGTGCCATTTTCCCTCAAATTCCTTGCACAATCTCCATAACCACTTGTTTATCACTCCTTTTATGTATTAGAAATAATTACACGTAGCATGTACTTATCATATTTTTGGCTTAGGACGTGTTATCCAACAAAAATTCCCATATATTTTCCCCAAGACCATCTAGTACCCCAACTTCACCGAACGCAATTAATAACAATATTGTGCCCCAAATTATCTTCTCACCTTTAACTTCTTGGTTGTGCGCCTCATTCACCAAGATCTCTACAATGTACCCAATGATGTTGTAGTAGGTATTATTGGCCATTTTGTGTGCTATATGCAAACATCACATGTTTACCTTGTTCCATCGCTCGCTGGCCCCTAGCTTACTTTTTGCTAACAATGCTACTAATTTGGTGGCCATGTATAGGATATTAGTGGCCTTGGAAGCTCAACCCCCTTCTTATACTGATATAGTCTTGTTATGGCATCAATTCCCTCATCATACTATCAAGTCTCCACCCATTTCTAAACCCGTGTTGCACATCCCAGTAACTTTCCCAATCAATTGCGCTGCAGCTTATCCTCATTCTTCTACCTGAAATAGAAATAATCTTCATTGACCAACATTATCCACTAGTACAATTGCTCTTAGGATTTCCAAAGTAGGGAAACTTTAGTATCTGCATTACATCCATGCTCTCAAGCAATTTCTTCACTGAGCCATCCAAAACTATAGTGTCATCTTTCATTTTGCCGATTAGTCCTTCTATAGAATTTTTCCACGATGTCCTTCATACATTTTATAGTGCGGTGGTTAATATCTGAAACCCTACACTGAGTAATATGTGTTGTCCATGACCACCCTTCAATGAATCCCTCTAGATATAACATCTCCACTAACCACTCCTCTGCTAGATCGTCAACCTCCTTCTCTACTAAAGGATATTTCCATCATGCCACCACCCCTTTTGATTCTTCAAATTCATATAAAACCCTAACTATGAAATGAAAACCCTAGTCACCCTTCCATCACATGCATACACCTCTCCTTAAATCATTATTCTATGCCCGGTACTCAACACCATGCTTCACAATGTAACATGTTTACTTAATCCGTAGAATACTTTGTCTTCACTCTTCTCGCACTTTGTAATTTCTTCTCAATTTCACAAGGTAACAAATGAAGTTGAGAACACAAACTTTAAACCAAGTTTTAAAAATTCCCTTTATTAAATACTCCACCTACCACCATATATGACATTAATTTCTCTTGAGCGTGTTGTCGCCTCATTATCCCATGCTTCAATGTCTCGCACCTCAAAATTTACACCTCATCCATAATTTCCCGAAAGGCACAACTACTTATCTAAAACAGATCTCCTCTACCCGTGCTTCCTCACCAAATTATTTTATCCAATGTGACACAATATATGTAGTCTCCAGTGCTTCATCCTGCCTTGAATTATAATGAGCGCCCAATGCCTTACACGTGCTCTTAATTTTTTTATCAATTCTTTGGAAGTTCTCATAAATTTTGAAACCTTGCTTCTTTTGTTCCTCTTGTAGTTACCCATGATTTTATTTATTTTCCATACCTCATTATCAATACTACACTAAGGGTATGTGTAGTCCTCTACGCATATAAACACTTTAGATTGTGATCATCTTCTCGCACGCAGATGTGATTATTACACAAAACAATGAACTAAATTGACAAAGCATAGCGAAGAAGGAAATATAGTAAAGGAAATATAATCTAAATGGAAATACTACCTTATTACAAATAAGAAGAAGAATTATTTACAATAGGGATTCAACCTACTCCCGTTAAAGTAATCGAGTAACCGTGTTCCATCAAGTTCCTCTAACTGGAAAGTTCCTTATTCAAGTATGTGAATGATAACATACGAGTCCTAACCAATGCACCTTAGGATTTCCTAGGTGGCTTAGAAACTTTGAATCATAAAGAAGTACCATCTGCTCACCTCAAGCTTCTTGTCTTTGATGTGTCTACGTCATGCATGCCATGCCTTCATATCCTTTTCTTGCTTTTAAATCCAATGTGCTATGGTGTTCCTCTCATCCAGTTATATTAACTTGTCAAATATTTCTTTCAATGATTGCTCATCAGCTATACCTCCACAGCGCATGCAATACACAAAGAAGGTAACATGAATTCCATGGGAATAATTGGTTGTGTACCAAACACCAAATGAAATGGTGTGGCCTTATTCAACCTTTTATAGGTTGTTTTATATGCTAAAAGTACAACATAAACTTTATCTTCCCAATCTTTCATTCCAACATCACAAATTTTGTCAAGGTCTAGCTCAATATCTTGTTGAAGGCCTCAAGAGTCCCATTTTCTTGAGGTTGATAAGGTGTATTCTTGTGGTACATAACCATAAATTCATCCAATAATATCCTCTTGTCTCATTCAAGATGTGTGTGCCCCTATCACTTGTCGACTCAACAAACATCTATACCTAGTAAGAATATTTTCCCATAAGAACCTCCCATTTTAAAATGGCTCAACCCTTTGTAGGTGTTTCTTCAACCCACCTTTCAAAATAATCTTTGCCTAGTTATGATGTAGAAGATCCGATTCTACACGTGATCAATAGGACCCAAAAATCTATTTCCCATTTTTAAAATGGTCATGCACTATAATAGGTCTCAAAGGCATTTCATCTCTTTGCTAGGTTTTGAAGGCGTGATAATGATCACATGCCTTACCTCTTTACATCCTTATACAAGGTCTCCCACCATAAACCACTTTGCCATGAGCCTCTTCCATGATATCTATGCACTCATGTTCTAGTACACACAGACGTAATATTTCATCTTGGAATAGTTTCTATGAGTCACCATTGATCGGCATGAAAGGTGCGATGCAAATCATAAATTATTGCTTCTCCAAGGATTTCATTCCTTCTCGGTGCCATACTTGTGCGTATAAAGACAATAATATCTTCTAATTTTGAAGGCACATGGTTTAACTCAGTACAACTATGAATTTGACATTGTATTTTCAATTTTCTACACCTCCTCTCTTGATTGAATTCTTGATAAGTGATTTGGGCCAAAATCACTTTTCCCTAGTTTTACCACGATTTGTAAAGTCAAACTCCTAGAATAATAGCACCCATTGGCATAAGTGCCCTTGTAAAATGAGATTATTTACCAAGTATTTCAATTTCATGTGATAAAACAAAAAATATGTTGCTAGTTTTAGTGTATAAACTTATGCTATGCATAGATCATGGATAAGGCCTCACACTCTTTAGTTGTATAGTTCTGTTTTTGCCATAGTCAACTTTCTACTAGCAAAATAGATAGGATGATCTATAATACCTTCTCCAGGATGAGATAATATTGCGCCAATGCCAATGCTAGAGGCGTCCACATGTATGTGAAAAGGTTGGTTCCATGAGGGAAAGTGCAAAATAGGCACCGTAGTAAGCCTCTCCTTGAATGCTTTAAAAGTTCTGCCGCTACAATTCTCCCCAATAGAATGTTCCTTTTCCTTTTAGTAACTCCTACAAGGGTGCAAAAATCTTAGAAAATCCTTTGATAATTTTTTTAATACCCTATTTGGCCCAAGAATTTGTGCACCTCACTCGATTGGTAGGCTCCTTCTGCCTACAATAAGCTGCGCAACCTTAGCCGGATCTACTAACAAACTCTGTTGGTGCTCAAAATAGTCTCACCCCATTTTGCCTTTGAAAATATATCGATTTATGGCATCTGTCACATTCTACTTCCCCATGTTTACCTGGTTAGTCTATGTTGCCATATTCAATATGTTCCTGGGTCATAGATCACCTGTGGATATGTAGTTAACTCCTCATTTCCCTATTCCTTTGAAAAGGTTTGTAATTTGGGTCTCCCGTTCTCTGCTCACCTAAAAACTTGGGCTTTCTTGTTCTCCATTTTCCACAGTCAAGATTTTTGTCCTTGTTGTTTTTCCATAAGTACTTGAAGAAAATGAATGGATGTAGCTCTAGAGGAATGTATTTGATCCTTGTAACATTTCTAAATTCTTTGTCCTTAGAGAAAATTTCATTTCCGGGCTCAAATGGTCATTTTTTTGTATTTTACGGTTTGACGGGCATTTCTCCCAGTCAAATTTACATCCTTACATCAATAGGAAATGTGGCCTCTTTTGGTTAGATGCGGCTCGGCAGGTACTTCAGAAATTTTATGAATTGCCTCAACTTAAAAATTTGTCCACATGGAGGAACGACACTCTTTTGAAGATTTACTTTTTGTTTGGCTTTGGAGTAGTGCCGAGAGGACACGTGGAGGTTTCTGCATTACTTCTCCTGGACATAGATAAATTCTTATGCAACTAAAAATATTTTGGTGGGATAGGGACACGTGGTGAGCACGCACTCATTCAGGGTCTCAAATTTGGGCACCATTGTAAAATTGTGCCATGGAGACACATGGAGGCTTCCACTAGGGACTTTCCATACTTAGTATTTTTCAAAAGGTTTTGGGAGGTCTGGGACACATGGAGGAACCATGCATGTTTAGGGACCAACCCTTGAGTTTTGTTTTAAAGAAGTGCCAGGAGGACACTTGGAGGCCTCCGCTTAATTTTCATTTTTTTGTACTTTTCAATAACCAAAAAAGATTGCCTCATAATCTGATACATGGCGCCTTCCGCTAAGCTTCAAGCCTTCAAAAAATTTTTCTAGGCCATGACACATGGTGAGCCCATGCTCTTTCAGGGTCTCAAATTTTGGGGACCATCTCAATGCACTCCATTATCACACATGGTAGTTTGAAAAGTCAAAAGGACATGGAAGCAGACCATCGGGGTCAACTTAGAATTTTTTCCTCTTATTCTCAAAAGGGTTAAAATATCAAAATGGCCCACAAGCCCGATAAAGGATCAATCAAAGTTTGTTTCAAAGTCAACGAAGGAGGTGCAGACTCTTAGGGGAAATTTGGAAAATTTTCCTTTTGGGAGAAAGGAGCTAGAATCATAAAAGGAAGTGTGGTTCTGCTGGGACCCACATCAGAAGTATTCTCAAGGACAAAGTTGTGGGGAAAATTTGGAAAAATTTCCCTTTTCCAAAAAAGAGGTAAAATAACCAAATTTAGTTATGGTTCCTTTAGGATCCACCTTAGGACATGTGTCAAGCTCATTTCTCAAGAGTAGAGGTGCGAAAAATGGGAATTTTTTTCCATTTTTCCAAAAGGTGATGAATAGTCAAAGGAAACCCCCGAAGCCTGTTTTAAATTGAATCTTCCACGTGGATGGCCCAAATTCAAAGTAAATATCAATGGCAACTATGAGTCTAAATCTGATTTCCCCCATTTTTACTAAAAGCTCCTGGAAGTGCGAGTCTTCATAATTTCTTGGTATTTCCTACATGCCAAATAGAGAGGAGAATTAATTTTGATATCTAAGTTTGGTGGGGAAGATATGGAGACATCTTTCACCATTAAAATGGTCTGACTATTGGGCTCAATTTGATTTTCCATTTTTCATTTACCGAGCACGCAAGGAACCAAATTTGACAGATTAGGGGCAGAAGTGGTTGGTGCATAGAAGGAAGAGTGATCTACCAAAGAAGGAGTTGAATGTGGGAGATATTCGAAGAGATCTTCCCCGAGATCACCTAACGGTTTTTTTCAAATCTGATTCCGAGAATCGCGATCAAGATCATGGTGAGCACTTTGTGCACTCAATGTTTGGTTTTTTTTTTTTTGGGGGAATTTGCTGTAAAATTCAATAAATTGCATGAAGTTATCATGTAAATGGTTGGAGAGGTCAGACTATTAGAGGTCGGGACTGATTTTCTAATAGAGAAAAGCTTGATAGAGCCCATGTTTTTTGAGAAGCCATCTCGAGAATCATGTATATCTTTTTGTATTAAATTTGATCATGTCAAGGTGGTTGCATGAGTGTACATACATTGAAAATATCCGAGATTGTTCTTGAAACTTTCCCCTACGCTGATAAATTTAATCAAACTCGATTTATTTTGTGTTGATCTTGAGCAAAATGTGTTTGTTTCATTTCTGAATGTATGCGAGTAGTTTTTATTGTTTCTATTGCAATCTTGTATCAAAATCCTTATTAATCACATAGGTCTCAATCCTTGTGACAATTTAGTGGCATATGTAATTTCATTTCTTAGAAGATCTTTCATCTGGGAGTGAAATAAATGATTTAAAATCACTTCTCTTTCATCTGTTGATAGATATTGTCTGTAAGCCTCTGGGTGTACCTCGGGCATGATTAGGCTTAGATCTTGATACTTTGTTGGGTTTTATAACTCAAGCCTTCATGCTAGAATTTTATAGATTGTGTGAAAAAGTGAAAATATGGGCCTCCATTTAAGCACATATTCTAGTTAAAGAAACATTTTAGTTGTTCTGTGGCATTCTGTTGGTTTAGCATTCCATTTTGTAGAAGTTCTAAAAAAGATCTAGTTAATTAAGTCCACCCCCCCCACCTCCCACCAACAATTTCACTTAAAAACAACCAATCATACCTGTACTACCCTGTTTTCCTCTATGTGTATACAAATGCATAATTTCTATTACCAAAACATGCAGAAACAATCAGGGTTCCTAATGTCTTTAGTAGCCTGAACCTTGTCTAGAAAATATCTCCACTATCTAGAGTGACAACTCATGAGAGTTAGATTTTGTTGCATTGATCATATTTTCTCCAAGGTTTTATTCATAACCTCATAGAGTAGGATATCTCCATATCCTCCATAAATCGTAGGCTACAAAAGGGTCCTCTCACCCTAGTTGAAAGGAGCAACCATAAAGTAGTGAGGATAGATCAAATCCTCTGAGGGTGCTACCCATTTCTCCACATCTAAGTGACAAAAAGGATAGTTAGATCCCATCCTTGGCTACAAAATGACCCACCATGATCTATCTATCCCTAAGCTTCCTATCAATACTTGTGATGCTTGCTCAAACTTTGAGGGAGAATCAATTTGAGTACCAACACACGATTGGTGCCGTTCTTGGGGAACTTATAGTTCATACTTAGATCCCGATAAAACAATTCTTATATGCTTTAAGTGCTAATACGTTTTCAAACATCATCTTGTGTTCATCCTATAAGAAGTTTCAAGTTACAAGTGCTATATGCAACTTTTCCAGTCTCTACAAGTTTTTGCACTAGTATTCATTGATAAATCTTGGTAAAGGAAATTCAGATCTTTCATTTCCGTTTCTAGCATGTTGATACATTACATTGCAGATCATATTTTAGTGCATTTACACAACTAAGGTGGAAATCCTTAGTGGTGACTCCCTGTTGATCTGATTTTGATAAGGACCAGTGTCTTAAACCTCTGTCAAGTGAGATTTGTTACTAATATTTACAAAAATGGAAGGAAGAAGATATTTCTTCTCTAAGGATCCTACTAGGACACTATTTTCAGAGCTAGGAAAAAAAATTCGAGAAGGAAGAAGAGCCTGGAGAGTTATGGGAGATCAGCAGTTAAGAAAAGAGATCCCCATTCATGAAAGTGATCAGCCTATCATTAAAGATTTCCATTCAAGTGCTTCTGAATTAGGTAGTCTCTTTGTGGAATTGAATTCTCCATCTGGAGAGGGGCCTTCATCTAAATTTGAAAGGTTTTCTTCTCATTCTCCCTTGTGTTTTCAAGGGTTGATAGGGATTTCCAAGAAGCAAGGCCTTTAGAGGGTATCCATTTTGAAAGCTATACTCCTATATTTCAAAGACCCCTTGCCCCTTATCAATTTGTTTCTCCCCAAGATCACCTCCTCGAATCAATATGGCTCATCCCCCACCCAAACCTCCATTTGTTGTAAACACCTTTGGACCTATAAATTTTGTGGGAATGGCTGGTTATCCAAATGCAGTACCTCAAGATGTAAGGAATAGACTACCAAAGTTCCAAGGAAACAATGCTATAACTAGTGATCAACATTTAAATATTTTTATCAACATGATGGAAGAATTTGAGATTGAGTTTGAAGATGTATACATCAAATTGTTTGTTCACAATTTGGAAGAGGATGCAAGGGATTGGTATAAATATTTGCTAGATAACTCTATTGATTCTTGGACTGAGATGAACAATGCATTTAGATTGCAATATGGTGATTGAACCCGACAATAGGTTTCTTCTATCGGAATTTGAAAATATCAAGAAGAATCTAATGAGTCAAGTACATGATTTCAACACAAGGTACAATAAGGCTTTGAGAAGATTTCTTGTTAACTTGAGGACATGTGATGAGTCATGTTTGATCAAATATTTTGATGCATTTGATAAAAAGGTTGCATACTACTTGAGGGACAAGAACCCTACCAATTTGAGACAGTCTTCAATATGGCTTTGCAAATTGAAAACAATATCAAGGAAATTGGAAAACCTCCTAAGAGGGAATTTGTGAAGCTGGTTAACCCAAGAAAACCCCAAACAAGTAAGGCTATTGATTTGGAGGAGGTTGTGAAGACTTTGGAAGGGGCTGTCAAAGAAATTTCCTACAAACTAGCTTGGGATGAGAAAGGAATTGGGCAAAGCTCACAAGGTCAACACAAGCAACAAGGCCAAGAAATATTTACAAATCATCACAGAACTGATGACAGAGGCAAGGGACCTATTGGATTTGTAAATAGGTAACTCCAAGGTAGGGAAAATAGAATGGTGCCTGATCCTTTGGCTGTCAGAGTTGTTTTTGTGGAAGAAACAAAGGTCATTGATTGATGTGACAAATGTTTCATGCCCCATTCTCATTTGAAGAAGATCAGCAAGAAGAATAAATTGATGATGCTAATGATGATGATGTTTTCATGGTGGGTTGCTCCACGAGCTCACAACAAGGGGCAACTTCATCTGAGGTGATAAGTGCTAGAACTGCTACTGATTTTTGGGATTGCATCCACCGGGTACCTATTCTTCCTCCCTCTCATACTTTAGAAGTAGATATTGTACAAGCTTTTGAATTTCCCAATAATGAATTTGAATATTTGAGGGCTTTAATGATAAATAAGTATGATAGAGGAATCCCATCTAAGGAGGATAGGAAGTTGCTGATGAATATTGTTGTGGCTCAAGAGAAGGAATATAACACAAGAAGTAAGGTTGTCAAAGGGACATGGCCTCAATCCAAGCCAAAACTCCCTTACTTTCAAATATTCCTAAAGAGGTTCCTAAGAAAGATGCATCTGCCAAAAACCTTGCTATCCCAAACAAAAATCATGTTTCTCCTCATGCCCAAACTATCAAGAACCCTATGTCATCTAATGAGTGTGTCAACCTTCCTTCCAATGTTGCCTTTCCAAGGAATGTCCCATATGACATTGCCCAAGTTTTAAGTCAAATAAAATTTCTATTCCAATTGTTGAGTTGCTTAGGATTCCTGAGCACAAAAAGGAGAGCATTTGAATACTTGGGATTGAAAGAAGAGAAGACTACCCTAGGTAGAAATGTAAACATTGTGGAGACTCCTCTAGTCATTGAAGAGTTAGAGACACCACCAGTGTTGGAGGAACTAGGTGAACCACCTAAGGTTTATTTGGGGATATCCTTGGTGGACTCTCAGCTAAATGTGGATCCATTCTTCACCACGTTGATCATAAAGGATAGACTATTGCACAATTGTATGTTTAACTCAGGGGCATCATCAATGTCATGCCTTTGGAAGTCATGAATGAGCTAAATATTAAAGTAACAGTAGCATATGGGAAATGCACTGTTATGGACTCCAGAGAAGTTCCATTAATGGGATGTGTGAAAGGTTTGGTGGTGTATCTTACAGCTTACCCAGGTAAAAATTTAAAATTTGATGTTGTCATTGTTGATTGCCCAGCCAAGTGGGGCATGTTGTTATCAAGAAAATGGGCTACAAGTGTTGGTGGGAGTGTCCAAATGGATATTTCCTATGCCACCATTCCAATTGAGGGCAGCCTTGTCAGGTTGTATGGGGAAAAGAAGATGTTGCACCTTATTGAGGATCCCAACAATGCATCCTATGAAGTATTGTACACAAATGTTGATGCTGATAACTTTGTAGGATTTGCTGATGGAAAGGAGCACAGGATTGAAGAATGTAGGTGTCTTGAACAAGCGGGCTTTCCTTGGAATTTATTATTTGATGGAGCTTGCTCCAAGTTTGGAAATGGTGCTGGTGTTGTTTTGCTTTCTCCAAGTCAAGAAAAGTTTGTTTTTTCCTTCAAACTCAATTTTGAGTGCACTAAAAACATTGTTGAGTATGAGGCATTATTGTTAGGTTTAATAATTTCTTGGAAATATGGTGTCAAAGACATCATTGTCAAAGGAGACTTATAATTAATTGTAAAACAAGTTAGAAAATTGTATGCCACAAAAAGAATCAGTGAATGAAACAATACAAGCATGCAGTTTGGGATTTCATTGAGATGTTTGATTCATTCAACATTGTGCATCATGATAGGAAGTTCAATGACTTGGCCAAAAACTTGTAGTGTTGGGGTCTCATTTTTACAATTGTGCAATGTCCCCATATTATGAATATGATGTTGAGGTATTGACAAGACCCTCTGTCCCTGAAAACATTAAACACTGGAAGGTTTTTGATGATGATGCTCAGATCAGAAGATTTATGCAGAAACAAGGGAGAGTTTTTTTATCAATGCATTGATTTGGATCCAATGGTGTGTACAATAGAGGGAAGGAAACCTTGTTTGGAAAGGGCATCATCCAACTAAAGACCAATACCATTCCTAGAGGGTTGGTTTCTCTTGAATCAAATTTTGATAATGTTGATTGCATTATTAATAGGCATATGGCAGCCTCGAGGGATGTTGAGGAGCATGATCTTGGTACTAAGGAGAAACCAAGGAAAATTTGGTTAGGCAGCAATCTCAGTAAGGAGGAGAAGCAGTCATACATCCAATTGTTGAAAAATACCAAGATTGCATGGCTTGGACCTATTCTAAATTAAAAGCATATAGAGAGGATATGTTTCAACATGAGATTCCCTTGGAGTCTAATGCAAAGCCATTTAGGAAGAAACAGAGGCCAATCAATCCACTCTTATCTCTCAAAATGCAAGAAGAATTGAAGAAACTGAGAGATGGAGGGATTATTCAACCCATAAGGTATTCTTCTTGGGTTGCAAACCTAGTACCAGTTAGAAATAAAAATGGTGACATCAGGCTGTGTGTAGATTTCAGGAATCTAAACAAAGCATCAATAAAGGATAATTATCCTTTACCAAATATGGAAAACATGCTGCAATTAATGACTGGTTCTGAATTGCTCTCCACCGTAGATGGTTTCTCTAGCTATAACCAAGTTGTGGTGAAGGAATAAAAAAGGATCAAGACAAACTTTACTGCTCCTTGGGAACTTATGTATATGTCAAGATGCCCTTTGGTTTGAATAATGTTGGAGATACCTTTCAAAGAGCAATGGATGTTGCTTTTTCTGGTTACATCAATGAGTTTATTGTTGTTTACCAAGATGATATAACTGTGTTTTCTAGGAAGAGAAGTGATCACTTGCTGCACTTGGAGAAGATGTTGATAAGATGTAGAGAATATGGCATCTCACTCAATCCAAAGAAGTGCCATTTTGGAGTGCAAAAGGAAAAGTTGCTTGGTCACATTATGTCACAAGAAGGGGTGATGATTGATCCAGAAAGGGTAGAGGCCATCAACAAGGTCCCAATTCCAAGAACCAAGAAAGGAATTCAGTCCTTCTTTAGGAAGATAAACTTCATCAAAAGATTCATATCAAACTTTTTTGAGTTGACCATTCCAATCACTTCCATGCTAAAGAAGGACCAGGTAATCAAATGGAGGAGGCTGCCATCTAGGATTTCAATGGAATCAAAGAGGCATTGAAGCATGCCCTCAGTTTTAGCAGCTCCGGACTATAAGAATCCTTTCCAATTGTTTTCCTTTGCTTTAGAGAACACTATTGCTTCATCTCTTGTAGAAAGATGATGAAGGGGCTGAAAGGCCAATTTCCTTTTTTAAGGCATTGTAGGGGGCTGAGCTGAAGTACACTATTATGGAGAAGCAAGCATTTTCCTTAGTAAAAGCAACAAAGGTTTTTAGGCCTTACATTCTAAGTTCTAAAGTGGTTTCTTATGTTCCCCACACCATGGTGAAGGACATCTTATCAGAGATGGAGGTCTCAAGCAAAATATGCAGATGGGTGAACAAGTTGGAAGAATATGACATGGATATCCAAACCATGAAGTTGGTGAGAGATTTGGGCTTGGCTAAGCTTATGGCTAAGAGAAACTTGCAAACCATTGAGGTAAATGAGGTATAAGAAGAAAGGGTAGGCGTTTTTGAAAAATTGATAAGTTCTGAGTGGTACAAAGATGTAATTTTTTTATCTCAAACATATATACTACCCTGAGCATTTGAGTAAGAACTAGAAATGAACTCTTAAGTTGGCTTCCTAGAAATATGTCATTACTGATTTTGGGTTAGCTTGGAAGAACCTAGAGGGAGTCCTCTTAAGGTGCATTACTGAAGATGAAGCCCCCAAGATAATTGTTGATATCCATGGAGGATTTTGTGTGGGCAATTTTGTTGCACTAGAGTCACAACACACAAGATCCTGAGGGCTGGTTATTGGTGGCCAACTCTCTTTAAGGATACAACCTTGTTGGTTAGAAGATGTGATAGTTTTCAACGTTTCTTTGGAAGACTGAAAGCTTCAGGCTCCCTACCTTTGCAGCCTATATCAATTGAAGATCCATTCAAGAAATGGGGAATGGATTTCATTGGTGAGATTTCAGACCCTTCAAGTGTTGGCCATAATTGGATTCTTGTAGCCACTGATTACTTTACCAAATGGGTGGAGGCAATCCCCACCAAGAAGGAAACACACCAAATTGTCATGGATTTTTTGTTGAACCATATCATCTCACATGGTTTGGGGTGCCGATTAAAATTAGAATCGATAATGCCATGAGTTTTAGAGCTAAACCTCTGGTGGCAATGTGCAAAGAGTATGGGATCAACTTGACATATGCCTCTAATTACAACCCCCAAGGAAATGGACAAGCTGAGTCTAGTAATAAAAACTTGCTAAATATTATCAGAAGAACCTTGGAGCTGAACTAGAGAAAATGTGGTGAATAGTTAAAGTTTGTTGTGCAGGGTGATAGAATCACTGTTAAAAGAGCCACTAGAAAGAGTCCATTTGAGTTGGTATATGGAACTCAAGCCCTGCTACCCCTGCATATGCAATTATCCTCATATCAGTTCATTCAACAACTAGAGGATCAAGAAGTAAGTCCTTATGATGCTTGCATTAACCAAATTGTTGAGCTTGATCAAAAGAGGAGGGCATCCCACCAGAGGCATGTAAGGTTCAGAGAAAAGCTGAAGAATTTATTTGACAAGAAGGTCACTCCCAGAGCTTTCAATGTTGGAGATCTTGTCTTGTTGTGGGATAGTAGGCATGAAGACAAGGGTAAGCATGAAAAGTTTGACTCATTATGGATGGGCCCTTACTCCATTGATATTAGAATTGGTGAACATACCTTCTTCTTGAAGGACTTGGATGGTGAATTTCTCAAACTACCTATTAATGGTAGGAATTTGAAGCATTTCTTGGATTGATTCCCTATAATCAAGGTAAAAATATTTTGTACAGTGTATAGTTGGTTGTTTGTTTCTTGTCTTTTGTGTTTTTCTCGTTCTAGTCCTTGGTGACCTATTTTTGCTAGTTTCTCTTGTTCATTTTTGGGAGATGGCTCTTTTTCTTTTCTCTCTGCAAGCTGACTCCATCACCCAATGAATATTTTAGGCCCTTGGTCTACCTTTGTTCTTGTGGCACTCATAGGGAGTGACCATCCCAGTCGGAGCTGATGTTGGTGCTCAAAATAGTCTCGCCCCATTTTTCCTTTGAAAATATATCGATTTACTGACCTCTGTCACATTATACTTCCCCATGTTATGCCTGGTTAGTCTATGTTGCCATATTCAATTTGTTCCTAGGTCGTAGATCACATGTGGATCTATAGTTAACTCCTTATTTCCTGTTCCTTTGAAAAGGTCTGTAATTTGGGTCTCTTGTTCTCTATTCACCTAAAAACTCGGGCTCTCCTATTCTTTCCATTTTCCATAGTCAGGATTTGTTTTCCTTGTTGTTTTTGCCATAAGTACTTGAAGAAAAATGAATGGATGTATCTCTGAAGAACATATTTGAGCCTTGTAACATTTCTAAATTCTCTGTCCTTGAAGAAAATTTCATTTCCAGACTCAAATGGTCATTTTTCTGTATTTTACGGTTTGACGGGCATTTTTCCCAATCAAATTTAGATCCTTGCATCAACAGGAATGTGGCCTCTTTTGGTTAGACATGGCTCGGAAGGGTACTTCAGAAATTTTATGAAGTTCCTCAACTTAAAAATTTATCCATGTGGAGGAACGACGCTCTTTTGAAGATTTACTTTTGGTTTAGCTTTGGAGTAGTGCTTGGAGGGCATGTGGAGGTCTCTGCTTTGCTTTTCCCGGACTTCGATAAATTATTATGTAATTAAATAAATTTTGGAAGGACAGGGGACACATGGTGAACCCACGCTCATTCATGGTCTCAAATTTGGGCACCATTGTGAAATTACATCATGGAGACACGTGGAGGCTTCTACTGGGACTTTCCATACTTAGTATTTTTCAAAAGGTTTTGGGAGGTCTGGGACACGTGGAGGAACCATGCATGTTTGGGGACCAGCCCTTGAGTTTTATTTTAAAGAAGCACCAGGAGGACACTTGGAGGCCTCCGCTCACTTTGAATTTTGCTTGGACTTTTCAACGGCCAAAAGAGATTGCCTCAGACTCTAACACATGGCACCTTCCACTGAGATTCAAGCCTTCAAACAAATTTTCTAGGCCAGGACACGTGGTAAGCCCACACTCTTTCAGGGTCTCAAATTTTGGGGACCATCTCAAGGTGCACCATTATGACACGTGGCAGTTTGAAAATTCAAAAGGATAGGGAAGTGGACCATCGGGGGAAACTTAGAATTTTTTTCTTCTTATTCTCAAAAGGGTTAAAATTTCAAAATGGCCCAAATCCAACAAAGGATCGTCAATTTTTTTTTAAAGTCAATGAAGGAGGTGTAGACTCTCGGGGGAAATTTGGAAAATTTTCCTTTTGGGAGAAAGGAGCTAAAAGCATAAAAAGAAGTGTGGTTTTGTTGGGACCCACATCAGAAGCATTTCTCAAGGGTGGAGCTACGGGAAAAATTTGGAAAATTTTCCCTTTCCCAAAAAAGAGGTAAAATAACATAATTTAGCCACAGTTCCTTTGGGACCCACCCTAGGACATGTGTCAGACTCATTTCTCAAGATGGAGAAAAATGGAATTTTTTTCCATTTTTCCAAAAGGTGATGAAAAGTCAAAGGGAACCCCCGATCCCATTTTAAATTGAATCTTCCATGTGGATGACCCAAATTTAAAGTAAATATCAATGACAGCTGTGTGTCTAAATCTGATTTTCCCCCTTTTTAATTAAAATATCCTAGAAGTGCAAGTATTCATAATTTCTAGGTATTTCATACATGCCAAACAAAGAGGAGAGTTAATTTTGATATCTAAGTTTGGTGGGGAAGATCTCGAGATGTCTTTCGCCATTAAAATGTTATGACTATCGGGCTCAATCTGATTTTCCATTTTTCTTTTCCAAGAATGCAAGGAACTAGATTTGATAGATTAGGGGTGGTAGTGGTTGGTGAATAGAAGGAAGAGTGATTTACCAGAAGGATTTGAATGCGGGAGATATTCGAAGAGATCGCCCCCGAGCACTGACATCTTTTTCGGATCGATTAAGGAATCGTGATCGAGATCATGGCGAGCATTGGTGCACTCAATGTCTGATTTTTGGGGGAATTTGTTGTAAAATGATATAAATTACATGAATTTATCATGAAAATGGTTGGAGATGTCAGAGTATTAGAGGTCGGGACTGATTTTCTAATAGAAAAAAGCTTGATAGAGCCCATTTTTTTAAGAAGGCATGTTTGAGAATCCTGTATATCTTTTTTTATTAAATTATATCATGTCGAGGTGGTTACATGTGTACAACCATTGAAAAGCTCGAGATTGTTCTCGAAACTTTCCCTTGCGATAAATTTAATCAAACTTGAGTTATTTTGTGTTGATCTTGAGAAAAATTTGTCTATTTCATTTCTTAATGTATGCGAGTAGTTTTTATTGTTTCTATTACAATCTTGTATCAAAATCTTTCTTAATCACACGGTCTCAATCCTTGTGCCGGTTTAGTGGCATCTGCAATTTCATTTCTCGAATATCTTTCATCCGGGAGTGAAATAAATGATTTAATATCACTTCTCTTTCATCTATTGACAGAGAGATTATCGTAAGCCTCTGGTGTACCTCAGCGTGATTAGGCTTAGATATTGGTACTTTGTTGTGTTTTCTAACTCGATCCTTCATGCTTTAGAATATTGTATATTGTGTGAAAAAGTGCAAATATGGGCCTCCATTTAAGCACATATTTTGGTTAAAAAAACATTTTGGTTGTTCTATGGCATTCTCATTGGTTTAGCATTCCATTTTGTATAATTTCTCAAAGATCTGGTGAATTAAGTCCACCCTACCCCACCTCCAACCAAAAATTTCCTTAAAAACAACCAATCATACCCGCACTACTCCTATTTTCTCTACGTGTGTATACAAATGCATAAATTCTGCATTGCCAAACCATGTAGAAACAATCAGGGTTCCTAATGTCTTTAGTAGCCTAAACCTTGTCTAGAAAATATCTCCATTATCTAGAGTGACAACTCGTGAGAGTTAGATTTTGTTGCATTGATCATAATTTCTAAAAGGTTTGATTCATAACCTCATAGAGCAAGATATCTCCATCTCCTCCATAAACAACAGGATACATAAGGGTCCTCTCACCTTGGTTAAAAGGCTCAACCATAAAGTAGTGAGGATAAATCAAATCCTCTTGAGGGTGCTACCCATTTCTTCACATCTGAGTGACAAAGGACCAATTAGATCTCATCCTGGCTACAAAATGACCCACCATGATCTATCTATCCCTAAGCTTCCTGTCAATACTTGTGATGCTTCTCAGACTTTAAGGGAGAATCAATTTGGGTACCAAAAAAAACCTTCCTTGTAGATGATGTGCCCTAGCAGATTTCCAAAAGGTGTTACAAACACACACTTTTTGATGTTTAAGGAGATTCTTAACTATTTTCATCTCTCAAACATTAAGCTCAAGTTTTCAAAATCATCCTTGACAAGCCCATATATTTTCCAGTCATCTAAATAAACCTATAAGAATTTTAGAATAAAATCCTAGAATGCTTGAACAACTATGCACGAAAAATACTACATGCACATTCTTCAAACCAAAGGAATCACCGTATATGCAAAGTTTCTCCATTGAATCGTGAATGTTGTTTTATCTTGATCCACTTTTTCAATTCATACACGATAATACCCAAATCATCAATCGTAAAGAGTACATTTCACATCCTGCACGCCTTCTAATATTTCCTCGGTGAAAGATGTAGGAAAAGGATCAATCATACATGCAACATTCAGCTCCCTAAAGTCCACACAAATCCTAAACCTACCATCTTTATTTATACTAATTACCATGAGGCTAAACCACTCTAATTCTACTAGGGGCTTAATGATGCCGATTTCAACATCTTGTAAATTTCTTCTTTAAATTTTACGCGTAGGTTAGGGTTCATCTTGTAAGGTCTCTTCCGGTGGGTGCACACCTTTAACTCATGGAATCCCCTAAGAAATAAGTCCTAAAAATATTATAGTAACTCAATTATTTTAGCCACTTCAAAATCAGACCAATAATCTCCAATAATGACCTCCTTACGTTCAACATTCGTGCCCGATGTTCACTTTCTTGGTCTTTATAGGTTCATGATTAGCATGTGCCTTCTTATTTGCATTGTCTAAGACTTCACACGTACCCTCTACATGTTCTATTACCAAATTTTATAAGTCTTCATCACCCACTATATAGACCATATTTCCTTTCTCATTTTCAAGGAAAGCACACTCAAGTAGTTTGACATCGGTCTCATCTACTTCATCAAAGCACGCTCCCGGGTCTCTCACCAAATAAATCCTAATGAGTTCTTCATCCTTTGCACTATCTCCCATAGTCAAGTGCTTCATAACCTGTAATAAATCTTTCACTAGAAGTTTAGTGGAGAATTAGTTAAAAGTCTAGATCATTCTTGCAGTTGAGTCTTGCCATTTCCGGTCTCCTATGTAGTTCCACATAAACGTACCAAGAAAGTGCACAACCATGTAAAGTGAAATAATTTTTTTGCACCCATAGTGAAGGTATAAAATTTTCCTTCCCCTCTATACAAAGTCTCTCACACCATTGAACATGGTGCTAAATGGCCAATTACCATGATATGTGCATATTTGAGTAGGCACATTGCTCCTGAGGAACCGAGTTGTTAGAGAAATTCTTACTTCATTCCATTCTATGAGATTATCCCAATGAACCATCCACCAGGGTGTTGTTGTCCCATGCATGGTATACAATAACATATTTCTTTTATCCACTTGATCCTTGCATTGTTCCTCCATAACACGCAGAATACCACAGAGCTCTCCTTCTCCGGTTTTCCTCCTTGCGCAGATGTGCTCCTTACTTTACACCAAACCATCTCATAGCTGTCATGCATCCAATTATCACAAGAAATACTTTTCGTATCACTAATATATTGTATATCTTCCCATTGGAGCATTCCTTCATTAAATGGCTCAAGTACTTATGGATCTTGAATGGAGCACACATAAATTATGTTGGGTCTTCCTCACTTAAAGGTTCACATAAGGAGAAGATTTCTCATATGTCAAAGGGATAATAACTCGTTATTCCTTGTGCTCAATACTTATATACCCATTGTTGAACAAAGTATATCCGTATTATTTACATAACACAAGGGTTCCCAAGTAGAGTTAGGAAGTTGTCTCTACTTCTACAAGCGCTAAAACCTCAAATTCCCTAGTAATAGATGCATCTTTTAAAACTCCTATTGGGGTGGCCTTAGTTTGATTTTCCATAAACATTACATTAGAGGATTACTATAATGGAGTTCTACCCATCTGTACACATGCATCTAAAGGAGCACATTAACTTTCATGCCTATGTCAATCAATTTATTACTCAACACCTACCCATCAATGACAACATTCGAATGATCTCCTCATCATAATCCAAGCTATAAGGGGGATATTAGCATGCAAGATTTTCCATCCATTCTTAATTCATGTGTGGAGTGTTTCCATTTAACCAATTCCCTAGTAATGGAATAATATTCTCCAGGCAAAAATTTTACATACCTCTTTCAAGTCATAAAAATTTGACTGGACCATCTCTGCTTCCTTCTTTTGTTCTAATTTTTGTGGCTGTTCCTTTAAACACTATATCTCACCCTAAAGTTGTATGAGCACCTCCATGCTTTCCTAATAAACCTCCTTCGATGTGTAGGATCTATGTATATTGGATGTAAAATATCCTCCTTAGTAATGGTAGTCTTTTGTTGTAACGTTTCTCGGCCGTGGCTTGATCCGTGTAGTAATTTTCACATGTACTATCTCATGATATGGTGCCAAATTTTACATCCATTGATTTTTCATGGCGGATTTTATTCTAACCATCCCTACACCTTTGTTCTCATGTTTATGTTGCTTGCTAAGATGCTCATATAAGTTCGGGCACTCCTTATAGTTATGATTCTTTCCACAAAAAGAACAAGTAATATTATAATGGAATTTTCTCCCGTAGTTGTCGGAGATCCACACATATACCACATGTCCATGAGGAAACTCATCTCATTCACCACCATGGCCTTGGCCCCTGAATCCACCATGGTATCCTCAACCTCTACCACAACCTCCTTCAAAGCACCCTTTGTTCTGATCGTAGCGCCCTTGAATGTGATCACAATCATGGTGCTCACTTTTACCTTTAGAATTATCCAACACTCCTGTTTATCGTACACCAATATCAATGCCATCATGGATTTAATCAATCAACCTACAATCTTAGGTATTGTGAGTCGTGGACCGGAAAATATTACAGTAGAAAATATACATTCTTTCGTGCATTGTAATAGTGGGAGTTGGCTTGCATCATGCTTTAAATGACATATCTCGCATTCTAGAAACAATCAAAACACTGACCTATGGGGACAACTATCCTTAGTGTACCCCTCAACTTCACAATTTGTACACGAAATCCTAGTGCACGTCTTGTGTACAAAATTAGCTGAAAGTTTCTCCTTTTTTTCCATATATGTAATCTAAGATTTCGGAATGAGATCACTCCAATGTCTATACTTTCGACTACCTCAGTGCATAACACTTCTTAAAGCACTTCACGTAGATTGATATATGTCTCATGTGATAGTGCCCTCCTAAAAGGTTTGCTCAATCCTCTGACAAACCACTTTGTACATGTTTTCTTGCATGGATATCATTCGAAAGTTTAGAGAAAAAGAATTTTGAAATGGGAATCATATTCCCGAACACTCTCGATAGTTCCTACTTAATATCCTTGAGCTCACTTATAATCTTCGCTCAAATTCGGGGATATTAAATTCCTTAAGAAAGCATCTAGTAATGTTGTATAATCTATGCAAGTCGATCAGGCTCAAACTTCACATGTACTAACTATGTGCACGCCCATGTAACATGGTTATGAACTGACTTGCCTTACTCTTAGAATTTGTGATCCCTTTTGTGTACCACGATATCTTACACGTGTGCACATGCTTAGCAACATATTCTATTCCCCTATACTCTAAAAGACGAAGCGACATTTATATGTAAATATTCTGGGGTTGGTGAGAACCATGCCCACAAAATCCATAACCCCTTGTGTTACCTCTCTACCTCTAGACCCACCAAACCCAGGCTACCTATGACCCTTGATCCTCACTTTATAGCAGTGAACTAGAGGATGTATTGCCATGTGTCCCAATAGTGGTACTAAAATGGACTCGTATAGTCTGTGAGGTGGTACTACCCCCGAGGTGAGTCTAAAATTGTATGCACTTGATTTTTGTGCCAACGATGTGCACGAAAAGGTATGTCTAAATAACAAGGAAGACATCTTCCTAGCCATAGATGTGCATGCTATTTTATTTACCCTTTTTATTCTACTACCCAAACTAGCTTGTTGACTATTGGTTGTCTTGGTAACTAGAAAACCAAGCGGAAGGGCTAGGTTTCTAGGTAGATTAAGATTCGTGCCAACACCCATGTCATCTCTATTGACGTGCTCTCATAAGAGGCTAATGAGGTTTCCTTGTCATGCTTTCCCAAATGGGGGAGTTCCGGATGCATAGGCTCCATGCCTTACTGCGTGACATCCAAATCCTTCACAATCCATCTCTCTCCTCAATGCCATTCATTTTGTAATCTTGTGTTACTTCCCTAACTCCCTCTCACATGCATCAATATACTTAAGCCACATTTCTTCTCTTTGCCTCTCTGCAGCTAAATTCACCATCATTCACCAAACACTGTTCCTCCTTTGGTGCATGGTGGGGTTTAGTTAGCCATCACATTTTCTTCCAAATTTAGGCTTACCATAAATATTTTGATCAGTAGTGGAATTTGTTGTAGATAGGTTCCTGTACGTACCCAAAATTGTAGGGTACTAGCACCACCGGAACAACATTACACGTGCCCCAATGATGATACAGGTCTCCTTGCAAGGTGTTTAGGATCCAGAAAAGCTCTCCAAGTATGCATTAACATCCCACATGCCCCATTTAGCCCCTGTGTGCTTTGATTTTTCCTTTCCTCTCTTTTCCTTTTCCTTTCGATATTCAGTGATGAAACCGCCACCCTGCTTGGGTGGCGGTGTCGTGACCGCCACCCCGAGGCGGGCAGGGTCCTATAACCACTGCCCTACTCAGGGAGGCGGTCCTGCACGCATTTTTCCAGAACATTTCTTTTATCGTGACTCATGTAAAAATAAATGTTTACCAGCTTTTTTCACTTCCTTTGCTTGTATTTATGATTCTGGTTCCTTGGAATAGTGTTTTGGCATTGTTTATGGTTTAAGAGATCAAATTGGTTTTCACCTTTGGGTAAATGGGATTCTATAAATAGCTAGCTTGTGCTCAAGCAAAAGGCCCCTCAAATTTGCTTCTCAACTTCTCATTGCAATAGTTTAGTCTTTCAATTTTGCTTAGGATTCATAGTTTTATTTATTCCATATGTTAGTGTTGTCTTGCTGTTAGGAAGCCACATAATCTTCTTGTGCTAAGTGTTATTGTTGTTTCATCCAATCAATTGGAGTAGGATAGTTTGATTTTCAGTAGGAAGCCATTAAAGTTGCAGGTTTTGTTCGTCAAATAAGATAGTTTCAGGTTCTGGACATTTTATGTTGCATGACTCATGATAAATCCTACTAGGATGTGCATAAGCCAAGCTTTGTTCTCTTGTGCTATCCCTCTCCTACTCGCATTGTATTCGGTCTACATCCTAAGCTGCCATTATTTTGATACCAACTTCTGTTGATGCTAGCATTACACGCTTTTCTGGATCCACGTGAGCACGAAGAAACGAGAAGATCACACTGAGGGGACAAAGCCATACACAACCGGATTCGCCACTGTTCTATAAAGTCCAGGTTCAAGCTTTCAAAGTTCTAAGTTAAAATATATCAAATAGAATAGTCAATCATTTCATTTCAAGTTAATTTTACTTTTGATATTGCCAGGGAAGCTATGGGGATTGATAGTTTCTGAGAAACTATGATTCACTCCTCACTTCTGAGGTAGGATCGAGAGTCTTTCAAATAGATTAGATCAGTTATCTGGTTACTTAGAATAGATTTACAACTGCACAGGCAAGTAGCCATACTCGGCTACTTTGTTTGTTTTTTTTTCATCATTAGTTTAATTGTCAATTTCTAAGTATATTAGATAATTGCTCTTTTAAATTATGTTCAGTAGTTTATCAATAAAGATCAGATTTAGGAATATACATAGATATATCTTGCATAGTTATTTTATTCTGTCATTAGTTAGCTTTATATCATTTCCTTTTGCATGACAATCACGGGACCTAGGGAGCCCAGAGAATACGTATTCGAGCCTATCATGCCTCAACCCAATCTTGTTACAGCAATAACCGATATAGACCAGAATCTTAGAATCCAAGTCTTTAAAACAACAACAGACTTACAACAGATCGGTTCATAATTAAGAGGGTTAAACATTGAAGATGACCAAGCACATACATTTTGGTCAAACCAACCAAACTACAGGTTACCCTAGATAAACATCCGCATGACTGTAGAAGGGCTTGAAAGAGAGCAAACATTTGGTTGTGATCCTTTGGTCCCACAACCAGACGCAGGAGACATTCTCACTGATATAGACACTAGCTTAAGAATTCAGGTTGCCAGAATGCCTGTAAGGTACTCTGAGAAGATTGCACAGACTTGTAGTTCTAAACATAGAGGCCGAAAAGGCATATGACTATTGGATACTAGGGATTAGGGACTGATTCCGCACATGACCATAGTAGGTCGACAACAACCATGAATCTACGGTTGTGATCCACAAATCCCACAACCCAATGAGTCCACAGGTCAATTCAACATTGACACTGGCTTACGCACATTAGTATTCAGATCCACTCCACTTCTTCCTATCATCATCACATAGTTATCCTTGTTGGATATGAAGCTAATAAGCTAAGGATTTCTGACTAGACTAGAGAATCACCCGTAGAATCCACTATATATCCATCATCCATTTTTATGACCCTGTCTGGAGACATACACAAAACAATCCTAAGTCATTTTCCACGCATCCCACAACCCATAGATTGAATCACGCCAGAGCTCGATATTGATTGGAGCCTTTGAGAAGTCATCCTCACTACTCATCTATCACGCCAGTTCAGGTTAGGAGGGCCTTCTTTGCCTTAGATTAGCATATTCCACTAGTGCGCGTTGAAGACATAAGATTGCCTAACTAGCTTATCTACACCCCATGCATATTCCATCCCCACCGGCTGTCTTGGCATGACCTCGGGAGGTCAGGTGCGAGGAAGAGTTACTTGTAGATTCCCACGCTCGCTTGTCACTTTTCCATCGTACAAAATTGGTGAACCCGACATGAAAGACACAATTCTTTTATTTTATTTTTCACTTCTTCCATCCACCTTCGCTCTTTCCCATTATTCTGTGGGTATTCATATACCCCCAATATGTCGGGATTCGACGCATATGGCAGACCTCTCATAGGTCTTGAAGCATATTTCAATCAACTAAATAGACAACCATCACCCTCGCTCTCTGAGTGGGGTGACAACTATTTAGCTAACCAATTATCAACATGAACTCCACCCCAAGGACTAGATATAGTTCTTCTTTCCAAATAGATGAGTTGGATCAGCTCGCTCAAACGCAACACCCAGAGCCTTCAGGCTCGGACGCCATGACGTTTACTGGGAGAATCTGGTTCATCTCCTCAGGTATTGCTTAGACCACAAATTAGTAGACAATCAGATCCATCTGGTTCATCTCCATATCTATTTTTAGATGATGAACATTCAGTGCATTATGCCAGGAATGAACAACACTCTCGAGTATGTACCCACCTGTAGGAAGTTTACAAACACAACCCGGGTCTCATTTCAAGAAAACACCTCCATGCCACTACCTATAGGAAATGCCCTCGGTGAAACTTGGCAGGAAACGATCAATTCATAGCGGGTATCACATGCCTATACAACCTCAGGATATATGAAAAATGCCACTAAGGAAAAATACTATGACTTCACCAAATGAGGTCATTTCAACTTTAGTGGAAAAGGTTAGAGGGTTAGAACTTGCTCAAGCAAGTCAAAATTCTCAATTCATGCAGGCGGAAATTCCAATCCTCCACATCATCCTAGCCAAGTAGACCTCCTCACAGGAATAGGCACATTGGGCATGCCTCCTCAGTATTCGCAACAAAACCCGACTAGAACCATCGTTTCTAACACCATTCGGTGGCGAATATGATACCTCCCGGTCTAGTACAAAATAATCCATTCCTAGGCAATACTCCTTCATACTTAAACATGTATTCCAAATCACCACAAGGGGATATGTTCTCCTCTCTTGGCATGTTTTCTCAACCACAGGGATTTCCTTTACCCCTGTAAATGCATACGCTATGCCATATCAACAACCCATTCCACCTCCACCCCCTCAGCAGGCACCATCAATGGTTGAAACCTACGCGATAGGGACTTATTCAGAATATTTGAAAGAGCCCTTAGATTTCACCATACGAAGCATCATGCTTCTAAGACCACTTCCCATTTTCCAAAATACAAAGGGGAGGGAGACCCGAACGCACATATCAAGGCCTTTGCCACAGCCATTCGAGAGCTACTCCCTTGGGATGGGGTTGTTGCCAAAATATTCCCCAAAACCTTAGAGGACATCACCCTCGATTGGTATTACAGAATACCCGAAGCATCAATACATTCATTTAAACAACTCATTTCAGAGTTCATTAAAGCGTTTGACATGAACAAACTGTTGAGAATAGGAATCGGGAATTCTTGCACATTAAGCAAGAACACAATGAATCTGTCACTCACTTCATCCAAAGATGGCGTACAGTCCTTTATTCTTTGGCCAGTGCTCCAAATATGGACCAAATGGAATTATGTGATTTATTCCTTCATTCTCTCAGTAGAGAGGTGAAGGAAGAAGTCCAAAAGTTCCCACTAAGGACTTACGATGAAGTGCTTGAGAGCGCCCTCCGAATAGATCAAGTAGCAATAGATAGTGGTCGCAAGACGTATGGAACAAATGGGAGGTTAATCACCCCCAGCCAGGTACTACGACTTATCCTACTACCACAAACATCAATCAAGGACCTAAAATCCTTAACAAAAATCACGGTGCAACAACAGATGGGGTAACTGACCAAGCTAAAAAGAAAATGTTATAAATACTCCACCAATGACTAACAATCAATGAAACAACAATTTTACCCCAACAATCAATACAGTGGATTTTAATCATCCACAACAACAACAACAACAACGGTGGATCCAGACACAAGGTCCAAGTCAAAATTCAACTGGATATCAAACCCAAAATCAAAACCAAAAACAACAAGTGCAAGACTTTAATCCTAATAGGCAATGGTTTGATCAGAGTTTTGGACCACAATATGCGCCAAACCAGCAACCTAGGAATTACAATCCTAACTCGTATTGTGGTTT
Organism: Taxus wallichiana var. yunnanensis; assembly: GCA_018340775.1. Lineage (NCBI taxonomy): Eukaryota > Viridiplantae > Streptophyta > Pinopsida > Cupressales > Taxaceae > Taxus > Taxus wallichiana. Next base: position 247,100,016 of record CM031240.1, on the reverse strand, counting down.
CCACAAAATTCGAGGCCATGACACTAGGACTTGCCACGATTATAATAAATTCATGCAACATGTCAGGCCAGAGGAACAAAGACAACTTTTCATAGATATGTTTTTGGCAGATCCTGCATCACCAGTGCCAAATACTTTTACGGGGCAGTTTCCCCTCAAAATGCTCCCCTCAAGATCTTCAACGATCTGCTCCCAAATCACAATAACAACAAATTAAATCCAAATGGGATGAATAAGAGTGTAATGGCAGGAAACAATGATCATGAAGCCTCGACTTCGCTAAACCCACCAGTTGCACCATAATTAGGAAGTCAGCCACGACCCAAGATAGTCGATTAGTAGAGTTAGACACCGAACTACCCATGTCGAATCCATAACAAGGACACGAGAGTATTCCTCTCAGCCAAATCCAAGTTACCCGCTAGAGGTAGATAACATCCAACAAATATTAGTAAAACCTGTAGGCGCCTATGATTTAATTAATGACCTAACAAAGACCTTCTCTCATATCTCCTTTTTGGATTTATTGAAGAACTCTCCTACCCATAGGGATGCTCTCTTAGAAGCATTAGGTTTAGGTCATTTAATTAACATCACTCCACCTCCCGAAACATAGGTAAACCATATAGACTTTGATATCCACCCTCCGGGGCAGCCGGATAGGGATACCGAGTTTATATTCAAAGTAAAAAAATGCCAATAGACATTGAGATTGCACGCAAAGGTGATCCAACCTTACATTTGCAAGTGTGGGTTTATAACAATTACGTTAAATGTGCAATGGTTGACGATGGGGCAGCAGTTAACATAGTCCCCTTCTCTTTCCTTCAAAATCTAGGGTATGGAGAAACAAATTGTTCCATGACTCGGAATACACTAAGAGGCTATGATAGCCTTAAGGCCACTTCGATTGGAACTATAATACTACCAGTCACCTTAGGACCCAAAACAATCATGACTGAGTTTTATATTATAGATCGGAAACCAACTATAATATGATCCTCGGCCGACCATGGATACACCATATGAAGGCAATCCCTTCTACGTTATTTCAAGAAGTAAGATTCTTGCACTTAGGAAAGATATTCGTGGCCAAAGGCAATCCAAAACCATTCGATATACACCTAGCTGACTTAAAGAAAAGACCGGGCATTCACTCTGAGTTTGAACTCCCAACAAACCAACTTAATAAACCAACCAACTCAAAACCGGAAGGAAAGTTGGTACCTACAATAGAACTAGAAACTATGAGCCTAATCAAGACTATCCCAACCCTCAAGGATGAGGCTAACATTGTCGAAATAGTATCATTAGGAACTACTACAAAAATTGTCGAATTGTTAGAACAGGATCTACCAATTTTCCTACCATTTGATTTTGTAGGTATAGGATATACCCTAGGAGTTGGTTCTTTGCCAGCAGAGGATCTCTGCATGGTAGAAGTAACCGAAACCGAAGAAGTTGACGTAGTAAATGTCCCAACGTCCATCTTCCCAATTAAATATTGGACTCTCCATTTCGATGGAGCAAGATGTCATTATGGGGCTAGGGCAGGTGTGATCTTTACTTCTCCCGAGGGAAAGATCCTACCATTCACCTTTAAACTAAATTTTGAATGTACAAACAATGGTGCAGAGTATGAAGCTCTCCTCCTTGGCCTCATTATAGCCAAAAGGATCGGTGTTAATAACATCAGAGTGTTAGGAGACTCACAACTAGTAGCAAACCAAGTCTCTGAGGTGTATGAGACCAAAGCTGAACATTTACAACTTTACAAAACAACAGTATTAGACTTAAGTAAAGGATTTGACTTCATATCCATTGAGGCAATCCCGCGAGAACAAAATCTTCTCATGGATTCTATAGCAACCTCAGCTTCACGCTTCACTCCAAATAGTGAGTTAGAGGACACCCGTTTCGTAGTATCACTTCACACTGAACCATTAGTGAAGAAAGTGTCAAACCCACTTTTAACAAACATAGCTAAGAACAAATCTACTAGCGTGGATCACGTTGATAGTGATAGAGCTACTCTTGATTACTTAAACACCTATGCAGCGTTACATCTCACCCATCATGTGGTAGATTTTCTTTAATCCCACATTCATCTTCCTACTTTGGGAATCCCATGATAGAGCTTCCCCCACAAAAGGAACTCGGCATATACACGGTAGAGAATGGAGAAGATCTGGAACTACCTCCAGCTCCGCCTGAGTTTGAAGAAGGTAACGCTTCTTTAATCGAAGAAATGATCGATATTAACATCGGAACGGAGGAAGAACCAAGATCTTGAAACTAGGATCTTCATTGACTCTAGAAGAAATAGAAATACACACTCAAATCCTCAAAGAACATCAAAAGGCTTTTGCATTTAATTATAAAGAAATGACAGGGGTTGCACCACATATCGTGGTACATAACCTCATCACCAAATCAGATGCAAAGCCATTAAACAAAAATCGAGACCAATGAAACCCAAGGTAGCTCTCATGGTGAAGGAAGAAGTAATGAAACTCCTCCAAGTAGGATTCATCAAGCTAGTTGATTATTCTCAGTGGATATCTAATATCATTCCCGTTCTCAAAAAGAATGGGAAGATATGCATTTGCATAGATTTCTGAGACATTAACAAGGCGTGTCCCAAGGATGACTTCCTGTTACCATCCATTGATGTCATCGTTGATGCGCAATAGCCGACTTTGAGCTTTTGTCTCTCATGGATGGATTCTCGGGATACAATCAAATCAGAATATCCAAACAAGACCAAGCCAAAACCACGTTTATAACTCCTTGGGGAACCTATTGCTACATTGTTATGCCATTCGGTCTCAAGAATGTTGGTGCTACATACCAATGGGAAATGACATATATATTTCATGATCTTATTCATAAAATCATGGAATCCTAGGTAGATGACTTGTTGGCCAAAGCCAAGAAGCTCTGTGTGATCACCCGGAAGTGCTCTGCATCATTCTTTCACATTTAATAGAATATGGAGTCACACTAAACCCAGAAAAATGCGTATTTGGTGTGACAGGAGGGAAGCTCCTAGGTTACATTATATCGTCATGAGGGATCGATGTAGACCCAGCTAAAATCCAGGCTATTCTTGAAATGATCCCACCGTCGGATGAATTTGGAATCAGGTCATTTCTTGGGAAACTTCGGTGCAATCCGAAGATTCATCCCAGATTTAAGCTTTGTCATTCATCCAATCAACAATCTACTCAAGAAAGAGTACAACATCAATTGGACCAAAGATTGCAATGAGGCTTTCAAAGCAGTTAAGCGTTTCTTATTGTCACCACCTACGCTAATGCCTCCTAAGCTAGACCACCCTTTAATCTTATATTCACGAGCTACCAATGTCTCGCTAGCTGCATGCTGGCTCAAGAAGACTGATGACAAGAGAGAACGTACGATCTATTTTATTAGCTAACATTGCTCTACTATGAGACATGTTATACGAAGTAGAATGAGAGAGAGTGTCTTTGCCATAGTCTTCGTGACCAAACACTTAAGAAATTACATGCTAAACCAAGAAACAAGGGTTGTTATAAAAATAGACCATTTACGAACTTTCCTCACGCAAGGGTCCTTGTCTACAAAAGGTTGGACACTTTATAACCTTAATGGGTGAATTTAAATTAACATTTGTAGATCAAAAGTCATTAAGGGACAAATCATTGTGGATTAGTTAGCTGATAACCCATTAGACGAGGTGATCTAGTAGATCTCGACTTTCCCGATGAATGCATATATTACATCGAAACTAGACCTCCTATTTTTGAATGTCCTTGGTATACTGATATTGTTAATTATATCATGGACCATACATATCCAGAAAGTGCTATGCCACAACAAAGAAGGCGGTTACGCATTATCATGGCTAAATACGTTATTATAGAACAAGTGCTCTATCGTAAGGCTTTCGATGGAATGCTTCAAAGGTGTGTTGACACAAAAGAATCCAAGAAGATTCTCCACGAATCTCATAGTGGAATATGTGGAGGCCACTTCGGTGGTCACGCCTTGCAAAATACATCGGATGGGCTATTTCTGGCCCACCCTAGAGCACGATGCAATAGAGTTTGTACGAAAGTGTCATAAATGCCAAGAATTTTCCCATAAAATTCACATGCCGGACACAAGCTCTACAACCAATCGCAACTCCATGGCCCTTTTCTACATGGGGCCTAGACTTGATAGGGAAATTCTCTCCCTCATCTATAGATGGCCATAACTTCATAATCACGGCCACCGAGTATTTTACCAAATGGGTAGAGGCTATGCCTCTCACCACTGTACCAGGTTCCATGATCACCAAGTTCATTTTGAACCAGATCATTTACAGGTACAGTGTCCCACAAATCATTATCTCAGATAATGGGACTTCTTTCAAGAATGACGAGGTTTGTGAATTATGCAATAAATTTAAAATAAGCCATCATACAGCCTCCTTGTATTACCCCCAAAGCCAACGGACGAGTTAAAGCGACAAACTAAACATTAAAAGCTATTCTCCTTAAAACGGTGAAAGAAAACAAACAAGATTGGCATTTAAAGTTATACCCGGCCTTGTGGGCCCACCAAACCTTAATAAGAACACCAACAGGAGTAACTCCTTTCTCGCTAGTATTCGGAGTAGAAGTAGTTCTCCCACTTGAGGTTGAAATACCCGAGTCTTTGCATCTCATTACAAGGGATTCTGGATGAAGACACTTATGAGAAAAGCACGTTTCTCCCAACTAGAAAGCCTAGATGAATGAGGCCAAGGTTAGATGTTGAACAATGATATAGAGTCTATCTTATTTGGATGTGCCGGCGAGTATAACAAAAGGTCTATGAACGAGATATATATGAAGGAGATCTAATTATAAGACTAGATAGCCGGATTGATAAAAGGACCGGCGAAGGAAGGAAATTCCAGCCCAAATGGTTGGGCCCATACCGAGTCACAAAAGACTATGGAAATGGTGCATATATCTTATGTACACTGGAAGGTGAGGAATTTGGTGAAACCATCAATTCCCTACACCTTAAATGATTCTATGCATAAGTGACCAAAGCACTACTTGTATAATTATATCTACATTACATCTTCATGTAGTTAGGTTCATTTTGTCCACTTGTTTCGTACAATTTTGTGATCAGAAGAACATTATCCAAAATTCACCCCTCAAGGTAAATTTGATAACATGCATCAAATTCTTTAGTCCCAAGAAAATAGATTGATTTAAGGCCCAAAATCATGTTTTGGGGTCTCCTCGCTTCTTTCTAACTCTCTTTTCCAAGAAGAAAACCCAGCAAGTTTTAAAAATGTGAAAAGTTGCAGAAAACAAGCTTGGGCTAGGAAAAATCATGAAAAATGGCTAAGTCCTAGTCCTCGCAACAGTCGGGACATGAGGGACATCTGGGCGCGAATCGGCCAAAAGGCCGCCAGGTAGTCTGTAGCGAGTTGGGATGAAAGGATGTGCGGGACGTGAAAAGGTGAACCGGCTGAAAAAGTGGAAAAAATTGACTAAGTGTTGTTTTCGCGCAGTTGGGACAGTTGGGACAAAGGTACGCGAAAGACGCGGATCGGCCGGTTTGGCGCAAGTCAGTCCATTTCGGGCGGTTCGGAGAAATTTGTCCCGAGTGGTCAGAGACAGGTTGGGACAAAAGTGCACGAGAGGACGTTGAACCAGCCAGTTTGGCCGAAGAAATAGAGGACTTTTGTTTGGGACATCCGGGCCAAAAGTACGCGGAGGACGCGAAAAGCCAAAAGAGCCGAGAGCGAATGGAATCTCGCCACGTGTCTTCACCGCAAAGAGGGACAAGGAAGCCCGAATCAGCCAAAGCAGGAGATTTTCATCCGGGACAGTTGGGAAAAAGTACACGCGGGATGCGAGGGCGCAAAAGGCAAAGCGGCCGAAAGGCAAAGAAAAAAGTCAACATTTGACCCGTGAAACTTCAAACGCCATAACTTTTGACTCGAGCTCCGATTTTCACAAAATTAGACTTTCTGGAGCGACCACGACGTCCTCTATGCCACAAAATCTGGATTTCTTATGTTTAACAAGGGTATATACATTTAAATAAAAGAAACATATTCGGCTCCAATCGATTAATGCTCATTCCCGTCAATGATGAAAATCGCCGCCACACCCAAAATAGTTTTCCACACTCGAAAGGCCATAACTTTTGCATTTCTTAACAAATCACACAAAATTTGTATCATTGGAATCGTGGCTCTGAGATCGATGCATAAATATCAAGAAATTCTAGATTTGATGAGATATCAATGGATATTTTTATAAAACGTGGCCGGGTTCATAACATGGTGTTTCATTTGGTGGTTGGGAGTGCAATTAAGAGGATGGTCATCATTCTTTCTCTCTTCTGCAGCACTTTTACTGGATAGTATGGGGAGCCTTTTGCAAGTAATATATAATCATTTTACTCCATTTAATGCCTCTTACAGGTGGTTGAAGGACAGATTTCGGGATTTACATTTTCCTTCTCTTTCCCTTCTCATTTTTCTATAAATTGGAGTGTTGGGCTCATTGTAAAGAGGAGGAGTCTTCGAGATAGCAAAGCTCTATCAAAATTGCTTTGTGAAGCTAATGTGCTTTGCTAGGCCCTTGTAGTGGACTCCTTGCATGGTGATCCAAGCCCTTATCTTGTAATAGATTGAATCGTGCATATATCATGAAGCAATAAAATATCGGTTTGTGGATGTATCTTCCCTTGCTTTGTGTTTTCTTGTATTTTTCTTGCCCCTTTAATCTTTCTACAAGAATATTGTGTCTATTATTATGTTCTTGCGAGGATCCATTATCATTGTGTATGCTTGGAATATTGTTGTGAATGCATTTTGCTAGATTATGGAGAACTGTCATCACCTCTTCTAGTGTGTACTTTGCTTCTGTATTTCACACATTTGGAGACTACTCTCACACCCTCCTTTTCTAGTGTATCACCGCTTTAGTGTAGGATTTCATTTTATGGCATTCTCTCTCCCTGGTCCCTTGGAAATTTAGATTAGAGCAGGTTAGCTTATCCTTCATGCATTAGAGTAGATTGTGGCGGGTAGTTTAGGAGCAAGAACCATCTTTCTCTCGGAGGTCTATCTCAAGTAAGAAGTCCCACAACTTGGAGATAGTACCCATGTTATCCAATCACACCGTGAGTTCAAGTATATGCACTTGTATAAGCACTTTTACGGTGCTTTGTGATTCGGTGATAACAGAACTTATTCTCAAAGAAATTCATTACAAACTTCTGATGGTATTGGCATTAGCATTCTAATCATGCTTCTTCATTTTCATAACATCATCACCATTTCAAAATTATTTCATCCATATAAAGCTAGATATGACAAAGTCTTAACGGTAACCATACCAAGATCTGCAGGCTTGTTCTCACTTTTGGTTTCTTCCTAGGATAGGTGTCTTGCCTATGGTCTGTTCTAGAAGCTTCATCGTGTCACATCTATCCCGTATGTATATCTCTTTGGAAATAAGAACACACTGAAATTTTACTCAAATAAACAAGTCAAATATAGATCAAACAAAAAAATATTTTTACACATTTCCTTGCCCTACCAACCTTCGGTGATGAGCTTGCATCTCTTACTAGTGACGTAGGGTTGGGAGAGGATGGGAATGCCCTTACTCGCCTGTACCTTGTCCATGGTGATAAGCCCATGCTTCTGACTAGTAGCATGGGGAAAGGTATGGGGGGTCCTCTTGACAATAAATGTTGAAGGTCATCAGCAAACAATTCAAATGAACCTTTGAAATCTTGAGTCAAAAACAAATGAATCAGATGTCTAAAATTCCAAGAGAACTCAAAACCCCGAAAACCAGATTTTGTCTACCATGTGGCCAGCTACGGATCTAAGTCTAGATAAACCACAAAGCAAGTAGCATTCTAAACTATGGAGTCAACTGAGTAGAGTAGGTTTGTAGCGTCCTAATTTGGTTCCGCCAAATCTTTGTCTATCTCTCATCACTACCATTCAAAAAATTTCATAACTTGTGCCCCTTCTAGCTCTCGGTGATGAGCCCTCGCATCTTACTAGTTGCGTGGAGATAGGAGTGGGGAAAGTTCATCTGCTCATCATACCGGTTTATCATCACATTTTGTCAAAACCAATATGAAATACCAAAAATTGCTTATAGAAACTAAATTTCAAGGTCACATTGTGTCTACATTATCATATATCAGCATCATGAAATAGAAAAAGAAAGAATGCATTTGTATCATTTGTCCTCCATTGTATACATTCTGAAAAGCATATAAAAACAACATTATAGTTTACATGCGAAATGAATCACAAAAACATAGATACCAAGAGTCTGATCCAAAAAGAATATATATATATATATATATAATCAAGTTTCCTGTACAATGCCATCATGCGCTAAGCATGGTCAAAATGCTCAAAGAGCCCAGGGAAGTACAAAATACATCATACTAATGATCTACGAGAGCCAAGTGGCCTCTCAACCCCTATGAGATCCCTCTCGAAGGTGCACACCCTCATCTAGGACTTCGGCTGTGCCAGCGCTCTAAGTGCACAGAGGGCTCACGATCCCGAGGAGCAGGTGTGGTCTCGCCATGAGAGTGACTCCTCATCAGGCGCTCTCTTGTCTTGTATCTTACCAACTCGGGTGACGGAAAGTAGACACCATCCTAACCACATGCCAAATAGGGGAAAAAACATCGGTATGCCTACCCAGGCCGTTGAAGGCTCCCCGCACATCCATGGACAGATCCGCATGGGTCTTCTCCATGGGGATCATCGAGTATCGGTGCATACCTAGAAACTCGGAGTCTTGCCACTCGTCGGCAGTCTCTGCAAGCAAAGGAGAAAACAAATTAGAAATACTCAAAAGATAAAAACAAGAGTAAAAAAAAGGAGAGATAGCAACTAAGACAATCATAGCTAAAAATAAACATTAAAAGGAAGGATGATAACTCACTCGGATCTCCAGGCCTCCAAGAGGGATCCTAGGGTCAGCACTCCGCCACGATCACCGCCATTGGACGATGTACTCCCCCATGTGCCGCCGGAGCGACATATCATCGCTATGGACTCATCCTCTCTGCCCAAGCCTTGAGAGAGTGGCTCCTCTGAAACTAGAGTCACCCTCTCCGTACTCTGCTCTACCCTCTCCGCCTCTAAGATATCCTGAGTGTCATGCCACTCAGGATCATTGTCCTCCTCTCTCACTTGAATCACTAACCTCAACCTTGGTATCCTCCTCCGTCTCTCCCCCATGAACTCCTCGAACTCGAGTCTATATCAATGGGGTCTTGACTGTGGGGCGGGACCGGTGGCATATGAAGTAAGGGTGCCTGAGGAACACCGACTCTCCCTCGAGTGCGTACTTACCCTCCTAGCTGCAATGGGGATACCAAGAGTAATAACTATCCAACCCCGACCTCTAGGACCTCCTCTAGCCTCCTGGACCGATCAGTATACTTTGGCACCACTGGGGAAGTATACCCACGTAAGGAAGGCCAAACTACTTGAGGCATTGACCAAAGGATGTATCTCCACCCTCCCCCCCATCCCGTCCACAAGTTTCCCTATGGTGGAGCAAGAGATCAAAGTAAGAGCCTCCTCACCCCATAAACCTACCATGACCTGATAAGGTGTGGCCTCCATGTCATCAGTGGTCAAGGAGGCGATTGGGCCGGTGAGGTGCTCGAGCATCGACATGTCTATCCATCCGGCTACCCTCACGGCCTTCCGGGATCCGCCACCTCTACACCTCTCCCATAAGGGATGAAACACTCGTAGACCCAACTCATAACCAGGGTCGGATGACTCAATGACTACCCCTATAAATGAACCACCCGGTACAAATCATGATAGGTGGTCCCAAGAATGTCGGCTCCCCATGAGTAAATCTGGCCATGTCCCTCAATTTGTGCAATGATGGGGGACCAGCAATAAAGTAAAGTGTCTCCTCCCTTGTCCCCGATCAATCTTGAGGCAAGGATCCCCATAATGGCCTGCGAATCAAGGGGATAGGTAGGCTAGGAATAGATTGGACCCTCACCCCTTTCTTTGAACCAGTGGAGATAACTGCATCTCCCATATACGAAGCCCACTATGTGCTATCTGAGCCCGTGACCTGTTGTCTCAAGAGTGAGCCATCTCCCGATGATCGGGACCCCCAAGATATGGTAAACATCCTCCAAAGTAATGGTCCACTCACCCCGACTCCTGGGAATCGGAAAGTGTTCCGATTAGCATCCCAATATGAAAATAGGTCACAAAGTATGTGACTAGAAGGGGCAACATGCGGGACCCATGATATGCGCAATATACCGGCCCTCTGAAGTGTGTCCTGCTCATCCTGAGAAAGTGCATCCAATACTGCTGGAAGCCAATCACACTCTCTCTCTCGGCTCCATCTAATATACTCCTCCTTCACCTGCATACACCCAAAAACACACAAAAAGGAGTAAGTTAGTATTCAAATGACATTAGAAAAATCATGAAAGTAGGTAAGAATGCTAGAAATGCAAAAATGAATTCAAATAAGTATTGTTTTTGCATTCTGTGTAGAACCACCGTCTGAGAGTAGGGTGGCGGTTCCATAATCGCTGCCTTAAGGGCGGTGGTCTTATAACTGCCGCCTAATCAAGGTAGCGGCTCGTGTAACTACCACCTTGCTCGGGGTGGCAATCGCTTCCCAAAATCTCACGCCGGTCATGTGCCCTAAAAATGGCTAAAAATGCAAAATAAAGACCATTTGACTTAAACAAAGCCTACCCAATATTTGCCCCCTAAAGTGACCTTATTAAAATTGACATTTTCAAAAATAATCTCCCATGACAAAGATTTCACCATTTTAACATTTTGGGGACAAAAACGGTAAATCGAGAAAAACTAACTTTTGTGACCTCGCGGGTTGGTGTTCCACTCGTGGAGGCATGATCACAATCTCGTCCCAAATGTTTTGACTATACTCTCGTCAGAAACCATCAATGTGGGTCCCAGAGCTCAAAATCAATCAAATCAACACGCATAAATGAATAGGAAAATGGGCCCACTTTTACATATATAGCAACCTAACTTGTTTTGAATGCCCTTTTTGTAGGTTTGGAGCACCAACGGAGGTAAGTTCTTATCCCACATAAATGGTACGTCCTCATTTCATAATATTTTAGTGTTTATTCTTTGATCTATTTTTTCTATCTGTACTTGAGTCCTCTTTTCATTTTACAAAGTTGCGGGAATCTTGGATGGCGTCATTTTGACACACGAGATGTATTAGGTATAATTTCTAACTTCCCATTTCAGGACCGCCATACTTGGACCCACCATTTTTTACGCCTCTTCATGGCTAAACCACTTCTCCGAGGGGGCAATATGTATGTACCCAAAATTGTAGGGTACTACATCGCCGAACAACAATGTTACACGTGCCCCAATGATGATACAGGTCTCCTCGCAAGGTGTTCGGGATCTAAAAAATCTCTCCAAGTATGCGTTAACATCCCGCATGCCCCATTTAGCCCTGCGTGCTTTGATTTTTCCTTCCCTCTCTTTTCATTTTTGTTTCGGTCTTCAAATGTGGCGAAACCGTCACCCCTTAAAATGTATATAATAATTACAGGTTGATAAACATAAAATACATAACACTAAATATACCCCACTTTGAAGTGGTACAAGAGTGTGTTAGGTAATAATATCATTAAGTGTATTTATGATACTTGTGTACTAAAGCACGGGTCAACTTACCTTGTGATTATTAAAAAATACATGAAATTTTTCTTTAAAGAAATGAATACTAATGGAGGAATTTTGAGTAATGACTAAAAATAACACTAGTAAAAATCCTACAAAAGTAGCAAGTTAGTGCAAAATCACAGCACCCTAGATGTTGATCATATTTCTAGGTTGATCACTCTAGCATCCAATGTGATTGCACAACATTGAATCCTTTCTTTGAGTGTGGGACTCGTGAAAATGAGAAAGGAATCTCCAGAGAAGGTTGGTTCCTCTTCCTAAACTACCTGCCACAAGCTATTCTAGTGCAGGAAAGCTAATCTAATCCTAATCTAACCATGCCAAGGAGACAGAGAGAGAGAGAGAAAGGAAAAAAAGGGAAAACAGAGCCTACACTAAAACAGTGATACACCAGAGAAGGAAAATGTTGAACATCTATCAAAACGGCCATGGAACAAGGAGAGGTGAGCAATGGGAAGGATGGACAGAGATGCATCGAGGCCCAAGGATAGATTTCACACAGAAAATGTCCCAAAACTCCATGAACACAACTCCAAACCTGCAATGAACATTCAAACGTGCACAAATACCTGCAATGAAGAGAGGCAAGAAGAAAACAAGTGAAAAATGAGCAAGGATGGACAGATGCATCATGAAACACGTTTTTGTTGCTTCAGAAGTTTGCACAGAACATCATTTTAATGGTAAAAGGAAAAAATGCCATTACAGAGAAGGGGAGGAGGTTCGAACTCCATTTTCAACCCTGGAGAAGAAAAGAAGGGAGGGTAGAGCTGAAAAGATGAACCACCTTTCTAAAAATGAGCCAAATTTGGCTTTATACAATGCATGGGTTGAGCCCAGGAGAGAGAAAACGTAGGAAAACGTGCAAGCAGACCCAACCATTGACCAAAACGCATTCTTCATTAAAATCAGTGGTTGAAACATCACTTCAGCCATGCTGAAGAAGAATGTGACCCATGTGCATTAAAACTGGTTGTTGAAACGTCAGCTCTGGCCATGTTGAAGAAGAATGTGACCCATGTGTATTAAAACTGATTGTTGAAACATTAGTTCTGGCCATTACCACGCGCCAGAGACGGTTCTTGATTTTCTCTCTCCAAACTAAACCAAAATGTAATATTTTCCATGGAATCATGTATATATATTTTCCAGCTTTCCATTGATATAAAGAACGTGAAAATCCGAGCTCTGGATTGAAAGTTATGGCGATTTGAAGATTTAGGGCAAAAATAGGCCAAAACGGATCGGTGGGAAAATATTTGAATTTTTTCCATGCACTGCCACTTGGATGACACGTGTCGGGCACTGATTGGATGAGCAATTCTCTCTCATTCCCATTCCGTGGGTTTTCCTTTGAAAATTTTGACTTTTTATAACTTTGGAAAATTTTCCATTTTTTCCCCACGCTTGCCCGCCTCGGGATACGTGGCATGATCTGGTTTGAGGACAGGGGTGCGAGGTCATCCTTGTCTTTTAATTTTTTGGCCCAAGACTTTTGTCAAATTTTCCTAAGTCTTTCCCTGGCTCCGAACTCCCCACCTTAGGACACGTGTCCTGTGTCTATTAGCTCGGGCCGACCCTTCAAACCTTGCCCTTTGAAAAATTTTGGCCAAAAAACACTTAGCCAATTTCCATTGCGCTTCCCCTTGTGACATGTGTCACGCTTGCTCATTCGGTCGTCGGGCCTCCTTGTCTCTTTTCGGCCATTTCACCTTTTCACGTCCCACGCGTACTTTTGGCCCGGATGTCCCAAACTGTCTAGGAAAAATTTCTCCGAACCGCCCGATTCGGGCTTCCTTGTTCCTGTTTGCGGCAAAGACACGTGGCAAGATTCCATTCGCTCTCGAATATTTCAGCTTTTCGCGTCCAGCGCATAATTTTGGCCCGGATGTCCTAAACTAAAGTCCTATGTTTCAATCGAATCGGCGGGTCGCGTCCTCCACGTACTTTTGTCCCAACTATCCCGACTACCTAGGACAAATCTCTCTGAACCACCCGAAATGGACTAACTTGTGCCAAATCAGCCGATCCGCGTCCTGCGCATACTTTTGGTCCAACTGTCCCAGTAGACCGCACGAAACAAGACTTAGGCAATTTTCTTCATTTTTTCGGCCTGTTCGGCTTTTCGCCCTGCGCTGGTCCCGATGTCCCAATTATGCGTGATCGCCCGGTGGCCTTTTGGCGATTCATGCCAGAAGACGTCCCAAACTGTCCCCAAGGACCACCTGGACTAGGACTTAGCCGATTTTCATGATTTTGGGCCTTGAATCAATCTACTTACTTGGGATAGAATAATCTGATGCATGTTATCAAAATTACCCGGGGTGAATTTTGGATAACAATTTGGTGACTCAACGGGGTCACCTGCTTTGCTAGATGAATGATCGATGTCTGAAGCAATCCATTAGGCATGCGATCATGAGTAGTAACTTTGCTAAAACTGATCTAAAATTTGAAAACTTCGCTCACGAACCGCTTGAAACCCACTTTGGACATGGAGTCGTTCTCACCAAAATGCCACTGAAATAGACTGTGCAAGAGCAAAACCAGCACCACGAAACTATGTACAGAGCTGAAAATCATACATGCTCCAAATGGAACGTGCAGTGTGCACAAGCACTTCTTCTGAAAGAAAACCTACCTACTCTACTCTAACTGGAAGCAAAGGAAAGCTAAACAAACCCTGCAATTGGTTGTGAGAAATAGCTTCCCTTTCTCAAAAGTGGCAGCCATGTAATTGATTTGGAGCTGATCATGGCTATTAGGATGAGTGGAAAATCAACAAGAAGCTGGTCTTCCACCCAAATCATCAAGGTATCAGCTGAAGGAAAATTCAATACCTCTTTTAGTTGCTCTGCATTTGGATTGAAGAGGTATGACAGCTTGATCCTTGGTACTTTGTAGCTCACCCTCATGCTCAGAAGCAAGCATGACTGGTTGTGGCTTCTCCTTTGGCTCCAATGAAGCCAAATACCTGATTGGGCAAGGTCTGATCCGTTTGATATGCCCAGAGATCTGATTTTCAACTCCAAAATGGAGTCTTCTTGTAGACCTTCTTGAAGACTTGAATGGATGGTGTGGAAGAAATGGTGAAATTCCTCTGTCCTTTCCCTTCCTCCAATGAAGGACATGAAAGATTAGAATCTTTCAATCTTGGTTCCAAAGAGCTGCTATAAGATGCAGGCTGCTGCAAATGAATGTTCTCCTTCATGACAACAGACTCAAGTGTTTGGAATGTGGATGATGAAAGAGAGAATGGTGGAAACTCAACTGGCTCTTCTCCATCAAAACAGTCCTCCAAATCTGACAGATAAACTGCCTCATGGCTGTCCTGCTGCAAATGCTCCACTTCCTCCATGGTGTCTTCTTGATCTGTAACTTGACCACCATGGTTTCTTTCACCCTCCAATATTGAGTTTGAGAGATCAAACTCCTCTTCAGTATTAGAACTTGAGAGAGGTGAAGTAGAAAGAAGAACTAAAGGTTCTCCTGTAGCCTGCTTTGTGCTCAAAGCCCTTGGATCTGCAATTTTCTCCTCCACAACTAGAATGTGCTCCTCTTCTTTTGGATCTGGAGCAGCTTCTCCTTTCTCCAATGTTTGAAGACAATCTTGCTCTTGATAGAAATCTTCCTCTAGCACGAAGTTTGTCAAGTCAAACTCTTCAATCTGCTGCTCTAGAGGACAAGTTGGGACTGCAAGATCTTCTTCTGAGCTTTCTTCCTTTATGGCTGATTGTGCAACTTGAATTGAATCAGCATTCCCTTCAAATAGAGTGCCAACATGGACACTACTTTATGAGCAAACTGACTGCTGATCTGCTTCTTCTTTTTGCTCTTCTTCTGCTGCCACAAAATCAGTCTTAACCACCATTTGTTCAACCTTAGCCTCTTCTATAGGTTTAACCATCAAGGGGATCTTTGTCATCCCAAATTTGGCAGCCCAAACCCTCAAGTTGTCTGTCATTTCTTTTCTGTTGGGCTCCTCTTCTTGTTGTCCTTCATGGCCGATTTTTGCAATTTCTTCTTCCCCACATGGAATTGGGAATGCAAGATGAAGTTGATTTTGCATTATGGCCTCTTTTAAGAGAAATTCATGTTGGAGGTGGGAAACATTGGGTTTTGGGTTTGTTCATGACAAAAGCGATCGACTCGACATGAGTTTTAACATGCCTTGTGTCGCCTGTTTTCCGATACCCGAAATCCGCTTCATATTGAGAAAATCAGGTTTTCGGACCTCCGGCGCATCGGAACATGACCTATTCAAAACATGTTTTGTGTCACCTGTTCCCCGATACCCGAAGTCTGATTTAGTCCTTTGTATCGGGTTTTCGGAGCTGTGAAGCATCTAAACATCTCATGCTTTATGTCTTGTGTTTCCCGAAACCCTGAAACCCGAATTGCACTAAGCCCCCTTGTGTCGGGTTTTCGGACCTCTCTAACATGCTGACATGGCATTCATGCCGAGTTGTCGGTGAGTTGGCACGTGCTGAGCTGAAGTGTATTAATTACAATTTTCTTATAAATACGTGGATTTCCACGTCATTTTTACCGGACGTATTTTTAACTCGTGGATTTTTCGTACATGCTCTTTCAACCTCGAAACCCGAAAGCTCGCCTGTGCCCGATTGAATCACCATTTTCGATCTTCCCTTTCTCTGGTTGAAGGTATTTCTCTCTCCACTCTTTGTTCCTAGTTTTTATGGATTGATTGCGCGTGAATTCTTCCCATTTTCTTGCTGGGTTTTGAAAGATTTTTATTCTTCTTCTTTCTGGAGTTGTTTTGAAAAAAGGGGTTTAGGTTTTAGGGTCTATCTCTTCTAAATTACCACTTGGTGCTATTTCCTCAAAGTTTTATTATGTGCCTGGTACATGAATGGTTAAAAGGAGATTGCATGTTTGAAATTCAACGAAAAACCCTGTTTTTCTCTTCTCGGGTTTTGAAGGCTGTTGTGCAGTGTCGAAGACCCGAAGTATATTGAAGGCTTGGCGTGCGGACTTTCCAGAGTTCCCGGCATCAACACAAGTGTCGGGCTTTCTTCCGTTTCCGACATCATCGGCAGTGTCGGGCTTTCCCAAAGTTCCGACATTATCAAACGTATCAGGTTTTTCCAAAGTTTCGACATTTTCAGCGCATCGGGTTTTTAGGATTTTCCTACATCATCTTCGCCAGTGTCGGACTCTTCCGTTCTTCCGGCATATCCAGCAGGTCAGGATTCTCACAGTGAGCAACATCTTCTGAGCTTCGAAACTTTCTTCCTTCGACGTCCTTCATGTCGGACCCTGGTCCATCTCAGGAAAAGACCGAGAAGTCAGGCAGAATGAAATACAAGTTTAAAAAGCTGGAATCTCCATCGTATATTGATTGCAACTACGACATCCGAGACACCGAACTCGGAAATATAGACATTGAAGATTTCTGGAGTAGGGTGAGGAGTTCCTCCCAAACTCCATGGATGAAAACTATAGCCGATAGTGGCTTGCCTCTCGCAGCGGGTCTTCCCATGTCTGCTCAGTGTCCAGAATTCATCTTGGCTTGTGCATCCAGTTATGACTCGGCGTCTCGTTCTGTGAGAAGTCAATCAGGTGAAGTAGTGATCAAATTGGATGGAGGTTACTTTGATGATCTCCTAAAACTGCCCAATTTTGACGAGTATGGAGAGTTGGACATCAAGTCAGCTCAGAAATCCTGGGACAACGATCAGGAAGACTGCATCAAACATGTGAACAAGAAGTTCCTGATCAAGGCCAAACCAGTTGTCTCTAGATTTCCAAGGATTATCCCCAGGAGTGATTTCATCCAAGAAATCAATGACATCATCACCCTGCTGAGTCGGGTTTTTGGTTTGCCCGAATCGAATGTATTTCAGGATGGATGTATCGAATTTATGATCACCATCAAGAATCGCGAGGGATCGACGTGGGGTACTCTCATCAGCAATGAGATTGATTCCCAAATGACAACGGTCTTGTCAACTGGGAAATTTTATATGTCTTCATATGTCACATACGCGTAGGGATGAGGAACTATCCCGGGCTGGATACTAAGGGAAGCAGAACGGCGAACCAGGTGTATCAATACTTCCCTCAATTGACAAAGAAGGGGTCCAAAGACCATTTCAGGAGGGTGAATGATGCCTTCTTCTATGAAAATATCTACAGGATAAACCCTGAGCTGAGGAAGACAAGAGTCTCAGATGAGGCTTGGGCTGAAGTTTCTAAATGGGGATGTATCTTCTTACAATTCAAGAAGTTTACATATCTTCGGGTGGTCATGTACTCGGGAGATCCTTTTCACCTGCCCCGATATCCAGGGGATAGACTGATATTGATGGAGTTGGTTAGGCAGCTGTTGGATTTCCATAAATTCCAACAAAGCAAACATAAGGCTGTTGTATCCTTCCCAATTTCTATTGGGAGATATACTTGCTCAACAGTAGTGAAAGCCAAAAATGTTGTCCACGAACTTCAGGACAAATTGAAGAAGCATATGAAGCCTCGAGACGGTTTTGACATCCGAGGAGTGCTCAGAGCATATGGAACCCAGCATCTGCACAGGCCAAACATAGAGGATATTTGGGTGGATCTGCGTAATGAGGTTGCTGTTCGCAGAAAGGATAATAGCAGATTGACTATTGCTGAGATTCAAACACTGGAGCTTGCTGATTTACCAGAAGGTACGGGTGACAATGAAAGTGTTTTGGATCTTTCCTATGATGGACTAAAGGAGGATCAATATGTTTTCCCACCTATTGATTGGTCAGCCAGCGAAAAAGCCTCTATTACAGATAGGTCGGCTCTAATCCTTGCTCGCACCAAAGCATGGCTCTCCTCTTGGGGAATGAATTTTAAAGATGATAAGTTTTCAAAGTTGGCTGCTTCAGAGGCGGGGCCCTCCAAAAAGGAAAAGGACAGAAAATCTTCTAGGGCGCCTATAAAGGTCAAGATTGTCAAAAAGAGGAAAGAAAGAGAAATCTCTTCAATTGTTTCTCCAGTAGAAACGGTGAATGTGCCAGAATCACCAACACCACCAGAAATAGGAGAAATTAATTTGGAAGAAGGAGGAAGCCAGACTACTTGGCTTCACCATTTTTGTTGATTGCTCAAGCTGAAGAGACCTTATCTCTTGCATCCAGGCTTTGGAGTGCGGATCATGCCTCTTTCCTCACAACCACTCCTACCTCCTTATTCTCCATCAACTTCTTCAGTAATGGCCAGTATTTTCTCTGGACTTTCACCCCTCTCTGCTGGTACCCAAGTGATCACCAACACGCCCCCTCCTGTGCCTCTTTTTATTGGATCTACTACCACGTTGGTAACTATTCCTCCTCCACTAGTAGAATCTTCTCCCCTTGAGGGTATGATACCAGCTTCTGCAACCATGGCAACTCCCTCTGATACGCCGCAATGGCTACTCGAGCAAACTCCGAGGAAGAGGAAGGTGATTGTGCCCCTACCAGCCTTTGATTTCAGCTCACTCAAGGCTCCTACTGCGAAATCAGCCAAGAAACCCAAAACAGTTTCAAGGGTTTTGGTGGATGCTTCAGGAGATAAGTTCGCAGAGATTGCCACTCCCTCGGCTGACAAAACTAGAGAGGATATAACAGCCTCTGATTATCAGGTAACCAGGGTGGCTCTAGGGAAAGTGGCAATGAAGGGCGCAACAAGATGCACGGGATTCCATAAACGTGTTGTGCCAAAAGTTGAAAGAAACAAAGGACAGCAGAGATGAGCTTAAGGAAAAAGTGGAGCAGTTGACAGAGGTTTTGATTAAACTCTCAAAACCCCTTGAATCCATACCACCTTCTTCTGTTTCTGTCGGATTCGATTTCTCATCAGTACCTACGATTGAGAAGATTGCTAAAAAAGGAAGGGTGGTTGATGAATGGATCCAAGGTTGCTCAGCGGGGAAGGAAGTAATTCAAGACGTGGTGAAAGTTCATCAGTCCTTGGGGACATTCAGAAGGATGGAGAGAAGATGGATGAAGAATTCTCTCAGGAAATTGGACATCTTGATTTGACTTTTGAAGCTCTCCAGGTGTTAAAGCAAATACCAGCACATCTCTTGGTGGAAGAAGGTATTCTCCCACATACAGATAAGCATTTCCAGCTGACCAAGGCCATCAGGTTCAGAATAAAGATTCTCAGTGAAACTGCGGTAAGTTGAGAGAATCGAGGATAAAGCTGATTGATGGGAAAAGTGATGCGGAAGAAGAATTGCTGAAGATTTGTCCAAAGGTGTCAGTTGGGAACTCAGGTATCCTATCAGCAGATGATCTCTTCAAACAAATCCAAGAGTCTGTTCAGCATGAACCAATACGGATTTGGCCTTGAGATCATTGATCGGTTGGTAAGGGTTGAACATTCTTTGGAGGCCTTAAGAAAGCTCAGCAAAGGATTGAAAAAGCTTCCCGGCAATGCCAGCGATATTCATGAGACCTGCGAAATTTGGAATGATCATTCCACTGCGCCTGATGAGAATGAAATGCAAGGCATAATTCGGAAGTTCGGGAATTTTGAGCAAAGCAGTCTCGGTGGAGGAAGAAAAAGAGGAAGGAGCAAAGGATGATGATTCAGATTAAGTCCCAACGTTTCATGTCATTTCAATCTTGAAATTGACATGTCTTTTTCATTTCTGTTTCGTCACATTTTTGAATCATATTTTGACTTGATCTCCTGCGTGAGAATCAAGCAAAACAGAACTCTTGTTAAAATGCTATTTTTAGGATCGCCTATTTTATCTCTACTTCTTTTATTATAAATAAGGGATCTTATGCATTCAAAAAAGGTCGAATTTTTGGAATATTTAGGGGCTATTGGAAAGAAGAAAAACTTTGTGTTTTCATTCAATCATTTTGAAGAATAGGAGTTGATATTATTTTACAGACTTTGTGTTGTGGAATATATCTTACTTAAGACAGTGTTCTTATGTTCATGATCTTAAGCTATTCTTTGCATAGCATCTTAGTGTTTCTGATTATTTCGGACATTATATCTGTGATCTAAAGCTCGTATGATTATTTCGTGCTCTGTGTTTACTCGAAAGAAAATACGTTTCTCTCATTTCCTTTCTACTGTGCTTCTTTCATTGTAACAATTTCTAACCCAGTTCATTTACGAAAGAAATATCCTTGAATCGTGTGAATGTGGATTTCGGGATTCCATCCCACCCCCAATGGTTAGATTAGTGTGAATACTTTATATATCGTTTTTACTTGTGTTTTAGATTAGTAATAAGCAGGCAGCCTCACCTGTCTTTGAGGAGGGATTTAATCTCATATACTGTGGTTGAACCTCATATTTTGGTTTGACAAAATATCCAACCAACAGTTTTTGGCGACTCCGCTGGGGAATTACGGATCAATAGTATAAAGCTTATCCTCTCGGTGTCTGGCGACTCCGTATTTGCCTTATTTTCAACAAGATCTCCTTTCAGTTCAAGCTGGCCAGGAAGATCTTCACTCGGTCTCGCCGAGCTCAAGGTGAAATTGATCCACTCTTTGAGTTACTGCAATAGCACAATTTCAGTCTTTCTCCCAACAGCATTGTCTCTAACCGAACCAGAAGTTCTTCGCCTGTTCGGAGAAACCGGATCCCTGTGGAACGGAAGCATCTGCAACTTGTCGTGCACTACTCTTGTCTGATACTCGGATCCCTGTACGCACTCTTTTCAGGAGGATGGCGGTTCAACCTGTGCCTTGGGGCGCAGTTATTGGTCCTCTTTCTTTGACTCCTCCATTGCACGAGTTACCACGTGGATCGCGTAAAAACATTCCCAAGTTCAATGGGGATGGGAAGCAGCATCCTGACGAGCACATTGCATCTTTCTTTGTTGCATGCGGTGTTCTCGGAGTAGCCCACGAAGATGTCTCCATCCGACTCTTCGTTGAAACGTTGCAGGGTGCAGCAGCTGAATGGTTTTATCACCTCCCGAATGCATGCATCACAAACTGGGCTACCATGCGGACTAAGTTCGAAGCACGTTTCAAACCAGCCGAAGATTCCCATGCTTTGTTAGCTCAGCTCACGCATATGAAGAAGGAATCGCATGAACCTATGCGGGAATTCGTGGCAAAGTTCAACAAGCTGATCCGGAAGATTCCAGAAATAGCTGTACCTACTCTGGAAAACCAAAAATGCTTCTTCATCAATGCTCAACCTCCTGATATAAGCTTTTTATTAAGAAGGTCGGTTATCCCAGATTTGGCTACTGCTCAGTCAACAGCTACTGAAATAGAGGATGATCTCATCTTGGCGGGAAGGATCAAGAAAGACGTACCTAAACTCAAAAATCAAGGTTCTTCTCAAGGTAACACTGATCCTATGTTTCAAAAAATGGCTAATGATTTGATTGCTTTAAAAAAGCAAATGTCCCAGCAGGTGAGCAATGTTCCGTATCGGGATATCCCTAGATGGAATTTCAATAACAACAATGGTGCACCTGCCAGAGATAGGCCACGGTTAACTCCTGCTCAACCGAGACTAGCAATTGAAGCTCCTCCCATCAATGCAGTAGTAGAAATAATTGAAGAAGATGATGAAGGAGAAGAACAAGATTCCCGTGAGGCTTTCGAAGCTTCAGGATATGCTGATGAGTCTTATGACGAGTCAGCTGGCGACTCCAGCATTGGGTATTTGGAATACGATGAAGATGAATGTGCGCCAGATGGTCAGTCATTTGCTGTCTTCACTCGGTCCCAATCTCAGAATCCCAGAAAACCTCTTGAAAACACTAAGGAGAAGAATAAGGAACCTCCCATATCCATAGTTAAGAGGGGTACCCCTATTTAGTATAAACTAAAAGAGAGTTACCAAAAGCGGCTAGCTGCTCCTTATTCTCCTTCTCCTAAGATCAGTGCCTCGGCACAAGCTCATGTAATTAGGGCTGAGCCTACCATCATTCCTTCTTATACTGCTTTTGACATTGTTGATCATGCAAAGAGAACCAAAATTCAAATGTCAGAGGCAGAATACCTTCAGTCGAATCCTGAACAGTTTGAAAAGCTGGCCAAGTTCATCAGAAGTAAAGCGGCTGTTCCATCACCTTCAAAAGGTCTCCTTCCAAATCCTACTCAACTCCCACCACAGAACAATCTGACCTCTGCTTCTTCTTCAGGAAAGATTGAACCATTTTATTTGTCTCTACTTATAAATGGGTTTAAACTCAGCAATTGCATCATCGACTCAGGAGCCTCTGATAATGTTATGCCCACAAAAGTGGCCCATGCCCTTGGACTTACTTTGACTAAGTCATATGGACGGTCTTTACTCCATGGAAACTAAACAAGTCCCTTTGATTGGTCAAATCAAGGCGCACGATTTGCATTGTTGCCTTCCCTGAGAAGAGAGTGAAAATGACTATTCTGGTTGCCGACATTCCTGCAGCTTACGGTATCCTCTTGGGTAGAGGATTTTGTAAAGACGTCGGAGGAGAGATTAATATGGATTGGACCAAAGCTAAGATCCCGGTCAATGGGGTTCATCAGGTTCTTCATCCTGAACCACAGGCGAAGTATTTGGTGACCAAATCAGATGATCCAAAAGCTCAGATTCTTTTCGAAGATGCTAGCTTTGGGAATTATTTCATGACTTCAGAGATACCCATTGTAGATGTTGAAGAAGAAGATCCCAATGCTATTTGGACTGCTCGAATTTGATGGTAGCTGCTCAACCTCTGGATCAGGCGTTGGTGTTGTCCTTATATCTCCTAGCTCCGAGATTTTCCCATCAGCTTACAAGTTGCAATTTGATAATACTAACAACACGGCCGAATATGAAGCCCTGTTATTAGGATTAGAAATGGCCAGACAGAAGGGAATCAGAAATCTCAAGGTTCAGGGAGATGCGGAGCTGATTGTCAATCAGGTCAGGGGTATATATCAGGTGAAAAATGATCGGTTGAAACATTACGGAATAAAGTTTGGGATAGTATAGAATGCTTTGATGCATTTTCTATTAGGGCAGTTTTGAGAGATTATAATGACAAGGCTGATTCTTTGGCCGTATCTGCATCCCTTCTTCTTCCTCATCCTCAGTTCAAGCAAGATACATACTCTATCGAGATTGTGTATCGTCCCAGTATCCCAGATAATGCAACTCATTGGCAAGTGTTCAATGATGATCAACAGGTGTTGGCTTTTCTAGAAAAGGCTGACAATTTCAGTGAGTTATATTTTGAAGGTTCAGAATCAGCCTTCCGTGAAACTATCTCGGATCCATATCAAGAGGTTGATGGTGAATTTATTCAGCTGAAAGGCAACAAGATACCAAAAGGTTTGGTTTCTTTGGAGGGCTTGTTTGATAAGCATGATCGTTTTATTCAAAACAAAAGGCAAGTCGAAGGAGTTTCTTCCTCTGAAGTAGATCAAATCAATCTAGGTTCGTCTGATCAACCTCGGATGGTGAATATCGGGAAATGTTGTTCTCCCGAAGAGAAGGTGAGATTCACTTCGCTTTTGAAGAAATACATCGATGTGTTGGCCTGGTCTTATGCAGATTTAAAATCCTTCAAGCCCAAAGATGTACAGCACAGTATCCCTTTGAAGCCTGATGTGAAGCCGTACAGACAAAAGCAAAGACATTACAATCCCAAGATCTCAGGAACTATCCTGGCAGAAATTCAGAAGATGTTAGATGCTAGAATTATTTTCCCAATCCATCACTCCACTTGGATTGCTAACATTGTTCCTGTCAGGAAGAAGAATGGCGAAATCCGGATCTGTGTTGACTTCCGGAACTTGAATCAGTCCTCACTGAAGGATAACTATCCCTTGCCTATCATGGATCAGGTATTACAAACTGTTACTGGATCAGAAATGCTTTCCATGCTCGACGGATTTTCGGGATATAACCAAGTCGAGGTAATACCAGAGGATCAACACAAGACGGCCTTCACGACCCCATGGGGTACCTTTGCTTACAGGAGGATGCCTTTCGGCTTGATCAACGCCGGAGCCACTTTTCAGAGAGCTATGGACTTGGCATTCAGAGATTTGATGGGCAAGGTCATAGTTGTGTATTTGGATGACTTGACCGTTTTCTCTAAAAAACGGAGTGATCATTATGATCATTTAGAACAAGTACTTTTGAGATGCAGGCGTCACGGGATTTCATTGAATCCCAAGAAGTCCATGTTCGGGGTGACCGAAGGAAAATTGCTGGGTCATATTGTGACTAAAGAAGGAACCAAAATTGACCCAGAAAGGGTAAAGGCTATTCAGAGCCTTACCTTACCTGAAGTAAAACCGGAGTTCATTCTTTCTTGGAAGGTTAATTTCTTGAGAAGATTTGTACCTGATTTCACTGACAAAACCAAGGATGTCCTTGGAATGATGAAAGGCAAAGTTCCATTTCGATGGAGTACAGAAGGGAAGCTTGCATTCGAAGAAATCAAAAGGGCAGTTGCTTGCGCTCCTATCTTAGTATGTCCAGACTTCAAAAAATTTCATCATGTACAGCTACGCCTCTGCCCACACAGTGTCAGCCATCCTGATGCAGGAAAATGGGAAGGCATCGAAGCTCCCATCGCATTCATGAGCTGTCCATTGAAAGAACATGAATTGAAGATGTCACAGATTGAAAAGCATGCTTACGCGATGATACGAGCGATAAAACATTTCGGTACTATGTCTTTGAATTCCCATACTCTCGTTCTCGTTCACGATCTGCTTTGTTAAATCCATTACGACTCAACAAGAGTGGGAAGTCAATGAGGTACTTGGATAGCTAAGGTTCAGAGTGATTTAGACATCGGGCCTACCAAGTTGGTAGTACGAGGAAGGGCTGTGCCATTAATTGCAGAAAATCATGCCGAAGCAGAGTATGAAAAGACTCAAGACACTTCTTCAGAGCTGCCCATGGTGCTTTTCGTGAGTACGACCGATGAATGGTACACGGACATTGCTTTCTTCCTAACTTATGGTGAATGCCCCCCACATTTAAATCAAAAGGAGAAGAGGACCGTCAAGTTGAGATCTGCAAAAATACCTTTTGTGGAATAATGCAATATCTGAAAAGTATTGATGGTGTTTTCCTGCGTTGTGTTGATAAATCACAACAGGAAAAGTTATTAGAATCCTTTCATAGCCTAGCATGCGGAGGACATTTTTCATCCTCTGTAACAGCGTATAAGATCCTACGGGCTAGGTACTATTGGCCTACTCTCTTCCGGGATTCAGCAGAATGGGTGTCCAAATGTGAAGCTTGTCAACATTTCGTTGGTCGCCCCAAGCTAGTAGCTCTTCCTCTGAAGCCTGTAGTGATTGAAGAACCTTTCCGCCAATGGGGGATTGATTTCATCGGAACATTGAATCCTACTTCCAGTGCTGGACATAACTACGTGCTGACTGCTACAGACTATTTTACCAAGTGGGTAGAAGCCGCACCAATCAAGCAAGCAACTTCTGAAGCTGTTTGCAAGTTCCTTAAAGAAAATATAATTGTCAGATTCGGTGTGCCTCATAAGATTGTAGCTGATAATGCCTCTAATTTCTCATCACATGAGTTGACAGAATTTTGCTATGGATTTGGCATCACTCTGGCTCACTCATCTGATTATTATCCCCAGGGTAATGGGCAAGCTGAGTCCAGCAATAAGAATCTGGTTACCATAATTAGGAAACTAGTAGATGAAAATCAGAGGACATGGCACAAAGCATTGTATGATGCGTTGTGGGCTGATCGGATCACTCCAAAGCGAGCCATAGGGATGTCTCCTTTCCAATTGCTATACGGGATTGATGCTGAAATTCCTATCTCAGTAGAATTACCGGCCTTGCAGTTGGCAAAAGCGGTTGAAGATGCGGCTTTTCAGAATTCTATCGAGAAGAGGGTTATGTACCTAGCCAGGCTAGAAGAGGAACGAATCAAGGTGGTTGATCGCATCGCAGATCATCAGAGCAGAGTGAAGAAAATTTTTGACAAAAAATCAAAGCAGCGTAACTTCCAGATTGGAGACTTGGTGTTGCTTTGGGATAAGAGGAGAGAACAGAAAGGAATGCACGGGAAGTTTGATTCTTTATGGAGAGGACCTTTCAAGATCCACGAGCTGAATGGTGAAAATAGTTTTCTTCTATCATATCTGGATGGAGGGTTACTCCCTTTGCCTTTCAGTGGACAACATCTAAAGTTGTTCCACCATTAATGCAAGATGCTCTCTTGCATTGTACATATTTTACTTTTTGTAGTGTGTTTGCTTTTGGTTTTCTTTCTTTCTTTCTTCGTTTTGTTTTGTTTTGGTTTTTCTTCTTTTCTCCATAGCCCAATGAATAAAGACCAGAGATTCTGAGTTCTCTTCCTTTGGTATTACAAAGAAAGTCCCCAGCTGGAGCCAGCTGTTATCTCCGTTTTGAGTTCACGACAAAATCGATTAGATAACCCCTACGAAATTTTTGAAGTTGATTTTGCATTATGGCCTCTTTTAGAAATTCGGGTTTTGGGTTTTCGGCGCATGATTCGACATGAGTTTTAACATGCTTTGTGTCGCCTGTTTTCCGAAACCCGAAACCCGCTTCATATTGAGTAAATCGGGTTTTCGGACCTCCGGCGCATCGGAACATGCCTAATTCAAAACATGTTTTGTGTCACTTGTTCCCCGATACCCGAAGTCTGATTTAGTCCTTTGTATCGGGTTTTCGGAGCTGTGAAGCATCTAAACATCTCATGCTTTATGTCTTGTGTTTCCGAAACCCGAAACCCGAATTGCACTAAGCCCCCTTGTGTCGGGTTTTCGGACCTCTCTAACATGCTGACATGGCATTCATGCCGAGTTGTCGGTGAGTTGGCACGTGCCGAGCTGAAGTGTATTAATTACAATTTTCTTATAAATACGCGGATTTCCACGTCATTTTTACCGGACGTATTTTTAACTCGTGGATTTTTCGTACATGCTCTTTCAACCTCGAAACCCGAAAGCTCGCCTGTGCCCGATTGAATCGCCATTTTTCGATCTTCCCTTTCTCTGGTTGAAGGTATTTCTCTCTCCACTCTTTGTTCCTAGTTTTTATGGATTGATTGCGTGAAATTCTTCCCATTTTCTTGCTGGGTTTTGAAAGATTTTTATTCTTCTTCTTTCTGGAGTTGTTTTGAAAAAAGGGGTTTAGGTTTTAGGGTCTATCTCTTCTAAATTACCACTTGGTGCTATTTCCTCAAAGTTTTATTATGTGCCTGGTACATGAATGGTTAAAAGGAGATTGCATGTTTGAAATTCAACGAAAAACCCTGTTTTTCTCTTCTCGGGTTTTGAAGGCTGTTGTGCAGTGTCGAAGACCCGAAGTATATTGAAGGCTTGGCGTGCGGACTTTCCAGAGTTCGGCATCAACACAAGTGTCGGGCTTTCTTCCGTTTCTGACATCATCGGCAGTGTCGGGCTTTCCCAAAGTTCTGACATTATCAAACGTGCCGGACTTTCCAGAGTTTCCGACATTCTCAGCGCATCGGGTTTTTAGGATTTTCCGACATCATCTTCGCCAGTGTCGGACTCTTCCGTTCTTAGGCATATCCGGCGGTCGGGATTCTCACGATGAGCAACATCTCTGCTTGAAACTTTCTTCCTTGGCGTCCTTCATGTCGGACCTGGTCCATCTCGGGAAAAGGCAGAAAGTCGGGCGAAATGAAATACAAGTTTAAAAAGCTGGAATCTCCATCGTATATTGATTGCAACTACGACATCCGAGACACCGAACTCGGAAATATAGACATTGAAGATTTCTGGAGTAGGGTGAGGAGTTCCTCCCAAACTCCATGGATGAAAACTATAGCCGATAGTGGCTTGCCTCTCGCAGCGGGTTTTCCCATGTCCGCTCAGTGTCCAGAATTCATCTTGGCTTGTGCATCCAGTTATGACTCGGCGTCTCGTTCTGTGAGAAGTCAATCAGGTGAAGTAGTGATCAAATTGGATGGAGGTTACTTTGATGATCTCCTAAAACTGCCCAATTTTGAAGAGTATGGAGAGTTGGACATCAAGTCAGCTCAGAAAGCCTGGGACAACGATCAGGAAGACTGCATCAAACATGTGAACAAGAAGTTCCTGATCAAGGCCAAACCAGCTGTCTCCAGATTTCCAAGGATTATCCCGGGAGTGATTTCATCCAGAAATCAATGACATCATCACCTGTTTGAGTCGGGTTTTGGTTTGCCGAATCGAATGTATTTGAGGATGGATGTATCGATTTATGATCACCATCGAGAAGAATCAGCGAGGGGATCGGCGGGGTACTCTCATCGGCAATGAGATTGATTCCCAAATGACAACGGTCTTGTCAACTGGGAAATTTTATATGTCTTCATATGTCACATACGCAGCAGCCGGGATGAGGAACTATCCCGGGCTGGATACTAAGGGAAGCAGAATGGCGAACCAGGTGTATCAATACTTCCCTCAATTGACAAAGAAGGGGTCCAAAGACCATTTCAGGAGGGTGAATGATGCCTTCTTCTATGAAAATATCTGCAGGATAAACCCTGAGCTGAGGAAGACAAGAGTCTCAGATGAGGCTTGGGCTGAAGTTTCTAAATGGGGATGTATCTTCTTACAATTCAAGAAGTTTACATATCTTCGGGTGGTCATGTACTCGGGAGATCCTTTTCACCTGCCCGATATCCAGGGGATAGGCTGATATTGATGGAGTTGGTTAGGCGGTTTGTTGGATTTCCATAAATTCCAACAAAGCAAACATAAGGCTGCTGTATCCTTCCCAATTTCTATTGGGAGATATACTTGCTCAACAGTAGTGAAAGCCAAAAATGTTGTCCACGAACTTCAGGACAAATTGAAGAAGCATATGAAGCCTCGAGATGGTTTTGACATCCGAGGAGTGCTCGAGCATATGGAACCCGGCATCTGCACGGGCCAAACATAGAGGATATTTGGGTGGATCTGCGTAATGAGGTTCTTTGTTCGCGAAAGGATAATAGCAGATTGACTATTCTTTGAGATTCAAACAACTTTGGAGCTTGCTGATTTACCAGAAGGTACGGGTGACAATGAAAGTGTTTTGGATCTTTCCTATGATGGACTAAAGGAGGATCAATATGTTTTCCCACCTATTGATTGGTCAGCCAGCGAAAAAGCCTCTATTACAGATAGGTCGGCTCTAATCCTTGCTCGCACCAAAGCATGGCTCTCCTCTTGGGGAATGAATTTTAAAGATGATAAGTTTTCAAAGTTGGGCATTTGCTTGAGGCGGGGCCCTCAAAAAGAAAAGGAGAGAAAATCTTCTAGGGCGCTATAAAGGTCAAGATTGTCAAAAAGAGGAAAGAAAGAGAAATCTCTTCAATTGTTTCTCCAGTAGAAATGGTGAATGTGCCAGAATCACCAACACCACCAGAAATAGGAGAAATTAATTTGGAAGAAGGAGGAAGCCAGCTTCTGTCTTCACCATTTGCTGATTGCTCAACTGAAGAGACCTTATCTCTTGCATCCAAGGCTTTGGAGTCTGGATCTGTGCCTCTTTCCTCACAACCACTCCTACCTCCTTATTCTCCATCAACTTCTTCAGTAATGGCCAGTATTTTCTCTGGACTTTCACCCCTCTCTGCTGGTACCCAAGTGATCACCAACACGCCCCCTCCTGTGCCTCTTTTTATTGGATCTACTACCACGTTGGTAACTATTCCTCCTCCACTAGTAGAATCTTCTCCCCTTGAGGGTATGATACCAACTTCTGCTGACCATGGCAACTCCCTCGATACGCCATGATGATGGCTACTCGAGCAAACTCAGGGAAGAGGAAGGTGATTGTGCCCCTACCAACCTTTGATTTCAGCTCACTCAAGGCTCCTACTGCGAAATCAGCCAAGAAACCCAAAACAGTTTCAAGGGTTTTGGTGGATGCTTCAGGAGATAAGTTCGCAGAGATTGCCACTCCCTCGGCTGACAAAACTAGAGAGGATATAACAGCCTCTGATTATCAGGTAACCAGGGTGGCTCTAGGGAAAGTGACAGCAGAAGGGGCGCAACAAGATGCACGGGATTCCATAAACGTGTTGTGCCAAAAGTTGAAAGAAACAAAGGACAAGCAGAGATGAGCTTAAGGAAAAAGTGGAGCAGTTGACAGAGGTTTTGATTAAACTCTCAAAACCCCTTGAATCCATACCACCTTCTTACATTTTACATCCGGATTGATTTCTCATCAGTACCTACGATTGAGAAGATTGCTAAAAAAGGAAGGGTGGTTGATGAATGGATCCAAAGGTTGCTCCAACAGGGGAAGGAAGTAATTCAAGACGTGGTGAAAGTTCATCAGTCCTTGGGAGACATTCAGAAGGATGGAGAGAAGATGGATGAAGAATTCTCTCAGGAAATTGGACATCTTGATTTGACTTTTGAAGCTCTCCAGGTGTTAAAGCAAATACCAGCACATCTCTTGGTGGAAGAAGGTATTCTCCCACATACAGATAAGCATTTCCAGCTGACCAAGGCCATCAGGTTCAGAATAAAGATTCTCAATGAAGCCTGCAGTAAGTTGAGAGAATCAAGGGATAAACTGATTGATGGGAAAAGTGATCTGGAAGAAGAATTGCTGAAGATTTGTCCAAAGGTGTCAGTTGGGAACTCAGGTATCCTATCAGCAGATGATCTCTTCAAACAAATCCAAGAGTCTGTTCAGCATGAACCAATACACGGATTTGGCCTTGAGATCATTGATCGGTTTGTAAGGGTTGAACATACTTTGGAGGCCTTAAGAAAGCTCAGCAAAGGATTGAAAAAGCTTCCCGGCAATGCCAGTGATATTCATGAGACCTGCGAAATTTGGAATGATCATTCCACTGCGCCTGATGAGAATGAAATGCAAGGCATAATTCGGAAGTTCCAGGAATTTCAGAGCAAACAGTCTCAGCTGGAGGAAGAAAAAGAGGAAGGAGCAAAGGATGATGATTCAGATTAAGTCTCAACGTTTCATGTCATTTCAATCTTGAAATTGACATGTCTTTTTCATTTCTGTTTCGTCACATTTTTGAATCATATTTTGACTTGATCTCCTGCGTGAGAATCAAGCAAAATAGAACTCTTGTTAAAATGCTATTTTTTAGGATCTGCCCTATTTTATCTCTACTTCTTTTATTATAAATAAGGGATGCTTATGCATTCCAAAGGGTCGAAATTTTTTGGAATATTTAGGGGCTATTGGAAAGAAGAAAAACTTTGTGTTTTCATTCAATCATTTTGAAGAATAGGAGTCGATATTATTTTACAGACTTTGTGTTGTGGAATATATCTTACTTAAGACAGTGTTCTTATGTTCATGATCTTAAGCTATTCTTTGCATAGCATCTTAGTGTTTCTAATTATTTCGGACATTATATCTTGTGATCTAAAGCTCGTATGATTATTTCGTGCTCTGTGTTTACTCGAAAGAAAATACGTTTCTCTCATTTCCTTTCTACTGTGCTTCTTTCATTGTAACAATTTCTAACCCAGTTCATTTACGAAAGAAATATCCTTGAATCGTGTGAATGTGGATTTCGGGATTCCATCCCACCCCCAATGGTTAGATTAGTGTGAATACTGTATATATCGTTTTTACTGTGTTTTAGATTAGTAATAAGCAGGCAGCCTCACCTGTCTTTGAGGAGGGATTTAATCTCATATACTTTGTGGTTGAACCTCATATTTTGGTTTGTGGAAGCAGTGCAACTTCGAAATGGGTTGCTGATCGGATGGAGTCGCCGGATGTGTTCTGAAGTGCCTCAAGGCTGAAATCTTCACGGAACAAACCAACCTGCAAAATATGAAGTGGAAGACCTCTAAGGTCCCACCGGTGTGCAAAAGCTGTTGATTTAAAATCACGGCATCCACGGATGTTGATCAGATTTCTAGTTTGATCATCTACTAGCATCAATGTGATTGCACAACATTGAATCCTTTCTCTAAGTGTGGGACTTGCAAATGAGAAAGGAATCTCGAGAAAGGTTAGTTCCTACTCCCAAACTACTTTCCACAAGCTATTCCGGTGCAAATGGGAAAGCTAATCTAATCCTAATCTAACCACCAAGGAGGCAGGAGAGAGAGAGAGAGAGAAGAGAAAAAGAACAAAAAGCCTACACTAAAACGGTGATACACGAGAGAAGGAGAATGTTGAACATTTATCAAAACTACCATGGGACGAGGAGAGGTGAGCAATGGGAAGGATGGACAAATGCATCGAGAGGCCCCCGGATATATTTCACATTAGAAAATGTCCTTTCAAAACTCATGAACACGCTCAAACCTGCAATGAACATTCAAACGTGCACAAATACCATAATGAAGAGAGATAAAAGAAAAAAAAGAAAAAAGCGAGCAAGGATGGACCCGGATGCATCACGAAACACGTTTTTGTTGCTTCAAGTTTGCCATTAACATCATTTGATAGTAAAAGGCAAAAACACCATTACGAGCGAGGGAGGAGGTTTGAACTCCATTTTCAACCTCTAGAGAAGAAAAGAAGGAGGCGAGCTGAAAAAGATGAACCACCTTTCTAAAAATGAGCCAAATCGGCTTTATACAACGCATGGGTCGAGCCCAGGAGAGAGAAGCGTGAGGAAGCGTCGGCAAAGCGACTGAACCATTGACCAAAACAGCATTCTTCATTAAAATCGGTTGTTGAAACATCACTTATGGCCATGCTTAAAGAAGAATCGACCCATGTGCATTAAAACTAGTTGTTGAAAGCGTTAGCTACTGGGCCATGTTGAAGAAGAATGTGACCATGTGTATTACAGATTTGGGTGTTGAAAGCGTCGATTCCGCCATTACCATCAGCGCCAGAGACGTTTCTTGATTTTCTCTCTCCAAACTGAACCAAAATGCAAGATTGTCCCGGAATCATGTAGAGAATTTTTCCAGCTTTCCATTGATATAAAGAACATTGAAAATCAGAGCTCTGGATCGAAAGTTATGGCGATCACGAAGATTTAGGGCAAAAGTAGGCCAAAAGCGGATCGGCATGAAAATATTTGAATTTTTTCTCGCATTGCCACTGGATGACACGTGTCGGGCGCTGATTGGATGAGCAAATTCTCTCTCCTTCCCTTTAGCGGGTTTTCCTTTGAAAATTTTGACTTTTTATAACTTTGGAAAATTTTCCATTTTTCCCACAGCGCCCACCACTGGACACATGGCATGATTTGGTTGGACGACAGGGGCGCGGGGTCATCCTTGTCTTTTCAATTTTTAGCCCAAAAAAATTTTGTCAAATTTTCTTAAGTCTTTCCACAGCTCCGAACTCCCACGCTTAGGACACGTGTCACTGTGTCTATTAGCTCGGGCCGACCCTTGAAACCTTGCCCTTTGAAAAAATTTGGCCAAAAACACTTAGCCAATTTCCATTGCACTTCCCCTTGTGACACGTGTCATGTCTGCGATTCATCAGTGGGCCTCCTTGTCTCCTTTCGGGCCCCGAAACTATGCAGGACAAATTTCTCATAGAACCGCCCGGTTCGGGCTTCCTTGTCCGTTGCGGCGAAGACACGTGTGCTTAAACTTTCCATTCGCTCTCGCTCTTTGGCTTTTCGCGTCCATGTACACTTGGCCTAACAGATGTCCCAAACTAAGTCCTCTGTTTCTTACCGAACCCCGGCCGGTTAGCGGCCTCCGCGTACTTTTTTGTCCCAACTTGTCCATGATCGCTGGGACAAATCTCAACCGCCAGAAATGGTGGCTTTGCGCCAAATCGGCCCGATCCGCATCCGCGCGTACTTTTTTTGGTCCAACTGTCCCAGCACTACGCCAAAGCAAGACTTAGGAAATTTTCTTCATTTTTTTTGGCCGGTTCGGCTTTTGCGCTTCTGCCTAAAAGGCGTCCGATGTCCCAATTGTGCATGATGGACGCTCAGCGCCTTCCCGATTCGGTCGTGCCAACATCCCAATCGTCCCAAGGACCGCTTGGACTAGGACTTAGCTGATTTTCATGATTTTGGGCCTTGAATCAATCTACTTGCTCAAGACAGAATAATCGATGCATGTTATCAAAATTGCCACAGGGGGTGAATTTTGGATATGATAACTAATGTTATAATTTAGTACGTTTTAATTATTTGATGAATCTAATAACTTCTCTATTTATGGTTTTCAATGAGGCCTGAGGATCAAGTCTTCCCAGGTGTAAAGCTTGAGAATGCGACACGGAGAGTCGAAGCGAGTGAGGCCGAAGAATGTGTGTCTGGGTGATTTTGACGGCATACATGCTTCGTTACATGTAGTGCTTGCGAGAAACGTGTTCATTGGTTAAGTTTGTTTGCTTATTTTACATTGTTGGATCTATATGTTTCCTCGACACTTAAACAAAGATGCCATCAAACTATGTAATCTAGTGAACAATTGTACAACACCCCTTAAGGTGCTTTCAATCAAAAATATTGAATTCAAACTATGATTAATATTTAATGATTTAAAATGGAAAAGGTGGGAAATACAATGGATGATACAATTTTAAAGATGACATAAATAACTATGCCAAGATCATATGAACTTTGAAGTTATGAACAATATTGAAAAATGTAGGGACCGAAACGATTCTAAAATGTATAGAAAGGGATATACAACTTCGACTTGAGGCATGTTTTTACACATATTTTAAAAACGTAAACACATGATGAATACGGGGTTAAAAAAACATTTGCAAGTCATTATAACACATCAACAACACTAAATTTAAACCATTACGTGGACACACAATGTCCATAAGATAATGTCAAATAAATGTAGAGGCCTTTTTCAAGTGTACAATAATGTCATATATGATATACAGAGTGCCGACATTAATCTACCAATCGAAGAAAAAGATGAAACAGAAAGTCAAAATAATGAAGACATATCAATACTATACTAATTAGATTATTAATTTTGTGGTCAAATAAATACTTATAGAGCTTAAACTAATTGAACTTATTCTCCCAACATAATCTTGAGTTGTCATGAGTTCCTATTTTTGCTTATCATATTCGATTTGGAGTAGGGCCCTCGTATCTAGAAAGATAGGATAATTGTCCACTCACATCTTTCTATTTCCTTTATTTAATGGAAACCTAAAAGTTTGACACTTCACAGACCGTCTTTATCCCTATCTTGGGAATGAGTGTAAAGATAAAATTCTTATACCAAAGGAAAGAGCTCTTTTAAGTAGTTCTCATATACACAGTTTAATAATCTTTTTTCAATTCTCTTAGGTGTATGATGATGATAGAAAGCAACATTTAAAATGAATATAATGGGATGTGACAAAATTCTCCATTCCTTTATGTTCAACTAACAGAAAAAGAACTTTATAAAAACAATATATGTAGTCATTAAATAAAATACTTTGGATAGACTAAGTGCGTTTTAACTTGTCTTCTTCAATATTATATATTTATTGATTGACGTAAACACTCACCAATATTCTTCATCACCTCTTCAAATCGCGAAGATTTGGCGAGATTCTTAAAGACATACATGATAAATGTTAAACCTGGTTGACTTGTTTTTAATAATTCGTCATTATATCCTTTCGGTGTACTCGTGAAAAAGTATTTCGTTCCGATGTTTATTTTATTTGAAGAGCACCAAACAATGATATTTTTGTGTTCGGGGGAGACCTAATATCTTCAAACCGGGGAGCCGCGACATGTGTCTTATATTCTTCTTGTCTACATACGTAAGGAGAATATATATATGTGTGTATGTATGTGTGTGAGAGAGAGAAGTGGGGTGGTGATGGTGGTGGTGGTGGTGGTAAGGTGAGGGGATTTGTTTAAAATTGAGATTGATATATATTCGGTGATGTATGGGAAGTATGCGGTAAGGATTAATTTATGTAATAAAGTAAATATAGTAAGGTTTGCTGATAATTTAAGAGGAATTTGGAGTATTTTGACTTCATACCGCCATAAAATATTTAGATTTTCTGTATTTGGAGTTTTCTTTGATTGTCGTCTTAAGACTATTTTTTGTCTTATGGTTTGTTGTTTGTGTAGTCTTTGGATTGTTGTTTATCATTTGGATTGTTGTTGGAAATAAGGTGTCTCAACCTTGTTTGGTTTATTCATTTAAAATTTTCCTACAATGTTTACGCATTGTCTATACTCTAAAAATAGAAATAGGAGTTGTCAAAAGATTCTCATATGATATTATATCATGGAAGGACTATTTTAGAGATATTATGATAGATTTTATGACATCTGTAAGGGTCAAAAATAGGGGAGAATATTGTGGACGTGGGAGCCTAATTTTAGACCAAAATCTTACTCTTTAATGCTTATCCACCTCATGAGAGGTTTGGCACATGGTTTTGTAAACCATAGATGGTTTCTTGTATAATCGGAGGTCTATAAATTGAAGGCTTGGAGAAGCGTGGTGTAGTGAGTTTAATCCTCTAGAATTGTTTCTAGTGATGCTCTGTAAGAAACTTGCTCTGTGATATATGTAATCTTGTTATTAGATTTGAAATACATTGAGTGGGCTTTTTTTTTGGAGTGTGGGGTTTTTTTATCAGAAAGAATTTTCCCACGTATATCACGGTGTTTGTGTTTTGTTATGAATATGTTCTTTGATATTTTACTATTTTTACTATGTTGAAAGTTTTGCATAATATCTCTCCTCAAAGATTAGCGTAGGAAGTTGATCCGCTACTCTTAATTTCCTATCAAGTGGTATCAGAGCTTTGATCACCTTTGGTTTTAGTTGTGGGTTGTTGGGTTTTTTTGTGCTAATCCCAGGGTTTGAGTGGGAGTTTGTGCAGAGAATACTTTGTTATCTGGTTGTAGATATTTTTCAAATGGCGAGCACATCTGGGAGGATTGACGTAGAGAAGTTTTCTGGCACAAACTTTGAAATGTGGAAGTTGAAGATGGAAGATTTGTTGGTTGATCGAGATCTATGGGATGCGGTGGATGAGAAGGTCCATAGGCCTACGGATCTAGTTTTGGCTGCACAATATGATGTAATGGATAGAAAAGCTAAAGGTCTTATTAGACTATGTCTTGCAGATTCGATCCTGATAAATGTCCATGAAGAATCCACTTCAGAGAAGCTTTGGAAAAAGTTGGGTGAGATATACCAAGCTAAGTCTCTAGTAAATAACATTTTCTTGAGGAAGAAGTTGTTTTCCTTGAGAATGGAAGAAGGTGGACAAATATCGAGCATGCGGAAACATTCAATATGTTGGTGACTCGGTTGAACTTGGTTGGAGTTAAGATGGAGCGAAGAAGAAAGGTGCCAAACTATGTTGGTTTCGTTGCCATACTCATGGGACAGACCTAGTCATGGCCATTAGGAGCACTTAAGTCACTCTAAAGATGGAGGATGTTGTTGGTTCTCTGCTCTCAGAAGAGATGAGAAGGAAGGTCTCTTTGAATGCGAAAGAGGCTTTGAGTGTTCGAGGAAGAACAAAGAATGAGGCAAAATGAGAAGAAGCGTGGTATTCCAGAATAAGGGAGATCAAAATCCTGGTAAGTCAAAGTGATATCTTTGGAATTGTGGAAAATCTAGACACTTCCGAAGGGAATGCAAAGAAGAAAAGAAAAAGAAAAAGAAGAAGCATGATTCTGATTCTGAGTCCGAAAAAGAAGATGGAGATGCCTTTATTGTAGCTTTGGCCACTCGTGTAAGTGATAATGCATGGTTGATAGACTTAGGTGCATCTTTCCACATGACTCCTAACAAAAATTGGTTTAGTAAGTATGAAAACTATGATGGTGGTAAGGTGTATTTGGGTGATAATTCTTTCCTTGAAATTGTTGGTCGTGGTAGTATTCAGGTGAAATTTTTTGATGGTAGAATTAGAATATTTGATGGTGTCTTGCATATCCCAGGACTAGCAAGAAATTTATTATCATTAGTAAGCTAATAGATGCGGGTGTGCATGTACGGTTTTACGAAGCGGGTGTGAAAATGGTGAGAGGTGTTATGGTGATAGCAAGAGGAAGTAGATTGGGTACATTGTACCCGACTTGATGCATACGCACGGTTGAGTGTAATAACACTTTCAGATAAAACTAAGCCGATAACTATTTCACTTGAAAAAGGAGGGTTTCCTCCTCTACGGAATGGTGATGTGGCCACCCAGGTACCCAGGGTGCTCTATCTACCGAATCAAAATTACCTGTAGAAAGAAGACCATGTTATGGCACCCAAAGGTTTGCCACATTGGAGAGAAGGGTTTAAAAGCCACGAAAAATAAGAACCTCGTTGAGGGTTGAATGATTTCAATTTGGAGTTTGATTTATGTGAACATTGTATTTATGGCAAACATAACGCGTTAAGTTTTACTCATTTACTCATAAGTCTTCATGTATCTTGGATCTAATCCATTCGATGTATTTGGTCTATTAAGGTTGCTTATTGCTAAATTGGTTTTTATTATGTTACGTTCATTGATGATTTTAGTAGGAGAACATGGGTATATTTTTAAAGAGTAAATCTGAAGTTTTAGTCATTTGAGGAATTTAAGGCTATGGTTGAAACTCAAGCTGGGAAGAAAATTAAGTGTTTGAGATATGATAATGGTGAGTAAGTCTTACATTACGAGACTTTGACATATTTTACATGCAGTTGTGGGATTAAAGACAAAATACAACTTAAGTATTCTCAGAGCGAGAATGGAGTTGCATAAAGAATGAATAGAACGTTGATGGAGAAGGCTAAGAGCATGCTTATTAGAGATGGTATAGAAAAGAGGTTTTGGGTTCAAGCTGTTACCATTTGCTTGCTATTTGATAAATAAATCTCCTACATCGGCACTTGTTGATAAAACGCCAATGGAGGCATGGTGGGGAAAAATCCTTCAATTAGACATCGAGAGTTTTTGGTTGTGAGCATATGCACATGTGCCTAAGGAGAAAGAGAACAAAGTTGGATTCTAAGGAGTGTCAAATGTATCTTCATCGGATATGGCTATGGTGTGAAAGGATACAAGATTTGGGATCTTGTTGCACAAAAGGTAATATACTCTAGAAGTGTTATTTTTAGAGAGATTAAATCTTTCCCTGTTAATTTTCAGCCAGAACAACATAAAGAAAATGAACAAAAAAAGGATGTGGTTCAACTTCCTTCTACACCTGAGAAAGTTGAATCGAGACCCCAAAATAGACAAGAAGTTGAGGAGAGCTCACCAAGCTCCGAATCTTCAAAAGAGGAAGAAGTGGAAGAATCTCCACCTCAGCTTGTTCGAAAGTCTAAAGGCATAAAGCAACCACTTTGAAAGGTATGGGTATTCTCTGATGATTGGAAGTGTATATTTGCTTTGAGTATTAATATTGATGAAGACTGAGATCATGCGAAGGATTTGGGTATGAATGATGCAAAGTCTGGAAAATAGCCATGGATGAAGAAATGGCAGCCCTTAAAAAGAATGATACATGGGACCTTGTACTAATTACTGAAGGTCGGAAACCTATTGGATGTAAATGTGTGTTTAAGAAAAAGATTGGTTCAGATGGAAATGTTGAAAAGTATAAAGCACGGTTGGTTGCGAAGAGGTTACTCTCAAGTTGAGGGTATTGATTATGGTGAGATATTCTCTCCTATTGCTAAAATGACATCCATTCGGTTTTTATTATCTATTGCAGCAACTTATGACCTAGAGGTTGAACAAATGGATGTGAAAAATGCTTTCCTTCATGGTGACTTGGAGGAAGAAATCTATATGACACAACCAGAGCACTACATGGTGAAAGGTAAAAGCAAGATGGTTTGTAAGTTAAAGAAATCCCTGTATGGCCTTAAACAAAATCCTAGGATGTGGTACCAGAAGTTTGATTCATATGTGTTGAGTTTGGGGTTTGTGTGGTCAAATCGATCATTGTGTATATTTTAAATCGATCATGATTGTTTCCTGGTAATTACTTTATATGTTGATGACATGTTGTTTATTGGGAAAGGCAAAGGTTTGATTGTAGAGAATTGAAATCTCGGCTCTGACGAAATTTGAAATGAAATATCTTGGTGCGAGAAAAACACATACTTGGGATGGAGATTAGAAGAGATCGTGAAACGAAAGCTATGGCTTGGCGGAGTAAGTATGTTTGTTCTATTTGCGAAAGGTTGGCAACATGCGGGATTGTAAACCACTTTGTGTTCTTGTTACTTTGGGAACAAAACTCTCCATTTCACAATGTCCTTCATCCCCATCGGAGATGGAAGAAATGAGCAAGAGTGCCTTGGAGTGCGGTTGGAAGCTTAATGTATGCTATGGTACATGCAAAGACTAGACATTGCCCAAGCGGTGGGAGTTCTTTCTCGTTTTATGTCTATCACTGGAAGAGTGCATTGGGATGCGATTAAGAGGGTCTTCGATATTTGTGTAGGGGTAATTTTCGAGTACTCTATATGTTTTCATGGAAGAGGAGATCAACATTCCCTATGTATTCATGGTTTTGTGGATTCAGATTGGGTCGTGATGTCCGATAGCGAGGAAAGATCCACAAGTGCATATGTGTTTACTCTTAATGGTGGTTTTAATTAGTTTGATGAGCAAGCGAGCGAGTCGTGGTCTCTTTGTTCACTGCGAAAGAGTACATGGTAGCTACTCATGCACTATAAAAGAAGCCATTTAGGCTGAAGCTGTTTGTGTTCGAGATATTGATTAAAAGCAAGGTGTAGTTCTGATATCTTGTGCTTGATAGTCGGAGCGTAATCGCCTTGCGAAGAACGACTTTTCATGCCGAGGACCAAACACATTGATGTTCGGTATCACTTCGTGAGAGATATGGTCGAGGATGGAAGGGTGAAGCTGGAAAAGGTAGAGACAGGTTGTGAGATGTTTAGGATGCATTAACTAAGACCATGAGCACATTAAGAAATTCATGGTGGTGTTCAGTCTGTGGGCCTCTACGGCCCCTAGAAGTTGATTCATGATGGTATCTTTCCCTTGGCCCTTGCATGAGGTATTCGACAAGTGGGAGATTGTTGGAAATAGGTGTCTCGACCTTGTTTGGTTTATTCATTTAAGATTTTCCTACAAGCCATTTCACATTGTCTACATGCTAAAAATAGAAATAGAAGTTATCAAAAGATTCCCATATGATAGTATATCATGGAAGGACTATTTTTAGAGATATTATGATAGATTTTATGACATCTGTAAGGGTAAAAATAGGGAGAATATTGTGGACGTGGGAGCCTAATTTTAGACCAAAAATCTTGCTCTTTAATGCTATCCACCTCGTGAGAGGCTTGGCACATGGTTTTGTAAACCATAGATGGTTTCTTGTATAATCGGAGGTCTAAAATTGAAGGCTTGGAGAAACGGTGGTGTAGTGAGTTTTAATCCTCCTAGAATTGTTTAGTGATACTCCTATAAGAAAATTGCTCTGCAAGTATATGTAATCTTGTTATTAGATTTGAAATACATTGAGTGGGCTTTTGGAGTGTGGGGTTTTTATC